>VXBA01003137.1:956462-1110959 GCA_013399895.1 Serilophus lunatus
TGCCAAAGTTGATGCGCAGCCGGCTATCCCGGGTGACCGGCGGCTCTGCCGCGCCGGGCCGGGCCTGCAGCGGGGTCTGCCCGGGCGGGGTCCCGGCAGGTGCGGCCTCGGCGCGGGGACCGCCGCCCGTGGCCGTGCGCCCCCCGTGGAGGTGCCCCGGGGGTGTCTGTGTGCGATCCGCCCCCGCCAGGGAGCAGGGCCCTGGGGGATCCGTGTGGCGGGAGGTCAGCGCGGCGCCCCGCGGCAACGAGAGCGCGCCGCTATATATTGTAGTTTAAATGCAAATGATCGTGATGTAACGAGCAGTACCGGGCGTATGGGCTGTGGGGCTGCTCTGTATGGGCACCGCTTCTTAGTTTACTTTTGGATGGGAATCCAGGAGGCATTAAATAGCCAAGGCTGTTTCTTTCGCGTTCTCCCATGATACACGTTATTTAAAACATGAAAAAAGAAATCTCATTTTCTTGTGGCTGAAGAGGATAAACAATTTATTCTCTGTTGACTTTTATTCTATGTTTTTGTTGTTTTTTTCTTTACTGTATTAGTTGACTGGCTCATGGTATATATATCTACATCATCTAATAATTTTTATGAAAACATGTCCCAGACTTGATTCACTTAGCCTCTGTCAAAGAGTTTTATTACAAAAATTATGATGTGCCTGATTCCCGCACTGTCAACTTTTTTAGTACTGAAGAAACACACAGCAATGCCTTCTGCTAATGTTTGTTTAGATTTTGCTAAAACTTTGCCAACAGGCAAATGTGGTTCTCTGCATTTTGCACATTAAGGTCTTTATTGTCAAGACAAATAGCATGCAGATAAGTAGACCTTAACTTATGACAAGTAACATTTTAAACATAATGTCCTGTTTCTGCCAGCTTCTCTATAGGCTGGTTCTGACTGTTCTGCAGAGGAATATGGGAAGAGTATAAATGACATAGGGGAAGGAAGCTTATTTTGACTTTTAAAGTAAGTGTGGTCCTTAAGAAGATTCTGTTTGTAGGACTGTTTGGTTTTTTATTTTTTTGGCAGGAGCCTATAAGTTGACCCCAATATCCTTAATTGGATTGGATTGCTAATTATAGTCCGCGTGGATATATTTTGGCTGGATGCAACCAGTAAGTCAAGTTCAAATAAGGGCTGAAGAAAAACTTCAGAGATAAGAAAATGCCTCTGTTTCCTAGAAGGCTACTCTTAATATTTGAATAACTCCTGTTTTTTATCTACTGCATGACGTGTGCACATTCACAGATACTATTACCAAGACTGTCTTGTTTTAGTTTATTCCACAGCGTGTTGTTACTTCCTCTAACTAGAATTGAATGGATTCAGTAGTCTCCTTAGTTTTGTAAATAGGTTGACAGCAGTATTTCATTGTCTTGCTCCCTCACTTCCTCTGCGTTTTGGGGGCAAAATGATATGTTTTTAAGCAAAGTGCTGCTGTTCTAAGAGAAGTTGGAGAACATTCAAACAGGTGCTAGTTTTCACTTTGCTCCAGTTGAAGTAGATAAAGTTTTGAGGATTGGGTGGCATTATATGCTGTAGAAATTGTTGACTTTTTAACACCGCAACAAATGCTTTGTGAAAGGGAAAGTACTTTGATGTGTGTTTTTTTTTTCTAAGCTTAAACCAAAACCACTTACTAGAGTCCTGCAGTTGTTTGTAACCCAAGCTTCTGTTTGCAAGATGCTACCCAGAAACCATATCTTGACTTCCTTCTACAGTTTGAAACAGCACATGTCTGAAGTTTGTATAGTAACTGAAAGATCCTTCAGACTACTTGGAATTTGTCTAACACTAGCTGATCGTGTGTTTTTTCGCTTTCTGGGTGCACATTTTTCCAGTTTAGAGAGACCTATTGAATAGTAATTTCTATACCCAAGAAGTATTACTTGTTAAATAACTTTGAAATACTCAGTTGTTCTGGAAGGGATGAACCATTACTAGAATGGTCTGTGTTAAAATACATTTGAAATTTCTGTGGGGATCTTAGGAGCAAGATGACACAGTTTCTTGTAAGTGTTTGGTTACAGTTTCATTTTGTGCTGTTAATGCAACAGGTGAGGCGGACTTGGTAACATTGTAGAGTAGCTTTCCTTCACTTTTGTTACTGAACCCAATTTCTTTTGGCATCTTTTATGGCTTGGGTGTACTACTAACTGTATTTGCCATTGGAGAGTGGAAGGACATGGACGTATACTGAGTGAAAACTTTGTTGCACCATTGCTTCCATTTTATTATGGGTAGTGCATAAAGGAGTTGTTTTGCTGTGAAAGTAATGCACTGTACTGTTACTGCGTGCTTTGTAGGTGTTCTGCTTGTGAATATAACAAAAGTCCTCTGTTCTCTTTTTTTTCCAACTAATAAAATAAACATTCTATTCAAAATATGTAGTATTCCCTTTGCAAACCAGAGTAGGAATTCAAAATGAAGGAAATGGTTAAATGGTTAAACTCATCCCTGAGTTTTGTTTAAGGTTAAAAGGTTACTTTTATTTTCAGTATTTGTATGAAATTTACAACCCACTTCTTGTTTACATACCATCTTATATAAGGAAAAGATACCGACTTAATTTACCCTTTAAAATTGTTCTGGAATGTTAGATTAATCTGTATCATCTTGGGTTCTCATTCTGTTGGGATATGCCTAATAAGAAATATCATGGAGGGGGCAGAGGATGCTTTCTAGCACAGTGTAGTTCAGGGAATTTTGCATTTCTTGTGAAGAAATGTGTGTTTTCAGTGAGAATCTTGCTTGTCTACCAGTACATGACCTCTTTGCTGAAGAGCAGAGACTTCCCCAGTATCCCAGGGCCTCCTTGCTAAATAGTGTGTTGCACTAGTTACTCTTCTTTACAAGTTGAAGTGGTGTAGAAAAGATTACTTTCTAAAGATAAGTTGCAGAATAACTGGAAAAGCTGATTCAAAGGGATTAAAAAAATATTCTGTTAGAGAAATGAGAAAAAAAAAAATAGAAAGACCAACCCCCCCCTCCCCCCCCAAAGAACCCAACCCGAAAACCACCAGCAAATAATGAAACACTGAATGGCAAACTTAACTTTTTGTGTTTTACTAAGCATAAAAAGTTGTCTTTGAAGTTTGGGTTTATGTGTTAATCTTGACTAATTGGTATGAACCACATTCCAGGCTACTACCGGAAGAGAACAATTTATAAATGAAATTTGTTTAGACAAGTCACTAGTATGTCCTAATAAAAGACTGCAAAAAATGCAAAGGGTATAGTGGGTGATTATTTGACATTTTGTTCTTGTTCCATAACAGTAGATCAATATTAAGTATGGAAATTCAAGTAGTTTTGATTCATGCCATGAATTTTAAACCCATTGGTTTTACCTGTATTATTTAAAGATGTTTAAATGTAGTTGGAAGCCTGGCAGAGTTAATGCTTAAAAAAAAAAAAATCCCCCAAGGTTTAAACATTAAATGTTGCTTTCGAGGAGAGTAAACATTTTTGGCTTGGGTATATAAAGTGCTTACTTTTGCCCACTTTAAATGTTTCTTGGATTTTTGATACTGTTTGTGTCAACACTTCTTATGCTTAGGTTAAATAAATTAATATATGTTGAATCCATCTTGACCAATCCTCTTTTTCCACGTATTTCTGTGTGAGTATGTAAGTGTGAGTCATACTGATCAAAAATAGCATTAAGAACACATTGTTGCCCTGTGACTTTTTTTTCTTTGTAATATCCTGACTAAAGAACAGTAGTGACTTTCTAAATTCTCTTAAGAATGCAACTGGGACCTCAGTATTTCATGTGCATGTCTGAAGGACCTGATAGTGTGGTTTGCCAGACTTCCCTGCATTGTCCACGTGGTAAATTTGTTTGAGTGCCTCCTACGGCAGGAGTAGAGATGAAGAGCCTGCTTCAGCTTTACTGAGATCAGTGAAGGTCTTACCACTGCCTTTTTGTAGGGGTGCAATGAAAGTGTCCAACAGTCAAAAACTTCATGTGCAGCTGGTTTAACACCACAGAATTAATGCATTGTTTCTCGGTTGGCTCCCAGCAATCTTGCAAAACAATTTCTACCAACACACATTTATTTTTTTCTCTAAGCATTGTGTGCTTCCTGAGATATATAATCGGTGCAGCTTGCCTCATGAACTTTTATTAATATTATGATGTCCTTTTCTAGATTTATTGATACACTTTGAGACAGAGCATTAAGGTTGTACGTGTGAGTTTCATGTAACCCGGCTTTTCATACAACATTTGCCAAAGACCTTCATTCAGTGAGCTCTGCATCTGTGTATAGACAACAGTATACCTTTGAAAAATACACAGTCTTCATTTAAGGTTGTAGAAAATTCTTTCTGTCCTTAGGCAGTTCAGATCTCAAACTGATGAAAATAATGCTGTTTGAAGGCAAACAAGAAAATCCAAAGGTTTTAGGTTAGAAGTTGATTATATTCTAGTCATGTTGCAGTGTCAGAATTTGACGGTTAGGTTTAGCAATGTTTGTTTGCTCTGTAAGAAGGAATCCCCACATTTATTCCTATTGTTGCAAGGCAATTCAGAACCTGATTTGCTCAATGTAGAGATAATAAATAAAGCCTCCTATGTAAGATTTTAAAAGAAAGCTGCTTGGTACACATCATTGAACTTTTCTCATCTTTTTTATTAACAGTTTGTGGACACTTTTTTTTTTTCCCTCAGTACTTTCTTGTTGCTTGTACCACTTCATGTATTTCTGGTTTTTATTCAGCGTTGTGTTTGGTGTTTTATACACAATATGGAGTTCTGCTACAGGAAAGTCACTATCATAGAAATAAATATGTGAGTTTAATGAAACTTTGTTTTGTATCTCTTGGAAGATATCTTTTAAGATCCCTCAGAATGACTAGGAATTTCCAGATTCTTTGAACTTTTGAAAACTAGGTTACTTTTTTCCCCTGAGTTTTCTAGACATAGAAAATCAATTTTAGGTGTTTGGGTTTTTTTTGGTTTTGTTTTGTTTTGTTTTAAATGGAACTTAGGCTTAATTTTTCATTGTTTTGGTAATTTCTGAACTGTGTTGTTAAAGGGCAAAGGAACTTTGTCTCAGAAAGACAAGAATTAGTATTCCTGCATTAATCCTTGGCAAGTTAAATTTATTGCATGTATTTTGAAGGGTTAAGTGCATTAACATTGTCATAGTTGTGTTACTCAGTTCAACTAATGCTTGATTTGACTTCCTCTAAGCCTCAAACCTCTCCCAAGCTCATTGTCTCAGTAACTTTTTTGATACATAATTTTAGCTTTCCCTTCACCTTTTCTACTTGAAATGTATTCTTTGGTTAAATTCCAGACATTAACTTTAATAAGTTTTATCACTGCTTCTATCTGCTCTTCAGCTATTGTTTTATGTGGTTGGAGGGGACAAAAAGGATTTTAAGCATTTTTGTCAATAAACACAAGGCAAAACAATGGGTTGTTAATGTTTCACGTGGGATTCTAAAGAAACAATTTAGTTACATTTAGAAACTTCCTTTATACCTTGGTAAACAAAGGCAAGGGTGGCTTTGTTCACCTTGCTTTAATTATACCTTTGTCCCTTAAAATAACTTGCTTTGTCATTATAATAGGAAACAAAATACAGAATGATGGTTTCTTTCCTGATAAACTTATTCAGTTGCAGAATCTAAATAAAACATCTAACTTGTATATTAATATTTCAGTGTGCCTGTAGTCTCCTAACAAGTCTCATCTTTTTGACTTTTTGCAACTTTTTGACATACTGAAAGTGAAAATAGAACACTGAAAATATTAAGCACACACATAAGCATGCTTCTAAAAGAGCTATTTATCTTTTCTAAACTGTGTTGATTTTTCTTACTACAAGGTATAGGCAGTGCCATTTTCCTCTTGTGCCCCTCATTATTCCATTTCAAAACTTATGACTTAAAAGTTGTTAGGAATAAAGTTTTGATACCAAGATTCTTAAAGATACTCAGACTTTTAGTATGAAATGTAGTTTAAAAAGTATTTGCACTGCCTATCAGGAAGATATTTTGGAATATTTTATATTAACTTTAAAATTTGTAAAGGATGAACATGTCTACTTAGAAAGTATTTGAGGCATTTTTAAGCATGTTAAGAGTATGTTCCATTTTATAAGTTTAGGATCTATTTTAATTATCCTGTTTTTTATTTCTTTGTCTTGTCATATCAGTTCATCTTTTATGTTGTGTTGGCTCAGTATTGTGTTTTGGTTTTTTTAAGTATTTTTAAAAATTTTCTAATTTTTAATTTACTCTAATAATTTGGACCAGTGCTTATTGGCTTAGAGGTTCCTTTGTCTCAGTCTGAGTGGTGATAGTGTTTAAATCAGCCAGTATAACCAGAATTGTGGAATAGGTAGCTTGTAAATGTCTGTATAAATACTATATACATTTTAGATGAAGCACTGATTCTTCCATTAGCAATATGGTCTAGTTTGAATTAGCATATTTTGTGGCAATCTCCTTTGTGCAACATAGTCTTTTGTGTAATTTTTGATGGTGTACAGTACTAATTGGCCAGACCTTTAGATAACAGCTTTGCTAGGGGAAGAGGATATGCATGCATTTTTCATATAAATAAAACCTTAATCTCAGTTTCCATTCCTAAAGACTTCTCTCCCTTTAGTTGAGAGCTTTGTCTTTTTGAACTCCTTGCTCTGTGATTGCAACTAGCACTGCAGTTACAGCCCCCTCAGTTGTTTTGGAGGATTCGAATTCAAGTTTGAGAAAGTCTCTTAAGACCTTGATCTGCAGCAAAAAAAGCCCCCAAAGTAAGGAAACGAATGTGTGTGTGATGAAAGCCAGTAGAAGATGACTGAGAATTGCTTTTTTTTTTATGATCTGTGTTTTGTGTGTGGATGTACAAATTTTTTCAGTTACCTTTCTGAGCAGTAAAGAGAGAGAGATGATGAGATTTGGCTCTGGCTGCATGGGAGACCAAAGAATCACAATGAGTCAGGCAAAGTGAATCAGAAAGATTCCCTTGCTGTTTTTTTCCCCAACATTTTACTAAACAAATGATTACTTGTAAAAAGGGAAAATGGCAGTTTTCTCATATATTGAGAAACCAAAGTTGGATGATTAATTTAGTCGATAATGGTACAAGAAGTTATGGGGATGGTCTGTGGAAGCACTGAAACTGATCCTGTTGATACTCTTCTGGTAGCTGGAGTTTGTAAATCTGAGAGTGTCTGTCTTTTCTCATCTCCAAAATTGTTGAAAGTAGAAGCCTATGTTTATGAAAGTTCTTACTTCAGAGACCTGAATCATACAATTTACACTAAATTTATGGGTGCTGTCTTCTTTATTCAGCTGTCTCTTGTCATGGAGGAAATGTGAAGAAGCCCACATTCCAAGAGAGTGTTGTCTGTTCTTATGAATCTCAATGACAATTCACTTGCACATAGTGGTTGTTGAGTGTAGACCTGAGCCATAGTTTTTAGGTTTTTTGCTTGAAAGAGATTTCTTTCCTTCTAACCATCTACCAAGTCTGTTTAGGTACCTGGCTACTGTGATTGGCTTGAGAGCCTCCTTTAATTTAAAAGCAGAAGTTGAGGGAAAGCTGTTCTACTGAATGGTCCATTGCTCATTTTGGTTGTCCCATCTTTTAGTTCCCATATGGTGGCATCATGAAGTGAGCTGGTTCTTCTCCATATTGCTCTTATTCTTAAAGTTCAAGATAAAAAAATGAGAAGGTATTGTCTAGTTTTTACCATGGCTTGTGAAAACTGTGAGTCTTAGCTGCGGGATCTGGAACTCTGTTGCATGTAATAGTTTCTGCTTAATCTTTGGTCAGAAAGTTGCCTTTTCAACCTAGGAACTTACAAGTCAAATACTAACTCTTTAGAAATGTGCTGAATTGCTTTATCTAATACTGTAGAAGTAACTTAATAACTTCCCAAAGCACAAAGGAAAATTTTTACTTTTTATTTTTTTTATGAGATTAAAAAAACCCCAGAAAAAAAACAGCAGGTGTTTACATAGAATCTTAGAATCTCTTAGGTTGGAAAAGACCTGTAAGAACATTACATCCAAACATTAACCTAATGCTGCCAACTGTGTCTTCACATCACTGACTGTAAAGGAGTAAATTTTTACACAAGCACCATCAGTGCAGACAGTAGGTTCTTGTATGTATTATGCATATACATAATTGTCTGATACTGTCTGCAGACTGCACACAAGATACTGTTGGAAAAGTATCTTCCAAGTTCTCTCTGGTAACATGTGGGATAAAAAGAAGCAATCCTACCTGTTCTTGAGTTGCTGGAACCTATATAAACACAAGTCAAGTTCTTCCCTGTAGGAAGCAGCTGTAATGTAAAATACTTCAACTTCAATTCTTACTCATTTTCCCCCTATTTCTCTGAGTTCATCTGTTCTAACAGTAAGGTAGACTGTAAAAATTGCTACAGATCAGCTGCTGAAACTTGAAGTGCATTGGGAGAGCAGAGTTGATTGCTAACAAGTAGTTAAGTTCTGTGCCAGATGTGCAGAATAAGCATTTCTATTGCTTTTCTTGAAATAGTTGATGTATAGATGAAATGCTATTTTCATGTGAGACTTCTTGATCCATCCATTTCAGACAACTGTACATCTACACACATTTCTTTATTGCTTCTTCAGGGAAGAAGGTTTCTGCATGACTGTTTTTCATTAAAGTCAGTTTCTGTCATGGTAAGAAGTAATTCTCAGAATTACACTCTTCTGGAGCTTGGCTGAGTGACTTTCAGAGTAAAGGAGTACAGCTTTTAGAAAGCCTTAAAGGAATTTAATACGGGGTAATATTACAGATGCTTACAAATGGCTTCTTGAAAGTGTAGTGTGAACAAATAACCTTTGTTTTCATTAGTCTTTTAATTCTTTGATTTATCTCCTTCAGCTTCCTATGTAATTCAGCTTGACTTTTAATTACCCATGAATGGAGCAATCCATACAATCATATAACTTGATAATTCTAAACTTGTTTCTAGTAATATTGGGAAGCTAAACAGGACCTAATGAAGTCAAATTTATCACCATATTTTTGTTATTTTCATATTTTGGGGGACTTTATTCAAAATTCAGTAAAGTAGTACACACGTGATGTGATTTACACATGATGGGTGCCCTGCAAGTCTACAGGCATACACTGGAGTTTGTTGGGATGCTATGTGACAGGAAAATCATGTCATAGATCAAATTTTCATTGTGTAACATTGACTTAATTGTAATCAGTGGGTAAATAGAGAGCTTCAAACATAAATTAATAAAACTGTGTACTGAAATCATAGACTGATTGATCAGTATGTGGACATGAATTTGCAGTATGTGGGCAGACAAGATTATTGCTACTTTGTACAGAAGTTCATTTCTTATTGCTGTCTCTACCAATAACAATAAATTATTTCACTTTTCACATGCACACACCAAAAGTGGAAAGTACATTAAATTTGCCAAAAGGTTAAAATGTATTGCAGCATATGCCAGCCCAAGCTAAGTACGGAGTGTTACATTGCTTCTTGTGTCTTTATAGCTGGAAAAAAGATAAATTCCAATTGTGATTACTTCTTAAAGAATGCAGTGAAAGTCTTGTGGAAAACTGAACTTGGGTATTTGGAAACTGTGTGCCTCCACTTCCTTCACAGAACAGTTGTTTGACACCCACCTCTGGGCTTTGTAACGTTTTGTGTGTTTGTAATAAGAGCTGATTCTGTGCTGTGGTGATCCAGAAAGGCAAAGCAGCAGCCTGCTTTCAGGCACATGTCTTGATCTGTCAGATATCTTTTCATGCACAGCTGATAGACTTGCTTATCTCATTTGAAGCATGCAAACAGAAGTTCTGATAATGTATGAACCAGAAATTAACTCTCACATTAGTACGATGAAGGATGTGGAAATACATGCTCTGGTTATTTCTGCCATTCAGGCTTGTGTATAATATGATGTTTAAATGACTAAAGTTAGTCAGATCAATTAACATCAATAAAGCAGTTGCATGTCCTTCCAAAAACTTGTGTATTTTGAACTCTTATGAAAGCTTAAACAGTATTTAAGTCTTAAGGTAGGGTGTAGTTGTATGGACAAAGGTGTCTGGTGTCCTTCTAGACATAACAGGACATGATGCCAATGCAAAAAGGTGGTGTGTTACCTGCATAGTCTTATCGTCATATCTGCCAGTGCCATGGGGATATCTCAGACACACTCCAGTCAATGCTACTTAAACTTTGCAGTATTAATGAGTTTTGGTTGTGGTTTTTACTTTTATGCAGCTGAAAACTGAGTGTTTTTGAAAGAATAGTTCAGTGAAAGCAAGACTGAAATGGACACTTCTGTGTTTATGTAAAATCGTGTTGTACTATCCTTTTGATTGCATACCACTTGAAAAAACCCTCACACCAGGTTTTATTTTGCATACTACAGCATCCACACAGAAGTAGCCTTCCATCTAGCTGCTGTGTGGTGCAAATACACATTCTTTAAATGATTAATAAAGAATAACTTGCATGTCAGTAATGGTTCATTCTTAGCTTGTACTTAATTATGTTAGAACAGCTTATTTCCCAGTCCTTTCTTCATTCATTTGTTGCAAAGATTGCTTCTAACACAGTCATATTTGCTTCTATCATGTTTACATTTGTGGGTCAGTCTAATAAATGGGCTGCATTACTTGTGTGTAGGTTTGTGTTCTGTGCTAGCACTGTGCACATGTGCTTCTGTGTGTACAGCTGTACAAGGGTGTTCCTCCACCATCAGAAAAGTCCCATTTCTGTGTTTCCCACCCTTTTCTGGAAAAGCGTAATTTGAATGTTTCTCTTTTGAAGGATGAAGGGCAAAGGTAGTTTGCTGCCAAAAGGAAACTTCTCCTGCCCTCTGGCTTCTCTTCCTGCTTGATTTTAGTGCTATTTGTCTCTTCTTCGCAGCTGTTAGGTGCTCTGGGGGTGAGGTGGCTGAAAGAAAGGGCTGTGGCTTCTGAGAGTGGTATGTCCTATTCCAGGACTAACTTCCCTTCGGTGCCCTACAAACTGAGCATTGTAGGGGAAAGACCATTATTGTCTCTGCCTGGCTTAATGCTTTGAGAGAATGAGCACTCCTTCTTTTCAATAACTAAACATTGGCTTTTGTCTTGGTTAATTTCTAGTTCCAAGTTGTTTTTATCTTTGTGTACTTGGAGATTATGCTGCTTTTTTAAAAAAAAACTCCTGTAAACTGAGGATTTGTATTGGCTATAATGAAGTTATAATGGAAGTAGGAAGAAACTTGTAATTCTGTAGCCTTTACTATTTAAAAAAAATAAAGCATTAAAAAAACCCTAATTGGCAAACTGTTTACTGCATCTTTTAACACAGTATCCAAACTGTATCAAAATACTTCAGGCTTTGGTTTTAAGCTCCTGTACAGAACCTTTACTTCCCTTTTCTTGCACTTTTCATATGACTAATGTAGCCATAATAGAAGAACCATTTGTCCATTGCATAGATTCTGACAAATGGGTGGGAATGGGTAGAGCTCCTGTGTGTTGAGTTGAATCAGTACCAGCAGCCTTTAATTTAGAGCATCCTGTGCATTAGTAGGAGAGAATTCTGTTTTGTGTGCTTTACAAAAGTGCCATACGACTTAAATTTTAACACATTCTGCTGCTTTTTAGTATTGCAGTGTTCATGGAAAATGTGCTCTAAGACTAAACACATGATTCTGTTATATGGTTAATTAAAAAAGGCAGATCTTTAATATGAGCTCAGTCAGTGAAATACATCAACAAAGACTTTTTTGTTGGCAGTCAAGTGAGAAAAACAGAAAAGACTTAAATGCTTTCTCTAATATTTCCTTCCAGGCTGACTCATCAGGAGAAATTGTGAAGAGCTGCAGAAGAGAAACCAAGCAGACAAGCTGATAACTCAAAGAAATACTCTTTTGAGTTGGGGGTTCAGAGTGGAGTCATCATGAGCGATGTTACCATTGTGAAGGAAGGCTGGGTACAGAAGAGGGGTAAGTTCAACCTTTTAATGGAAAGTTCTTCTGATGTATCGTACACTGCACACAATGGTATTACATGGTTATACATATGAATGCTCTGAATTTATCTTCTGGTCTGCAGCAAGCTATCCTCACCATATGGAATTAGTGGCCCTTGAGGCCTTGGTGTTGTTAGTTAACCCTCAGCACTGCCTCTGTTTATGGGGTAACCAACACTGAACAGGAAGGTGGGCTTGGCAATTCCCACATAACCTTGTTGTTGCAGCTGCTGTTACCTGTGTATCAAACACAGTAGGCAGTTGTGGCAGCTGGAAGAGGTAGTAAGAGAAGTGCACAGTAGAAGCTTGCCTGGAAGCTGCCGCAGATGTGGTACTTTGTGTGAAACTTCCTAGATACCAAACTCACTCAGTGTTACAAATGCAAGTAGTCCCAGTAAAATCAACACAATACTTGCATAAAGCTCAGCATACACTTAATTACTTTGCAGACCTGGAAGCTATATGACTGAAGAATATGCTCCTAATTATAAGCCAGCCTAAAGTATGATTTTGAATTCCTATGAATTCTTGAGATGTAACTTTATAATGTGTCCCCATGTGATTTACAGATTTGGGAAGATTGCTGTATGTTAAGCAACCAATGTATCTTGGATGGGAAACCTCTAGAAATAACTGGCATTCGTATCATGTGATGAACTTTGGATTAAATCTTCCATGGTTCATGGGGCTCTACTTTAGGTTGTGGTTGCACACATGATAATTTCCAAAAAACATAATCTCTTCTGCAGAGAGAAGGTGATTTGGATTTTAGGGTGATTTATACCATGAGTTTCTGTGATTCTAGGCCAGAAAGATTTCGACTGAAATAGTAGGAACAAAATTACTCTTGCATTTACAAAGAAATGCTTTGTTTAAATAGCAGTGTGTGAAGACAAAGATTATTGTTATCTTTGTTATTGCAGATTGACATTAAATGTCAAAGAAGCCAAGAGAATTTGAGAAAAAGTTTATTATTCTTTTATTGTTCCTGCATAAATTGTTTTTCATTATGCATTGTGGATATTGTAGATGAAAATGAGCTAAACTATGTGAACCTTAAGGCCTACTTCCTATTGTGGAATATATATCTACATTTATAACAAACAAAATTTTACATAACAGGAACTATTTAAAATTTTAAATTATTTTTCCTTCCCATCTTGCTGTTGTTTACTCAGTTTGGGGATCTAATTTCCTTTTTTGATTATTTCATATAAACTTCTTTCAAGTGTATTAGAGTGATTAGGATGCTCCAAACAATTTTCTTTAATATGACATCCATTCCTTCATGTAATATCATTCATTCTTCTTACACCCTGGTATCAGCTCTGTGACTACTGGCTTGGCATGTGTTAAGAAAATGGGCAGGAACTGGCAATGTACTATGAAACTTGATGTCTAACTTAATATTTGAAATTCTGAAATGTTAAGTAAAGGGTTTTCTCCTCATGCTGTTTTACTGTCTATTAAATGAAGAAAAGCCCATTGAGTTGATACCTTGTTGTTAGTTTTTTATTAGCTATCGTTTTATTTTCTAATTAAAAACATTTCATGACATGCATTTTTCTGTAAATAACTTTGAGTGGATTTATGGTTGTTATTTTTTTTTAAATTTCTTGCTATAGGTAAGTGTAGATTTTTAGTGGGATTTTTTTTAATTAAATCTAATATTCTGCTTAATTTTCTGTGTCTGATTTATTCTTGTTGTTGGTGGGCTAAAGTGTTTATTTTTATTGTTTCTGAAAACAAAAGGAAAAGTGCAGTGTGTTTTACAATGTCAAGAATGTGTAAGCATTGAATTCAATGGTTATACATTTCATGTAATGACAACTTTTACTCTCACCTTGTTCTTGAGCAAGAGGATCAAAGTCGTTAAGCACATTTTTTAAATGTTGCCAGGAAAAAGTGTCTAACTTTAATCTAAATTCTTAAAATTGGAATATGCCTAGTAGACACTTATTATTTTGGCAGTTAAATATTCTCTCGCAGTATTAAGAAGCATCATGGGATTGGGTAAAGTTGCCTTAGTTCCACATGCTAACATGCTATTACAATTTCAAAGTGAATTCTCTGATCAACACTTAACACTCACTGGCACAGTTCAAAGAGTGGTTTTGGTAGGTACAAACCAGGTTCCACCTGAAGGAAGGTGAGCATGGGATCTCTTCTCCAGGCGGACACCAAGTGAACACCAGCCCCTGCAGCCGGTCCTTTGGACAGCCCTGAACCATATGTATGGTGCAACATTCAATCTGAGACTCCAGACTGAATTTTCCTTGAAATAAAACTCATGAGCCCTACCTGCTGGGAACATAGGAGCCTGGGCACCAGCTGCTTCAGTAGACTGATCTGTTTGTGTTATGCCACATTATTTGGTCATGTGGACACAGCCTTGGACCTTTTAAAATTGTCCCCTTCAGCAGTCAGAATGGCTTGTGGTATAAGGAAAAGAAAAAAACAATCTCTCTTTGTGATTCATAGCCTAGTCAAGGAATATTAGGATAAATTGCAAGTACTGGATTGAAGAACGGTTCTGAGGAGCTGCCTGATGAGATAGGTGATTACGAAGGGGAGTTAGATGAATTGAATGTAGGAATGAGAGGGGAGGACTGAAAGCTGAGCTGGGGATCTCTCTGAATTGAGATTCTGCTAGAGAGAGTCTAGGGAAGACAGGGTATGTTAAGGCACTGTGATACAATTCTTAATGGCTGTGAAATGCACTGAGAAAATGTTTGCTTTATTATACTTAGTGCTGTATCCACGCCAGTAATAGAGGGCTGAGGGCTATATGTTTGTAAGTTTTTAACCCTGCTGTTGGGCACTGAAGAATCAGATGTGATGTTACACAGTTGGCTTCAAAGCCCTATTTTTCTGCGCATGTTAAAATGAGGAACACCTGAAAGTATTAGTGTTTTACTCAAAGTTAAGAAAATACCAGAATGATTTAAATGAGGCTGATCATACCTGGGCTTTGAGTAGTCTTTAGGAGAAGGCATTTCATTCTGGTGAGACTGGATGATACTGAGGAGGAGTAAGCTGTTGAAAGGTCAAATGGGCAGAGATGACTGGCTGGAGGTGAGAACTTTGGACAATAGAAGGCACAAAACCCAAGGACTCAGAAGCTTGGTGAAGATCCGTTACAGTCAGGTCCTGTCTCACATGTGAATGGAGACCCTGAAATACAGTTGTTGGACCTGCCTGAGCAAGTAATGCAGCCCAGTGAGAGTGGATTCAGAGAAGGAAGTAATTGGCAATAAGGACGTGATACCTATCAACACTCTGCGTTTGCAAAGTGAAAAGTGAAGTGAGTGTTACTTTGGACTGACTCCTGTCTGCTCCTGTGCCCCTTTGGCAGTGGTAGTTCTCCTGGAGTACATCCTGTGGCTTTTAGTTTCATCTGAGAGGAACCAGATTTGTGCACTCTGGGATCCTGCAATTGAAAGTGCATTAACTAGGGTTATGGGAAGATCTGTTGTGGAAGTGCTCTCTTTATCTGCACTTAAGCACTAATTCAGATGTACCCTGTGAGGCATTGGAACTTGTATGAGTGGAGAGCCAGCAGAGCAGTCTCCTTGGAGTGGAGTCTCTGCTCAGGCAAGAGAGGAGTGGGAATGTATTTTGCATGAATGGTTTTATGGTTGTAACTTACTCTCTTGGCTCTAGTGATAAGAAAAAAGCATCTCATGGCCTGTGTCCATACGGTGCTACAAAGATGTTCATCCTTTCTGTTCTTCAGTTATTCCTGTAGCCAGATAAGGAAAAAGATGTGTTGTCTTTCTTTATGAGTTTAATTTTTAGATGACACTAATGTTTTCCCTTGTAATACATACAGATGAAAAGGAAGTGATTTTGACTAAAAATCTTAAATACAGTGGCTTGAACCTTGCTGCTGATATGCAGAAATTAAAACAAACATTTGACATTTATGCAATTAGTGTAAGCACTCCGCAGTAATTGCTGAAATGACTTTTGCATTTTGGATTTGCTTATATGCACAATGTTTTGCAGAGTGTGTTTTTTTATATAATTGTAAGAGTTAGTATTTTTAATGTTACTTAACAGGCTTTTACTGTATTTACTAAATTGAATTTAATGTTTTGTGTAGGGGAGGTATGTTTTAATTCACCAGTTTGGAAATACCTGGTTTTTTTGCATAGATGAACATGCTTAGTATGATTAGAAGCGTATCATTACAAAAGTGAGTTTTATGCATGTAATTCAGCTGGTGTTTTTTTCTTTTAAGCCAAAGTTTCCTGAGTTGTAGAGTTGACCTTGTCTGTGTCTATAATAGTCACAACAATTAGAGTTAAGAATCATTAATAACTATGCTTAATTGCAACCTAATTTCTTTATATATAACCTGTGCACAAGATTTCAATTAATTTAAACATATGAAAAGGTTTAAGAGTCTTTGTTACTATGTTATTGAAAGATTATTTGGGACAAAGGAAAAATTGACACAGATGCTAACTTTTTAGAGAATCCAATTTTAAATTTAACATGTCAACTAACTTTTTAATTGAAAGAATATAGTTTGGTTTTGGGGAGGATATACCTAGTATGTATTGCATAACAAGATGGCTAAATCATTATTTAAAGATAAAGCAAAATGCTGTCTGTTTGGGTTAGTGCTTGTGTTGTCATACTTCAGTTACCATACCTCTGTTTGGGCTTCTGCATTCCCATGTTATGTTAGGTAATGCTATTTGTCATGGCAATCTTTACATGAGTGACATGATGTATTTTTACCCACATTTTATTTAATAGATTATGTATTTGACTTGGTTTTGGGGGTGAATTTAATATAGTCTTAAAACTAGGACATTAAAAATTTTATCTTGCAACACTCACCTGAAGTACAGAAGTACTAGTATTCCAATTTTATAAAGAGGGAACTGAAGTACAAAATTGCTATGGCTTAACTGTAATAACTTAAGAAGTTTGATGTAATGAGAAGGTGGTAAAAAAATATGTGTCATGAAGCTTTCGTGTAATGAGATTGTCCTGTAAATAATGGATTGCTGAAATACAGTAATATAATGTTTCACTCAATGTTTTTTTCTTTCTTTTTTTTTTTTTTTTAATTAAATACAGCCTTTCATGGCTTCTTAGTATCTAAAATTGAAGTAGTGTTAGTATATCTAAACCTGTACAGTTCATAGAGTAAGATGAGTTTGATTTACTGTGATGAAATTCACTCAACTGCTGGTGTGTTTTCAATTTTTGCAGTTCAGGACATGATGCAGGTATCATGGGATTTTGAGAAATAACCGTGTGGAAAATATTTACTGTTGTTACATCTACTATCAAGAAGAATAAATAGTGTAGTGGAATAAATCTGTTGTTCCAAATAGGAGTACAATTGTTGTTTAAAGTACAAATTATTTATAGTTTTAGGGTAGTAAGTCTTCTCTCCTCCTTCCCTGGCTAGTAAAAGAATCCAGTAAAAGAATTGTATTATTTCATTTAATGGACAAGGAGTTTTGCAGCTCAACCAAGACCAAACACATGCTAATTTTGGAAATACATACTTGAGATTGAGTTCATGCGGTACAGTGCTCGGGTTTTTTTTCCTGTGGTTTTTTGTTTGTTTGTTTGTTTGGTGGGGGGTTTTTTTGTGCTTTTTTCCTTTCTTTTGGTTGAGGGCATGAATGCTTTGATTGAAAAATTAATTTCAAAAGTTATGGCATTGAGTGTTATTCACAACCTGTCAGAAATCTTGTTTGCAGATTGTCTGAATTATTTGAGCAGTTTAACACACCTCTAATGAAGACAAATTTAAATAGACTAAGTTGAACATCTGCCACACAAAGTAGAAGAAATTTAAACAATTTTTTTTAATTGTCTTAGTGAATAGTAGTTTCAGGTAAGATCTCCATTGATGAACTACTTGAAACTACATACACCTTTCATATTGTAATTGTTCTACTCTAATTCTATGTGATTAATAGAAAATGTGAATTACTGTATGGTTCCAATAAAATGTGTGAATGCAAAAGAGACAGATCCATGTGGACCAAAGAGAGAAAAAGTGACTGTGCAAGCTTTCTTATATCCATATATCTGAGCTAGATTTTTTTTTATTCTATTGTTTTTTAATTCCCAAGTAATTAACAGACTGCTGTATCATGCACTCAGTTTAGGAATGGAATTAGGTAAAGCTGTAAAGTCGCTTGCAGTCTCACCGTTTTTTGTGTTTTTTTTTTCATTTGCTTCCATGTATATTCTGAGCAGAGATGTATGTACTTAGAGGTAGTTTTCCTGTAGCCACCCATTGGGAGAGAAGGGACTCCAGGCCCTTCTTCTATTCCACTCACTTTGTAGTTGACCACAAGATTTTTTTTATTTTTTTTTTTTTGTAACCATACTTGTCCTTGAAGAAGGGACAGAACCTTAAACCCTCAGGTCAGAACTGGAAAATCTTAAACTTGCTGTAACTAACATGAGTGTAGGGTGTTCTCTTTGCTAATTAACTTTATTCTAGGTACTCTTTAGGCAGTAAATAAGTGAGCTTATGTTTCTGTGGTTAATGGCAGTTTGCTATAGTAATTGAAATGCAAAGTATTTTAATCAGTCTCAAGTGTTTTTTCTGCAATATCCTTGCTGAATGCCAGTTTAGAGAATTGTGCGTGGTTGATAAATTTTTAAAATAGTTTTTGTTTCATTGTAGCTATAGTAGAGACTGTTTTCAGTTTTTAATTGGTTGTACAGTTGTGATTCTCATTGATAAAAATTATGCTCTCTACATGGAGCTGTATTGTAGGTGATAGTGGCTAAAATTCTGTGCATGTTCTTTGTGTTAGTTCCTACCGTGAATATGCCAGATAGAGGATGTAGTAATACATTCAAAGGGAGGAAGGTGTTCTGCTATGTCTGTATTAATAGGGTATGGAACATTCATGGGAAAATCAGTATGTTTGACCTATTGATGTTCATATTTTTGAAAAGAATTTAACTGAATTCAATAGCTAAACTGAATCCTTGTTTATTTTCCTTTCGGTTGACTGTAAGGCATGTTTCTAGTGCTTATCCCTTTGGGTTTGAAGCTTTCACATATCCTGACTTTTGAGGTAGAAAAGTGCTTTTACTATTCCTGACAAGTTACTTGTTATGTAGGAAAATACTGGGCAATTGGGTGTTTTTCAGTATTCTGGGAATACTGGTCTTACATGTTCTTGTATGCTCCACTTCTTATATAATGAATGGTGCTCGGTTGCTCATGTTCTGGTTTTCTCCATTGATACTGGTTTCTCTTATTCATACCAGTTTGTTACCCATGAGGGCAGTACTTCTAAAGAAGCAGGGTTAAACAGTTCTGTTTCAGGGGTTAGGGAAGGAAGATGTTTTCCTGCTTACACCCCTTTTGGTCTGGCAGTACTGCATGACCAACAAATGTCCAAAAAGGACACTGTTGGGGAAGAATTTGAGGAACTGTTTTGGAAATACATGCTTTTTATTTAATAAAACTTCTACTTTTTCCTTAGAGCTTAAATGGTCACACTGTGTAATAACCTTTGGCATACTGTAATATGTTGGTTAAACTTTAAATTCTTTTGTGTCTATGTCACTTTCACATTGAAAACATTGTTACTGTAAGGTTAATTTTCTTGCAATATCAGAACTTTTGATACCTCTAAAAAATTGTCTTACCTCAGTATACTTACATGTCAGTCCAGCAAATCTCCCAAGCCTTTGTGATTTGTTTTATTTCAGAGGCAATCTGTGTATCTGTTCTTGTCACCTCGGCTAGGTCAATCAGCTTATGCCTCTATGGGACCCACTTCTTTAATACTACCCTGCTGTAATCTTTAAAAACATTAATAAGGTCAACAACTGTGACTTGAAACTAGATCCTGAAGGAGTTTTAGGACTGAGAAGTCAGAGTTTTAGGGCATGAATATCAAAGAGGCAATTGAGATGGCAAATTTGGATATTGAAAAACAAGCTTTGAGAAGAGATCAGGCTAGTACTAATTTAGGGTGCAAACAGACAGTGGAGGACAAGGGGAAAAGTTTCTGTAACCATTCAAGTGATGTCTTGTTTGCCTTTTTTTTTCCTAGAGGAACTGTTGACACTTCATGAGCATCACTACAAATTGTTGACAAAATGAGAGGTTTTTTCCCACCAAAACATGTAAAGATGCTGGTAGTGCATGGGAGTTGTTCGACCTACAACTTCATTGTTAATCAGTGTCAGCCACATAGACCTTGACTTGCTCCTGGCTCTCTGGATAGGACTCCCATCAGCACAAATCTGTTGAAAGATGCTTAGATTTTGCTGTTCGTACTATATATGCGTGATTCCAGATTTTTGCTTTGGATGCCTTGTCGTGTCTGTTTCTATGGTCTTTTGAGCCTCTTGGCAGTGGGCAAGTTAGAGTTGTGGTCAGAGTGTAAGCCAGAGCTTGTAGTAGTTGATAATTGGGAGATTTGCTGCAGGTATATACTCCTTGTCTATAATACGGGTGTACCTCTTTTTCTAGATAGATTCTGAAGTTCACTTCCAAATTGATGGCTGTCTTGACTTTGAGGGTAGTCTTCACAAAAATATTTAATCACAATATGGTAGCATATTAACCATGTAAAATTAGGAAGTTCCCAGTTTCATTACTCTTTACCATTTTTACATTGAAATTCCAAACTGTGTAATCCCATTATTTACATTTGAACAGTTGAAGTGTAAAAAAATCTACTGGTCATAGCTTCCTGAAGGGCTTTTACTAACATTGCCATGCCAAGAAAGCTACGAAACCAGAACAGCCTTCACAAGTAGCTGCTAACTAGTCCTGAGTACTGAGAACCACACCACCAGCCAGAGATTTGAGTGCTACTTGGCACAAGTGCTCTGTGCTTTTGGTTGCAATAAACTTCCAGATAACTCTGTTCCTAATGCAGAAAGTCTTTTGAGATGTTAAGTTGCATAAAGAAGTGGGCCAACAGTATCTTAAATTTGCCACTCACTGTTGTGGAAACCTGAATTTGTCCAAGTCGCAGTTTCCCTCAGGTAAAATGGAAATAGTGTTGTTAGTTCACCTCAGAGACTTCCTGAATGTGAGTTTGTTTATCCTTGTGAAAGTTTTGAGTGCCTTACATTTCAATGTTCAGGCTTTTTAAAATATAATTTTATAAAATTAAAACATAATTTTTACACAGGAAGTAATATTAATCTAAGAATTGAAGTTCAGCCTGAAGGAGAAGCAGTGGGTTTTTTGGATTTTGTTTATCCTCCTGACATGTTGCAGAGGAAGAATCAATTAGGTCATAAAAAGGGAAGAGTTGTTAAGAAGATTGAAAAATCTTAACTCTAGTACTTTTCTACATGTCTTCAGAGAGACTGGAGGAAACCCCTAAACAATGGTCACTGGGAAGGAGTAATCCATAGGAACATGACAACATCTCTACCTACTTGCACACTTTTGACCCAATGAAACTATGCAGATGGATTAGTGGTATAACTTACACACATGAAAATACTTACAAAATAGTTTGTTTTCATGTAGCATCATTTGCTTTACTTTAAATCTAGAATTCACTCAGTTTGGAACTTTCTGGCTTTTGTAATATGCCAGTTTCTGATGTATTAGTCAGCATACATACGCTTTTCTGAACAAGTTTATTCTTGTCTTGAGAAACAGCAGCAACTACTGTATTTTAATTAGAAGCTTGTGAACTTGCCCCCAGTAAATGCTGTTCCATGTTTGAAACTTATGTTAAGTGGAAGCTGTTGTTGAAATGGGGGAAGTGTCCTGTCCTCTTCTTGCTCGATTCTGTTGGCACTTGAGCTTATAACGGTGACATGGTGAATCATGCCAGGAAATTTATCTGGCTGAAAAGGAATTTATTTTTACTTTCCTAGCTAACTTTCAGATGGATCATTTCCCTGACCTGACTCACTGTTTAGCTGCACAAACAGTAGTGCTGGCACACATGGGAATGGGCGAGCGGCCACATGGAGGGGCAGAACTTCTCTCTCCTAGTGGCAGCCCTCACTTTGTGAGAGTAAATTGGCTACAGAGTGGGTCCTAAAATTTAGATTATCACTACCGCCAGACTCTGGCACAACTTGTTTGTATTTCATGATGGTTTTCTTTGAAGCTCATGTTTAGAAAAGGACCACTGATTTGCTCTCTGCACTAGTCCTACAGGTGACTGAATCAAAAAATGCCACCAGAAGGTTAGCTAGTGACTACTCCAGTGTGTTTATAGTTTTTAAACAAACAATTTTTTCACAGAATAGTGACTTGTCTAATGTCTGAAGCATTAAATGGTTTCTTAATCCAAATGATAGAGTAGCTTTGTAATCCTCTTGGGTTTAGAGTTGAAAGCTGTTTAAATAGAGTATTTTAACCAAAAAAACTCTCAGAGCTTATGATAGACAGATACTCTTCTGAGGCTAGTGAGTTGTTGGCTTCTAGGTATTACTCAAGATTAAAATTGTGCTTGATGGTTCTTACAATATACATATTGTCTTGGTGGACAATCAGCGAAACTTCAGATAATGTTAATTTGTAAGCCTCTTGAGTTTTCTCATGGAGTTTCTGCACAGTTTTAGATACATTTGATAGAATTCCTGTAATGTAGATTTTTCCTGAAATGTATTCCTGGGTATTCTTGTTTATATACCAGAGTTTGGAGAATGATCAAGCTCTTTATGATTCCAACTTGCACAATGGATATTTTAAATGAATTTTTGCTGTATATGTTTGTATTTGGGATCCCTTTGGGTAAGTTTCAATCACAGTCAGGATGTTACACATTTAATTTACACCATGTGCATAGGACTTTATGTGGAAATGCTGTTGGCACAAAGAGGCTTATGTAGAGACAATGAATTTTTCCTTCACTTGATCCAACCATCCTTGCTCAAAAGGTAACAAGAAATTGCTGTTATATGCAGCCCTGTCGACAACCATGCTGATACTAGATGATATTAGATGAAATAGATCAATTTGATGGCAAATGAAACAAAAAGAGCCAAAACCCCTAAACCAACCCAACTCAGCCCAGCTGTTTTTAGGGATCCTCTCAAATACTTTGTATTCCCTTGCACCCCCTCCAGGGTAGAGGAGATCCAAAAAGATAGCTGGGGATATTATTTCCTCTACAAATCAAGAGTTAGAGAAACAGTTATGGTCAGAGTGCATTATTTGTGGTATATAATAGCTATGTGATGCATACATATGTATTAGTCTAAGTGAGATACATTTTTTGTGTCTGCCTCCCAAATGTCACTGTAGTCCTTAATAGATAATGACACAAATGTTGAGTGTATTGGCAGTGAGGGTTTAAATAATCTACTGTAAACAGATAATATTTATTATTATTATTTGCCTTCAATAATAAAAACTTGACCTACTAAACGAGGTTACATTCTAAAAAATTCTAATACTAATAGGTTTTTTATGTGTTTTTGAGGGACATTTTAAAATAATTCATTCTTACATAAAAATATAAAATCTGAATTTATATGGGTTTCTTTTAATAAATTTTCCTATAATAAAGGTTGCTGCTCCAGAGCTGGGTAAATTAAACATAGAAGAAAAAAAGGTCTTTTTATTGAGAGGGAGCATGATTGCAAAAGCATCACTGTCCCGTTGTCCATAGTGTGTCTGACTTTTCCTTGCAAAAGAAAAGTACCTCTGTAGTAAAGTGTGTTTTTCTGGATAAAAAAATCGCTGATCATCATATTCAGTGAAATAATTGTCACTGGCAAATTACCTCACAATAGCCATTTGTATTTTTCCAGAAAATACTATCCTACATTATGTAGCTTTAGAATATTAAAGCCTTTCCTTTCTTGCAATGCACTATATTCTCTAAAAGCCATCTGTGGCTGGTAGAGTGTTCGTGTCTGTATATTTGTAGCTTTAACATAGAGGATACAGTGATGCATGATTTATAAAAAGAGTGGCTTATGATGACCTCTCTTTTGCCATTGACATATGTAAAAATGCTTCAAATAGCTTTGGAGTTCCTTGACAGTCTGTTTGTATTTCTTTACTTAAGAGTGTGATATTTTACTTTTTAATACACAAAGGAAGAAATTAATCCAATTATTAACATTTTAATCTTTCCTCAGAATAGATAAATATTAGCAGTTACTCTCTACTGAGAAATTTGATGCATTTCATTTAACCAATATTTGAGGAATGCAGTATTGAATGCTATTTAGGACACACTATATAGGAAGAGAATGATGTTGAAAAATGTACCATTCTAAACTCAAAAGGTTTTATAGTGTACATAAAGCCTTACAGAGGCTTAAAATCAGAAAGAGAACTCAAAAAAGCATGTGAAGTTGCAAGTTTCCTTAAGTCCTCATTATAAGAAAAGAGGTATCTTTTTGTCAGTTTTAACGGAATTGATGTTTCTTTTTAACTGCGGGGTGGTGTGAACTGCTGTGGAGCCTGGGATATGGAGCAGGTACTGAAAGCAATGAAGATCATGAGAACTTTCTCAGAGTCTATTGTAAGGATAATCTCCAAGGAAATAGCCTTTTATACTCATGCTGTGCCAAAGAGCACTTTTCTTTCTAAAGAAAAATATGCATTGATAGTTTCAGTTTCTACCATAGTTAGAGATTCTATTCCTAGTTTGAAATTATAAAAATGGAAGAATTGTAGTTCTTTACAGATATTTTCTTTTTGGTTCATACTGTAACTCTTACTGGATATTCCTGGTGTAAAAATCTGTCATTAGTTTTGCTACACATGTCCCTTGGACACAGTTGTTTTCTGGTCTTGTCTGAAAGTGCTGCCGGTAAATACTACTATTTTTGCATGTTTCTAAGCAGCTGATGAGCTTTTTGAGAGTACAGAGTAATTGATAAAATGGGAAAGATGCAGAGGATGGAGACATTTAAAAGATGAGTTAGACTGGGAAGTGAGCAACTTTGGTATCTAATTGAAGGAAAACTGTACCATTACATATAGCATCAAAGAAGAAAAAAGTAGAGAAAGTTTAATGTGAGGATAGAGTTTCAGAAAATAAATACTGAAAGCTCATGTTAGAGAGACTGGTAATTTTTAATTACTTAAGAGAGCATGAAAAGTCTCTGTAACAAAGAGGAATTCTGTGGTAATTGCAGCAGCTTCTGTAATGCTGCAACATATCCTTGCCCTTCAGTGATTAGAAAATGAAGTTAAATGAAAACCATTATTTTTTGTTTGGGTTGTTTGTTTGCTTTTTTATAGTGCTATTATGTAATTATAAATAAAAAATATAGACAAATAAAATTAATCCCTGGAAACTCCTGGCTCAAATTTTACACCAGAAAGTAAGGGAATACAAGAAAGGAATAAATTTATATATCTTGTTAGTAAGGTGCCTGTCATCTGGGGATTTCACTAAGGAGCTAGCATTACAAATTGGCAAGGCAGCAGTTTCATTTACCCACTAAATAAGATATGGTCATAAAAATCCATGTTTTAAAGACTGGGGTGTGAAACTTCAACTCAGGAATTGCTTTCCATCTCAACATATGGATATGAAAGCTGGAAATCCAACAAAGGTACAGACATCTAAATGCCTTTGAAAGCAAATGCCTTAGAAAAATACTATGTATTAAATGGAATGAATTTATAACAGATGCCAAGATTCATTAGACAGCTCAAAAACCCCTTGGCTCTAAAGTTATCCAGAAAAGAAGATGGAATTATCATCTGGAACATATGTTAAGAATGAAGCCAGAGCATCTGTCATGGAAAGCATGCCACTGGGCAGCTGGAGGAACACACAAAAAGCACCAACTGAAAGAGTCTGTCCATTGAACAATGCCTAAGGTAAAAAAGTTGTGGGACATTGCACGGGATGCACAAGAAGTGGTTCAGAGTAGATAAATACTGTACAGGGCTTTTTGGCTTTTCGTGGGTTTTTTTTAGGAGTTGTTTTTTTTTTTCCCTATAGCCTGTGTTAACTGAAGACTTTTGAGTTGTTTTCTGTTAATATTGAAGAGAGTGATTAAAAACTGAAGGTCAGAATTAAAAAGTACAGGTTAAGTACAGTACTTAATTGTAATGTATTGTAATTTACTTTAGAATTTGTATATGATTTCTTTAGACATGAAATGAGAAAGAAGATTGTGTAATTAAATAAATCTTCAGATGCATTAACAGAATGTATAATAGAGCATTCAGGATTACTTGGATAAAAATCTAAATTTATTTTATCCCAGTAACCTATAGTTAATGAGAGTACTATGGATTTCCTTTTCGCTGAGAACACTTGCTTTTATATTTTTCTACTTTTTTCATTTTGCAGGAGTTCTGGAATTGCTGAACCAGCATCTCTCTGCAATATACTGTCTTTTATCTTGCCCTAGTATGAATGTTGCAAAGATTTGTGTTGAAAACAGCAGAGTTTAAATTTTATAAAAGACTTGTAGTTGAAATGTAAGCTTTCAAATCTGTTATCTCAATCTGTCTTTTGATCTTGTGTTATACAAAACATTTTATTAAAATATAACAATCTGAACAAAGTTTGTCCAAAGTAATCATTCAGTATTGCCTTAGACTTGGTTAACAGAATTAGTTTGTGTTCTTTTTTCCCCTCCTAATGATATTCTAGGGGGGAAAAAAAAATCTTTACTCAAGAACAAGCAGGCACTCCTAAGCAAGTGTGTTTGTGCTGGCTTTCTGTTTGTTTGTTTGTTAGTTTATTTGGATTGGGTTTTCTGTTTCCCCCTCATTGGATTGTCTCACTGACTCCCAACCTGACATATGGAAATGAATGTGTCCTGTGAGAAGTTTGAACAACTCAATCACCTTCTAGATGAATCTTCAGATCCTAAGTAGTGAACTAAGACTGTTAGTTCCCTTTAGTAAGATAACAAGTTTAGGCAAAATAAAAAACTCCTTAAGCATTTTAAAGGTTTATTGATAGATATATCTATTTATAGAGCTATAAGGGTCTATTGATTGTTTTTTTATTTCGATGTGTGTTATAGTGATTATTTCTGAATGCCTCATAAAGGAGAGAAAAGCTTGCAAATGCAATTAACTGCACTTGCAGGCTCAATATTTAGGAACCACAATTTGGTTTTACTTTTCTTTTAAAATATTTACAGATAGTATTTTTATCCCATTTACAAATTTGGTGTTGGTGGAGCTCAGTTCAGATGCTTTCCTCCAAGGCAGTGCAGGTAAGGCATCTAGCTGTAGTCTTTCCCATAGAGCCTACATAGTTGTGATTTTCTGCTTTGACAGATCCTGCATCTGATTTATTGTGCAATTAGGTCCAATTAGGATTGTGGGTAAAACTTTGTTTAACAAATTTTGTCGAAGGTTGTCCATACCACGAAATTCAAGCAGATTTTGGTTATATGAAAAAATAAGTCCAGCACACCCCTAAATATCTCTTCTCCTTTCGTTTCCATGACCATTTGCTCTTTTATATGCTTGGCAACTGAAATTTCAGTGTATTCAGTTTGTAATAAAGTGCTTTTGGTAGTATTGAAGGCAGGCTTAGAAATAGTGTCTCTGGGAAGAAAAGAAATGAAAAGGCATTGTGTAGTATACTATTTCAAGTTACATGTTGCCTAATTGTTTGAAATACAGTTGTCCTGTGCTGACTGCTAAAGATTTTTGCTGAATAGTATGTAACAATAAAAAAATCTTCAAGAGCTAAAAATACAGGATTACTACATTCTTTGACCTGTGGTCAGTGAGTTGGCAGGAGTAGCCTTGCATTGTTTGTTCAAGGTTTGTTTGAAGAGAACAATTATAGGATGATCATTAAAAATATTGGCTTTTTTTTTTTTCGGGAGCAGAGGATTGAAAACACATCTTTCAGAATGGGGGTTTTTAAGCATTAAGTTGGATTGCATTAAACAAAGTAGGAAGACAAAGAAAACATCGTTTAAATCTTAATTTGAATTCCAGTTATTGAGGAAGTGGTTGTTTATTGAAATTGTGTATATTTCTGTGCATTTTCCTTGCAGTGTTTTGTTACAATATGCTATAAAAATCTTAACAGAATCTTGGTCTCTGAGAGACAACCATCCATATAGAGGATCTCCAGTAGGATGAAAGGAGATCCTTGGTGTCAAAGCCTGAAGGCTTCATCCCCCCATTTTGACACAGAATCAAAATCAAACTAGACGTACAGAGTAATAGTTTTGACTAAGAGAGCTTTCCAGGTTGACGGTCTTGAGTGAGTGATTCTTTAGTATTGAACTCCTTGCATGGATGGGAGTATGTGGGTTCCCACAGTACAACTCGGCTGAATTTCTGCCAGATTTTTTACTAAATTAGTTCTATAATAAAATTGGAATGTTTCAGTCTTTGTCTTACTGCTCTGTAGGGTCAGCACGCCTGTGTTACTCTGTCCTTGTCCCTGACTTAACTTTATTCCTTTCATAGCTGGCTTTAGATATTGTTTTGGGAGTTGCCCGTGAAGGAGGATTGGCATTTCGTCCACTTTCCCTTTAGATGTACTGATGACTATAATCACTCCCTCCTCCCAGAAACTGTTTAAAATAAAATGAAAATCCCCTTCTGAACAGTTTTCTTAAAACCTAGGTAATCTTTAATTTTATAATGTTTGTAGTGTTTGATGGTGATCCATGACTTTTACCTGTGTTGTACTTCTGATGATGAGAGAGTGTTTGCTGTGTATAAAAACTGTTCATTGAACAAGTGGAGAGTTGCAGTGGAGATATGAGTCTCAGTAAGAAAATGAAGGACTATATCACTTTCTCATTAACCTCAGTAAGCTGGGAGAAATAGCACAGTTGTCCTTATGTTATAAACTACCTACTAAAATAACTAGATGAGTTCAAAAATATTGGCCTGTGTTTCTAACAAGGCTGCCAACTGAGATTATGTATTGATACGTTTTTATTTGACTTAAAAATATAATGTTGTAAGAGATTCGTAATGTTAAAATTTTCTGTCCCCTATTATGATGCTGAGTCAAAACCAAAATAAGTCCATGCACAATGTTTATCTTGGATGTACTTGAAAGCTTTGGTGGCGTATTGACACAAAGTTGTTCTGCAACTTAAAAAACTTAATTTGGACCAACTTTCTAACAATATGTAGTCTAAATTTCCCTGCTGATCAGTTTTTGTACTGCCATCTGTAGATGTGAAACACAATTAATCACTGTCCTCCTTATGAGACCCGCATATTTTAAGATTATTATATTTCGCCTTCCTCTTACTCCCTACCATATTCTCTGTTCTAGGCTAAGATTGGTCAGTTACTTTAAGTGTATTTCAAACTTAGTATTTTCTTAAGAACAAAAAAACCCCTGTATTGTCATGTTGTTCTCTCGTGACTTTTCTCAATGTACATCCTCCCCTGCCTCCCCTTTTTATTTTGTTAGTGCTCAAAATTTGTCAATGCTAATGTTTCAGAGCTTTTCTCTTTGCCTGATAGAAGGAATGAATTCTTATTTTAGTTCCTTTTTTAGTCCTTAAGGCATCACCTTCATTTACAAAATCTTTGTTAATATGTAGCATTATGGTATTTATTTTTTTTGTTGCTTGCATCTTTTGTAGTGCATTCCTTTGCTTGTTCTTCACAGATTTTTTTCTAAGACAATAAAATTTCTAAATCTGGACTACTTTTGTAAAGAACTCTTACTGTGAGCATCTCCATATGTGACTGATCTGTAACTGGATTATTGAATTTTTTTTTAACTTTTACAGTGTTTATCTTATCTTTGTTATTCTGCATCTGGTTTGCTAAAAAAAAATCCTTACTCCAGAGGTGTTTGTTGAGATGTACTAATCTGTTTTGAGGTGGGTTTTTTTTGTTTTGTTTCTTTTCTTGAGGAATATTTTTTTCATTGTACTCAAATAAATTATCTCTTCAGTGTGCCTGTGACATTCAGCTCACTGATTAGTAAAACCAGATTTCAAAGAAATAAAAAGTAGAGTATTATTCTTCCTTCCATCTTTTAAAATGTTAGGAGGAAAAAAATATGTGAGCATCTCTGATGCTGATTATTTAGATTGGTTTTTAATGAGTGGTGACATCAGAGTGATCTAGAGTATTTATTCTGGGAAGCTGGATGAATAATATCAAATACTTTTTTTAATCTGTTGATTTCCATTAGCTGTTGTAGTGATATTATAATTTTATCTTTTATTAACACCTCCTATTACATTTAAATTTGCCCCTAACTTTTTGTGCTAAGGACTTGTTTGTTTGCTTTCTCATTTTATAAAGAGAGTTGGAAATAGTATTTGTTTTTGTTTTTAATATTTGTTTCTATTTAGGAAGTTTTAGTAATTGTTAGTCTTTTCTGAAAACACAGGTAACCTTTTTAAATCAAAATAATGTATTTTTGCGATGTTTTACTCCCTGAGAAAATAAAATAATTTTCTGTTTGCTTATATAAAGCCTACTGAAGATACCCTGAGCAATGATTTACAAAATCTTTGACCAGTGATCACTACAGAAGTCTTGCTTTGACAAAAGATTAGATGGTCTTTACTTGTGAACCTTACAATCCATTGTGTGAGGATTACAAAATCTCTTTGAAAGTGAGTGTTAGATGGAATTCTTAGATGGAATGGCATTTCAGTCATTTGTTTCTGTTTGAGAAGTTGCCTTTCAGGTTCATGCTAGTGCTAATTTTAAAGAGAATACGGCATCTTTGAGGAGATTTTTTTATGTGCAGAATACGTGTTTTTGTTTTTGTTTTTGTTTTTTTAAATGTTTCTCCCTCTGCCCTCCCCTTTCCCTCCTCCGTTTCCATATTTACTTGCAAAAAAGGAGCTCTGTGCTGTGATAGGCTTGGAAGTGGAGTTGATGATCTAGGAGAGCTTTTCTGGTGCTATGGTCTCCTTGAGTATTCCTTTTGTACCAGATTGTAAACGTTTTTATATAAGAAATAAATCTCTGAAGTGCTTCCCTGTTTCCCTTTCCCTTGCCTCTAACAAAATAGAGTAGGGAACATTCATTATGTCCATGCTCCTAAATGATAGGATGATAAAAGTTTCCTGCACGCATCCTGAACATTCAGCAGATACATCTCCTTTTTTGGGAAACTTGCTGGCAGTCTTATCAATGATATCTCTGCCAGACACCTCATATTTTAGAGCTCAGGCAAGGTAATTCCTAGGAGAGTAGTCGCACATGACTGCTGTAGCACAGGAGTTCACCTTGCTCCATTTAGCAGTCAGCGACAGACTGACTGTAGCACCTGAGGCCACTGAAGAGGAGATAATCTTCTTACAACCTAGAACAAATCCCTCGGGTGTAGGAGGATTCCTCCAGGTTTTGCCCTTATGAAAGGTAGGGATGTCCTGCAATGGGTAGGCATTTCTCCAACAAGATACCTACATTAGCAGGAATTTACACAGTAGGGCAATCTAAATGTGGACATGTGGAGACTTTATTTTTTAAAGAAACGGGTTTTCGTCTGTAAAGGAGTAATTTTTGATGCTAAGTTCAAAGCTTCAGCCTTTGAGTATCTACAGAAACGGTTGGGATCCTAGCCCCCCAGGCCAGGTCAGTCAGGCTTAACTTGCTGATCACAGGTGCCCTGATAACTGGGTGCCTAGGAGCCAACAGTAAACACTGTTTTTTGATAGACGTGTGTTCTGATTTCCTTTCTTGCTCCTCCCACTCCCAGTATTCAGCTTTGCCTGATCTCCATCATCTGGGACTTCAGACAGGGTACATTGGTGAGCACATACTTTTGAGGGCTTGAATCATTTTGGAGATGACAAGTGTCATGTAGTTCTAAACCTGGTATGCTTTTCCTAGGAAGTTACTGTACATTTCCTCCTAGAATTCTACTTAAATTCAGTGCACTATGTCCTTTTCTGATACGGTTTTTATTGTAGCATGGGATTTCATACTCCTTTTGTAGTTTTAGACTCACATTCCCTACTTATTAAGCAAATTGGGTGTTTTAATGTGGTGTTACAAGTGCTCATTAAAGCTATTTTTCCAACAGCTGATCGTTATTTCTCCCTTTTTTGATTTTTTTTTTAAATTTCCTTTTTTTAAATTTGAGAAAGCTAGCCAGCAGAGATTTTTTTATTTCGTTTGTTCTGCATAAAGTAGTAATTTCCTTTTCCATTCTTTGTTCTTACAGCCTTTCAGTGTTTAGAAATTTGTTTTCAGTTGCTGCAAGTAGCCTGAAAAAGTTTTTGTCTGTTTTATTCTTACCTATGGATGTAGTTGGATGCTTTGTTTACAGTGCCAGACACAATAAGGACTCCATAATCAGCTAAATCATGCTTTTCCAAATGAGTCATGCTTTAGCAGTGTGAATCAGCTTCGAGACCTACTTCTCAGTTTTGAAGTCACTCCTCTGAGAAGCATAAAACATAGGGATAGAAAAATCAGGACTGTGAACTTTGCTGATAATGTATTTTTAAATTTTCATAAACTTATTTCCAAATCAAATTGTTTTTATTGAAAATGAGTGTCCAGTGACCCAGTTGTTTTCAGCAATCTAGATAATACTTCTCTTTAATGGGTAGTTTGACTGTATGCTACATAAATTACTTTTCTAGATGAAAAGACCTTACTTGGATCATCTTTTCTTGCAATTTAACACTGTAAAATTTTTTCTGCAGAACGTAAGTGCACTGATATATAACACAACACTGATGTAGTTTAAAATGGTGATACTGGAGCAAGTTTGAATTGTGATCTCATTCGCTTTAATGAGTTTTAGAACTCATTTTGATAGATGTTGATATATGTTGCATATTTTCATTCCCTTCTGTAATGTTTGCTTAATAGAATATGAGGATTGTCTTTGTGAATTAGTATACTTGCACAAGTTACAAATTGGAAAGTAAATTATATTTTCAAATATTCACTTGTTTTATCATATCTGAAAGATTATTTGTGGCTTGGTACAGGTGTTTGGACTATGAATATGATCCTTGTACAGAGAAAGATTTTCATAATTATGCTGTAGTATCTTAATTTTTTACTTTGTTGCCATTAGATTTGGAAGACTTAACACCTGTAGGATATGTGGTGATAGACACAAATAAGAAGTCAAATGCTTACAATTCCAGTCATCACTGTCTGGGGTGGGGAGGAAGGACCTGGATAAAGACCTGTGAGTTAAATCATTTCATTTCACATCAGGAGCACAAACTGTGATTAACACTACATTAAGGGAGTGTAAGGGAAATTGATAATAACTATTAAATATTTAATATATCTGTAATTATAAAATTTGCTAGTGACTGCATTTAAGAAGTTCATTATTGAGCTTCAGATGTTGAAATGAGGTTTCTAAGGCCAGACGGGAAATGTGTTTAAATACCTGAGCACTCCTGCAGAAATTTGTAGTGTTGTTCTATGTGAGACTGAAAGCATATCTAAACATTTTATATGTACAGTGAAATATTGCATAGATATTGAATCAAACTCTGTAATGTTACTATACAATGTAATTGAATACTTATGTTCTGTGGGAGGTTTTGCCTGTGCAGGTCTTTGATGTGTGTGCTGACCCATGTCGAGATGAATTTGAATCACTGCCAGTGGATTTCTCTGGCCTGTTACAGCCTTACTTCTTACAGTGGTAATTTCTCCTTAAAATTACAGATTCCAAGCCAGTATGGCACTGCATTTTAAATAAACATATTTTTAGATTTTTAGGGGGAAAAATAAAAACAGAAGACTGAAGAAAGGCCTGGACCTCAGAAACAAGCATGGATTCTGCCTTCTGATTGGTACTGGCTTCCCTGGGGCTCCTTACAGACCCCTCCTGTCTCTGGCTGATGGATCTCATGGACAGAAGAGCCATGTAGATCCCTGCACCTCACAGAGTTTTGCTTGAGTTTGGTATAGATGGCCTGTGCCTGGTGGCCGATCAGAGAACTTTAAAATGAGATAAGTGTAATCGATCAGGCATATCTATTGTTTTTACTAGTCTTCTGCTGGTTTGCTGCCTGCGTTAGTAAAATCTTTGTTATTAATGCATTTGGTGTTCTCTCTTGCTTTTTCTAATCACCTCGATGTTGAAACATCAATACCAAAATTATGCATCCGTAAGGTCAGGACTCCCTGTTTTTCTGAAGATACTACTTTCCTACTGGATCTATTAACTTTTTGTGGGGCCTGTGATCTTTACATCTTGGAATATCTCTAACTATGCCTAAATAAAGAGTTAGGGTCTGCCCTCAAATAATACAGAATTACATTTATGTAGCATCCTCACAAAATTACAGTTATGTGATTATTTATATACATAATTTCTTTATTGTTAAAATGGAAAAGTATTTTAAGTCCATTTTTCACATAATGAAAACTCATAGAATGGGATAAAACCACAAAATATTCTTAAAAATGTGAAGAGGAGAATTTATTGCTTACTTATATCTGCAAAGAAATCTCACAGTGTGTTGGTAGTGTGCTTTCCAGAAAAACTGGTACTTTGATTCAACCCACCTTGAGAGCTGGTGATAAAAATCTTGATGTGAAACACACTTTCAGAGCAGAAGAGTGCAGGTGCAAAATGGAAAAGCAAGCATTTTTTCAAGTGGCATCGATTGTTTTCTCTGCGATATGTAGGAACACCAGAATATTTTTAGATGAAAAAGATTAAAAAATTATCCATTGCATTTGTGATAGCTTACATGTTTGGGTTAGTTATTTATCATTTGCAATATCCATAAAGCTATCTTAAGCATCCCTAATTAGGTTTCAGCTTTTCAGAGGGAGGCTGGAAAGCTCTTGTGCAGTTGTGGCGCAGTGGCGGGGTGTGTGCAGCACAGCTGCTTTCTGATGTCAGTCGCTATTTCAATGACACGAAAGTGGGAGAGGAAGAGCATGAAAAAGACAGTTTTTAAGAAAAAAAAGTGTCATCAGTAAGCAAATTATTTTTGCCTGTGTTGTTTTGATTAGGATATGAACTAACAAGTAAAGTCTGATTGCTACAAAAGAAATTACATCTGGAGAGTTTAACTGGGGCAGTTTCAGAAACTTTTTGGTGAAATGTGTCACTCTGCCCCTGTGCTGGGAGAAGTCTGGGCTGTCTTTAGCAAAACTCCTGGTAGTACCCATATTCATCTGACATTTCCTCTCACTGCTCTCTCTTTGTTAGGAATTCTATTTGTGCTGTGTTTAGGGACATTGGAAAAATAATGGCTTTCCTGTAGAAAAGAGTAATAGTGGCACAGATCTGTGTGTAAGATGCTCAGTACTGGACAAGCAGGGTGAGCATTCCTGGGTTTGTTTGCTCCCTCTGTAGTCATCCTTTTGCTGTGTTGATAATGGCATAGTAACATTTTTTTAGGGGGTGGGGGGTTTCTTGGATGGTGAAAGAAACACAATTTCTACTGATCTTTGCTCTCAAGGGTGTTGGCTTCCAGTGTTAAGGTAAAAAATATTTCTTGAAACTGTTTCTTATGATGAAATGGCACTTTCCTTTCGTATATCCACACTGGCACGTAGGTCTTGTGGGAGGGCAAGAAAGGTGAATACATTGGAGTTATAGTGCTGGAGCTTTCTGGATTTGGTTTGTTTATTGTTCTTTTTTCCAAATAAAATCAGGGAATTGTGAAAACTTCGTAGACGTTGCATATAATAAAAAACCGGTTAATTAAAATTACTGATATGAAAAAGTCTTAGGCAACTAAAAGTTGTCCATAAGGTTGTCATAAGACCACTGATGCAGGAGTGTAAGGATTTTTGCTTGAAGATACCAAATAAAATTTTGTACTACCATTTAAAACATGTGGCTTGCATTCTGACTTCGTTTTGTTTATTCGTACACTTGCAGCAGTCTGAATCACAATTGGTTTTCTATGGCTTTTTATTACACATCTTTTTTTGACTGACCTCAAAAAGAAGGGAACTAGAGTATGATGGTAAACATTAACATTTGCTTTTGAAAAATATATAGATATTCCTTTTCAGTTGAAAAATAACTTTGTTGAAAAGAATTTTTTTAATGTAGCATAGGTATTTCTGTATTGTCTTTAAAGCACTCTTAAGGAAATCAAACATGCCTTTGTAAGGATTTCTTTTGAAGGCAGGTATGATTTCTATTGGAGTAAAGTGTCATCTGCTTCTTTAGAATGTTCTGAAGAAGATCTGAATCAATACCTGCCCATTGAGGAGACAAGGAAGCAAATTTCCTGTCTTTATACCTGAAGTGTTTGGAGGCTAGTTATTAGAAAAAATATTGCGAATTCAGTTTTATATTTCAAGTAGAAACACACGTAAGTGCATGATTTTCACACCAGGCTTTTTTTTTTTATTTGAAACTTTATTTACTGTGTGAAACATGTGGGATGAACACTTTAAATAATCTGCTTATGCTGAAGCACTGCCTGCAGTTGTACAGTTAGTTTGACTTTTGGTGTTGAGGACAGTTACCCCCAAATCACTTTGGGCTCCAAGTGTCTCCAGCTGCTGAGGGGGTAGGGTGGCTGCTCAGCTCCCTGCAGGCTTGTACCTCACTGGCATCTGTGACTAGTTTAAAGCTTGTTACTGTATTCGTGCCTGCGTTTGACCTCTCCTGTATTTAGTCTTCTGTAGTCTGTTAACATCTCATCTTCTACTGGGGATTTTCCTCCTGCCCAGCTGGTTACGCATCTCTCCCTTCTTCCTTTTGACATGGATGTCCACTTTCACAAGTTTAATGGGAATGTATCAGAGGTCTTTTGTCACACTGAGATGATATCAGCTGCTGGTTTTAAAAGGTGTAGGAGAAAGGAACGGAGTTGTTATTTGAGCACCTGATTTCCTTTCTCTGTTGGCCAGCCTTTCTGGCAAAACTGTGTGTCCTGTAATTCACCTCATTCACCTCTTTTGCTGATCCATTGTGCTGCCTTATGAAACATGTAATTTTACTGCAGAAGCTATCTCAAAGAGAAAATTGGAGCATATGTTGGCTGAAATGTGATTTCCCGGAGACACAACAGCAACATTTCTAAATTTAATATTTTCTAGGCTTCTTCTAGACAAAGGTAAAACTTGCATTTTGATATAGTTTCAGTGCGGAAGACATAGAAAAGCTACTTGGAATTACAGTGAAGGACTGAGTGAGTTACGGGTTGGATGATAGTAATGGTTTGCTGCTTTTAACAAACTTGTCTAGACAGTATTTTTTTCTTTTCATTTTCAAGTATGATTTTTAAACTTTTATTTATAGTACAGTGTACTCATGAATTTTCAAATTTGAATTTTTCTTTTTATGTTGTATTTTCAGTATTTATTTTAAAATAAATTTCCTAGTCTCTTTATGCTTGATGCTATAGAAATTATGTTTGGATATGATAGTGTTTTACTATAATTGGCCCATTATATTTCATATAGCAAACTATGCAGTAGCAGATTTAACTAGAAATACTACATAGTGACACATTGTACTTTAGGAATAAAAACTTATCAAGAAAAAAGTAGCAGATGATAGAATTAAAGCTCAGCATCCTTTCCTCCCTTCTTTCCCCCCATCTGTTTTTTTTCTTGATAGTATAACAAAGACTTTTCCCTTTCCCCTTTTCCCCCAATTAGTTTAAATTAATTGTGGTACCATTACACACAAAGTTAGGGTTTGTGAATTGCAATTACTTTTTTTAAATTTGTCTTTCATAATTTAAAAAGGATGGCTTCACTTTAAGTTTTATCTTAACTTCTGTGATTGGTTAATAAAACCTGTATGAAATCACAAGAATAACATGGCCGTCCAGAGAACTGTTTGAAATTGTGTTTTAGTGTTTCCATATGTGTGATCGTGCATGTGTGTGCGTGGTTAAATTTATATTCTCCTAATAAAGGATGACTTTGACAGTGGATGAAGCGATAGGAACCTTCTTCTGAGTTTGGAGGAGAAAGTTGGTTATTGAATCCCTTGTTATACTGTTTATGGTGATACATGTCATGTTACCATAAGAAAACGTTGGTCAAAACATTGTTTCACTTCATTGAAAGTGGGGTTGTTCATTGAACCTTTAGGTGTTAATTCTGTGCAAGGTTAATAGCTTTATAGTGTCATTCCTGGAGAAACTCTTTAACATAAGCCTTCAGGAGTGATGTAACCTCTTTATTTTCATGTATTTAATGATTTTATGATGAAGTACGAATTTGAAGGAGCTCTATACTGATACGCCTAATACTTTTTAAGAATTGAGGAAGCATAGATTGTAAAGTGAAGGTTACAATTTTTATTATTTTTTTATTAATTTTTATCAATTTTTTGTATTTTTGCCTGAAACTTGAGTGTTTTGTGTTAAAAACATTTAGAATGTCTATATGCCTGTGTTAAAATAATTTTATTATTTCTTCCATAGGTAGTGATTTATTGGATCATTTCTTAGATTTAAAAAGTCATTGAAATAAACTTTGCAGATTCTCTCTGGCTATCACAGCAAATTTAATAAGATTGGTGAACCACAAATAATACCAAGATTTATGGTTTGTTGTGAGATGGCCTTTACCTTGTAGCTTACACACTAAACCCAACAGTTTACTGTGTACGGTTAGATTATGTTATAGAACATTGCTTTTTGGTGCTCTATCCTTGCAACTTTCCTCCTATATTTTATGGAATATAAGGGAAACATGGAATGACTCAATTCCCATGTTAAGCTTGAACATAACTCTCACTGTTTTTTTTCTGAACTGAGGTGGCAAATGAAAGATGAAGGTCTTCTTTGTTTCTTTAGTATATTCAGATCAGCAGAGATTCCTGATTTGCTCCCAGTCCTAAGTGTAAATGAACCACACTATGTTTTGTGGAATTCATTCTCTTCACATTGCTCCAATTAAGATAACGGGTATTTTAATGTTGCTGATATGTCCATTCTTTGCTGTATAAAGATTGTCTTTGTAGCAGTTTTGTAGTTGAAAAAGTAATATTAATTTAAAATAAATGGTATTTTTTATTAATAACTGCATATGTAAAAAAGGGAACATCTGCCTTCCAAATGTTATTCAATGATTGTAATTAAAAGGTTAAATAAAAGCTGAGGCAAGCTTTGAATTTTGAAGCATTTGCAACAGCTAGTAATCTGACTTACTGCAGATATTTTTGTCAAAGTTGAAAAAGTTAGAGCTAATTAATTTCTTGGGAGACATATGATGAAATTGTAGGTGTGATAACATATTTGAGTAACATATGGTCGTTATGGGGCACCTTTCTAATGACTGAGCACCAAGTTAAATATAGACTTTCCAGTTTTTCACTTCTTCTATTAGTAGTTCTTTGTTACTACAGTTTAAACTCCTTTTCTGTTGTGGATGAAATAGGATTCTTTACATATTTGTAATAAATTTAAAAAATATTACCACCATGGTGCTCCACCTCGGTGAAATTTATTGAGGTGGACAGTTCATCTTTGTCATAGCCTTCTGATTTTTGGTAACATTAAATGAGATTATGTACATTTTGACCTGTGCTTTGTAAAATAAGAAACTTGTCACAGACTGTTTAGATTTGTGTCCTCAAAGTAGGAGTGAAAATATTTTTGAGAGATTGGTAGAAAATGTCTGTTGCTCTCTGTATATGTAATATATTGAGACTTACATTAATAAGCTGTTGTAATTTATTATGTCATAAAAAGAAAGACAGACATGTTTTTGGAGCACTTTCTCATTCAGTCTACGTAGTCATAATCAACTATTACGTTTCTTGAGAGGTGATTCTGCCCTTCCTTAGGAGGCTGTAAAGGAAGGCTGTATGCAAAGATTGTATTAGAATAAATAAGTGTTTTCTTTTGTAATTAAAGTAATCAGAAGCTTTACCTAGTTTCTAATTTCATTTATCTATTATTATAATCTAGAGCAAATTTCAAGCTTTATTATTTCAGTGCCAGCAAGCAGAATGAGCAACTCAATATATAATTTAGTGATAGTAGTACATGAATGAGGAAGGAAACAAAAATGTTTCAGGTGAAAAAGAGGAACAAAATGGAAAGAGAAAGGTGGATTTTTTCGGAGGGGCGTGGAGAAAGTAAAAGATGCATGAGCAAGCTCCTATTTGTGGTGAGAGAACATAAAGGACGCATGTTGATAGAGGTTAACTATGGGTGGGAATTGGATTTTGAGTTGAATAGGAATTTTACAAGACATTTTTTGTCTATATTTCATTACCAAATGAAATGAAAGCTGTGAGTTGGTATTAGTGGAGAGGAAAACAGCCTAAGGAAGTTAAGACTTCCTCAGTGCCATGGGAGTGCCATGTTCATGCAGCCAAGATGTCCAGCAGTATGTACAGTGTTGTTTGGACATGCTTTCCTACCGTGATTAAATTTCTCTTTTAGATAATTTTTTTAAAAAGGAAGCTTTAATATGTTTCTTGGGTGTTTTTGTGTGTGTTTTTTCCTTTTTTTTTTTTTTATGAGATGCTTAGATAATATTTTTTGGCAGGCTCTTTGACTAGAGAAGAAAACTAAATCATAATTTCTACCAAAAACATTGTGATTGGCTCTTTGTTTTCTTTTGGTTACACCTGGCACTTGTAATATGTACTAAGGATTCCTCATGAAAACACTTCTAATGGTATAGTAAATTTCAAATAGAGTTATTTCTCACAGCTTACCTCCCCCCAGAACAGTCTAGCAGATCAAACTATTTATTTAAATATTTTTTCTGCATACTACAGAAGCATTAAAAGCATGATCAGAGATGAAATAAGTGGAAGTAGTTTGACGTCTAGAAGTTTTGTTTGGTTTAACACTTGATGATACATCTTTGTACTAATTTAGAAGTATTTCTGTAATCTTTAATTGATACTTTTATCTAAATAAAATTAACTTTGTGAATAAGTTATTCTTTCCTTAGCAGAAAGTGATCTAGTACCTGTTGACAAGACAGGTAGAGAGATATGGGTAAGGAGACAGATTTGGTATTCATTGAGTTCACACTTAATGTTCAATTCAGTTATGTTCAATCCTGACAAGTCAGATATGCTGTTTACATGAGACACTTGTATATTTTTATTGTAACTGTTTCCTACAACTGACATTTGTATGTTTTTATTTTAGCCTATTTGCCTACAAGTAGGTGTGTTTATTTCTGGCGTGCTTGCATCTGAAATCATCAATAGTATGCTTGGTATGCATAAATTGTGGTGCCAGTTGTGATGAGGTCAAGACTTCATCTACTCACATTTTTCGTAATTTATTGTTAAAAATCACTGAAGCCCAGAATGGACTAGTGATCAGGGAGGAGGGTGTGTGTTAAAAATCTAATTAAAAAAAAAGGCATCTTGTGGCACATTATGAACTCTCACATCTAAGCATTTTTGGATGCTTTCATAGCCATCTGTAGAGGAAGGAACATTGATTATGCATCAGCCAGATAAAAGATCATTCTGATACATTTCTTTATTCACCAGAAACCATTTTACTGCAAAATACTATGGTATATTGATCGGATGATAAAACCATTTTTTTAATGGATGGCAATAAAAGCATACTGTATAAAGAACACAAATTATATGCTACAATGAAAGGTTGAGTTTCTCTTAGTGGTCTCTGATAGCTGTATAAATCATAGGAGGAAGGAAAATCCTGATGAATTAAATTTAAAATAAGTCACCATCAGACACACCCTCCCACTATTGGTGTGCTTTTCATGCAGCTTCTCTTCTGTAAGTTGAATTATTGTAAAAAAAAAAGTGACAAAATACTTTTCTACTTAAAACTTTGAATATTCAGTTCAGCATTATTTAGTCTTCTGAAGTTATGAAATGAATAATAAAGGAGGTATACAATTTTTTAATGAGAAACGGATTTGCCTTCTGCATTTGTTTGGGAAGATAAAGTGTATTTTATTAAGCATGTACATCATATCAGTTAAGTTCTGTAAAATGCACAGTGAGCACTTGAAAGACAGAGTCTCGTAGTTTCATGTGGGAGACTGATACAATTTAGAATAAGTTCCTGTGCCATTTTGCTGATCACTTTGTTAGAGGTGTTAGATCACGGCATAAACTTCATTTGCCTGATATAAGCCCTATAATGTTGGGTTTTTCTAAAGGAATTCAGAAGAGCAGAAATCAAGAAAGTATGATTTTTACATTAATTTGTTTGTTTTCACTTTGAAACAGTCAGCTTTGAGTATTGAAATAATTTCAAACATTCAAATGTTAAAATATCATTTGGCATATGATATTTCTCACCGAGGAACAGATCTGTGTTTATAATTTTTTGTGGTTTCAGATTTTTCTTGAGGCTGGGGATGAAATGTGAACTGTTTGCAAGTTTTATTTTTGTTACCAAAAAAATTATAGGAATTTTTCTATTCCAACTCTGCTACTTGTTGAAAAAAAAAGACGCAATTGCAGAAGATAAATAATGAAAATTGCTCATTTTCTTTTAGGTTTACCTCAGCAGTCCAGCACTATGAAAGATGCACTGATGTATTTTTTATGATATATGAGCTGGAAAAATTTCTCTCTTTACAGTTCTGAGTTATTTGATACTGTGATTGAATAATGTTACTGCAGTTGCCGTTGAGGGATTTTTTCTTTTTTTAGGAGATATTGTTTGTGAGTTTTTTTTTTTGGGGGGGGGAGGTCTCTAGACACAGAATTCAAGAGAAAATACGATATTCCAACGGTTACTCTTTGAAATAAAAAGGTAAATTAAAATGCAGGTAGATAATCATGTAACATGCAAAATTCACTGTCAAATGTATACACATTGAATTAAGAATATTTAATACACAGAGACAGTAAACTTTCTAATAAGCAAATATATGTCAAGGTCCTTAAATTCAGTGCATCTCCTGGAGAATTTGAATAGACAATATGAAGCGCAGTTGAAGCCAACTCCTAAAGGAAGAAAAAAAGGAAATACTGAGTATTCTTGCTTAGTGACAGGAGCAGAGTTCCTATGCTAATGTATATGTACCTGGAATTAAGCCTGTGTAATCACCTTTAGTTCTCATGTTTTTCAAGCTTTTTGAATACTTTACTTGATATCTAAGTGGTCAGCTGTTCAAAGGATTTTTTTTTATGTGAAAAGTAACTGTATCATATTATAACTGAGTTATAACATCTCTCAGTTTGGGTTAGAATGGACATTTTCAGTTGAAACATATAATTACTGGCTGTAATGAGCCCTTATCATCCCTTTCATTCAAGATTCGTATTATCTTCTTTTGGTTGCCCTGCTACTATGCATTTGTATCCTGTCCAGATCTGGCCCTCTGCTTTCTTTCTGTCTTCTCAGACCATTATGAGTTCCAGCTCTTGCTCCATGCTCCCAGCTCATTTCTATGCCAGTTTTGAATTTTTCTCAACTTCTAAATGTTCTAGCCATCCACTTAGCAATTCTGGACAACTTGGGCTTTTTATGGCTTGCTGCCCCATTGCCTCATTCAGAATTCTGTAGGGCATTTATCCTGATCTGAATTACTCCACATGGACTCCTTCTTTAATCTCTGTACTACCCAGACATCGTCAAAGGTAATACTGGGAGTGCAAGGAAGAGCTCCTCTGCTCTCATTCTGTTTCAGAAAATTGATTGTCAGAAGGAGTGATTGCAGGAAATAATGATCAGTCTCTGCATCAGGGGAGAGAAGATGGTCTGTGTAGCAAGCCTTTGGAGAACGGGGCTGCCAGACTCAACAAGTCTTACCTTAGCAGATGTGGAATATATATAAGTATTAATATTCCTCACATTTGAATAGCTCTACCTACAGGCATCACTGACATTCAGTAAATTCCCCAGCAAACTGCAAGTTCCAAGTCAAATTTCAAGGCATAGTTATTGCAGATTTTTGACAAAAGATTTACTGTAATGTCTTTATACAATAGCATGACCATATAGCTTCCTCCAATTCACTGAGAAATAGCTGACTTAACTTGTTTCAGATTGTATTCAACTTCAGATAAATCAGTGGAAAGACTATGTCTAGATAAAGTGAGAATTATCTCAAACTGTTGAAGCTACTGTTCGAGGAGGTGGTTACAACCATGTTTCTGTTTGCTCTTTCATGCTCTGAATACAATGACACTGCCCCTTAAAAATCTCAGATTTTCTTCCAGAAACTGATGATTCTTGTGTTCTGAAGGAGGAAGATAGGGAGGTTGAACAATCTTGACATATTCTTCCCTGAAAAGTCCAAGGTAATTTAAAGAAATTGATTTGCATTGTGATGAAAAGTTTCAAAATGCAGATATAAGACTTATGATTTAAGTGCATATGAAATAAATATGAATATTCCATTTATTTGCAAAAAATATAGTAGGTAAACCAATACAGAACTCAAAGAACTTTTAAACTGTAAATGTGTTTGAGTATGCATAAGGTTATACATATATGTAATTATACAATTATTTGGAATGAAATTGCCTGACTTGTGATAAATCAGAGACTTAATATTGTTTAACAGGTGTAAATTTAAAAAATTATTTCGAATGTTAATTGTGAAAAGAAAATGTGTAATGGTAACTACTTGGTTGCCCAAGAAGTCCAGACTGGTTGATCTTTCAAAGTAACATGTGTCTGGTATGGCAATGTAGGTAATTGGCACACAGGAGAGGAGTATGTCCAGTGTCTTGTTTAGCCTCCTTGAAGTCTGCAGTTGTGATGACCAGAGAATGATACTGACAGCAGATAACACTTGGATTTTTTCTTTACACAAGTGTAAGAAAAAAGTTTGTGTTCTTCGTCTTTGATGTCTGGTAAGGCTCTCTAGGTATATGTTGGTGGAGTTGTTACTTCCTTTTCTCAACTGGTCCTCTTAATGTAAAAAGTCTGTAAGGGTGTGAAGTTAATCAAATCAGGCTAATTGGTTTGGAAAGGAGATAGCTTGAAATGCTTGTGTATACTTGCTGAATGTGCTTAGCAGGGAAGTATCATTTAGCATATCTATTTAAGCACTTTACTTCCAGTGAAACTGTATTTCTTTTCAAAGTGGGTTTTGTTGCCTGACCTTCCAAACCTGCTTCTTGCATTTATTTTTTTTTAATTTGCCGGGAAGTGTTTTGTCCCTCTACTCTCACTATTCCACTGCAAATACTTGCTTAGATGTAAGAAGTGACAAAATACCCTTTCACACTCACATACTGAACTTTAACACCTGTCTAAATGCTCAGGTTTCTTCCTTTTCTGTTACTCTCTTGAACCTGTACTCATTCCAAGTTAAGATTTATCAATGTCCTGCTTTTGTGGATCACCCCCTGTTTATTGGGGAGTTTCTCAAATATTATTAGCCCTTTTTAAGAAGATGAAGTTGAGGATGGTAAAGATGGAACAAGACCTAAATATCTAGAGGGGAGATGATACTACTGCTTATAACCATGCTTCTAATTGTTTATAAAGAAGGCAAGATTTGTACTGGAACTGTATGGATAGAGAATTACCTCTGCAGTTTCATTGTATTGATGAGTTCTTTTTGGATGCTAAAAGCATTGGTAGTTTTCTGCCCTCACCCAATATATAGATTTTGCAAGTACATTCTTGTATTGGTCAGGTACCTGATACATGATACAGATTACATCATATTTAGATTACACTTTATCCTGGGTATCAGAATATTTTTTGGTCTCTGCAACTGTCCACTTCATACAATGAATGTAGGAGTTGAACACTTGATGTAATTTGGAAATTGCATTTTGAAGTGAATTTAAGTTGTGTGGTCAGCTCTAACTAAAACAGTATGTGAGAGATAAGATTCATTCAGGAAAATGACTTATCCTCTCCAAGTCTCCTTGAAATAAACACTACTCATGGTTACAGCACACGTGTCTGAAAGTTAAAATGCTCTAATTCTATTTTTTTGAGAGATTTGGCCTGTGATTCCAAAGACTTATAGTTCTACCTGTAGATAGAGACTAGAATTTGAGAAAGAATTTCTACAGTATTTTGATACTGAATAGAAGATTCCTGCTTAAAAATATTCGGCAGAAGCCACTTAAACAAGCAATTTAACAACATACATCTCAAAACTAGATGTCATGACAGTGGAAATCCTGGGTTACGTGCATGAACTCACTCACTCAGGAGCTGATGCTTGGCTCAGTTTAGTTATATGTACAGAAGTGACCCTTTCTCCTGGAAAGAAGAATAGCACCAATGATTACTCTAATGCATATCCTGTCTCTAGTAATAGCTAACGTTTTATGCTTAAGAAGAGTAAAAAAAAAAACCAACAGAGAAAGATGTGAAGTCCTTCCACAGTTCTTCACAGTTGTCTTTCCTCTTTACTAGGCAGGACAACTTTGTATAATCAGCAGCTTTGGTTCACCACCACTTACCTTCTTTTACTGCTCGTTTCTAACTACATTGGACCTAAGGATAGCTCACTGCAGGTTTCCAACTATGACCTTGATTTTCTTTGTGAAAACTGACCACTCTGCCTTTTTATACCTGTTTTTTTTTTAATTTATCTATTTTTATTGGGGGGATTATCCCTTTTGTTCTTTGGAAGTTTAGTATTTTTAGGTTAAGGTTATTGTTCAGTGTTTGAAACCTGTGCAGTCTATATCAGTTGGATTTTTTTTTCTGATTTAAATGCTTACTCACACTTCAAAAACCTTCAGTTTTCTGAGATATTATTTATTTTTACAGACATTGTTTTGACAGTTTTTCCAAGCTTATTTCTGTCCACTAATTCTGTTCTTGTGAATAGTTTATACTAATTTGCTCAATTCAGATGTCAAGTGTTTTGGTTCTCAGTTTTTCTGGATCTCATTTGGAACTCAAAACAGAATTTCTTAAAGCCATATTAATATTGGAAGACTGCAGAGGAAATCAGAATGGCTCAGGAAATCTGCCTAGGTAACACTTCTTGAATTATCAACACATGCAAACTGATGCAAGGGGCAGACCATCCTTTCAAGAATACTAAATGTTTGAAAGGATAGTCAATAGGAAAGAGTATTTGCTTTGAAGGACCGATGTTAGCTTTTGTATTACTTATTTGTCGTTTAGCAGGAAAAGACAGGATAAAGCACTTCATCTGATTTCCTGTATAACATGGACATGCCTAAAGAAGTTTGTAGTCATGATTTCTGGCACAGCCACTTGGGTGAAAATCCTGAAAAACATAATCAAACTTGTTAATCTATAGTAATTAAAATCCTTTTAAAGTCAGAGTTGTCTAAAGAGGAGACAGTAAATGTACACATATGAGTTGCTGTGAAAAGGAGTTATCAGAAAGGAGCAGTGATGATCCAGATGAAACATTTATGGAACTTCTTATCAAGATGTGTAAGAAATTCTCAGCTGATTTCAAAGTTTGACAACTGTCCAGAATGCTGAAACACATCTTTGGTCAATTTTTTTTTATTTCAGTACTTTTCATTTTTTCCCTGTGTCATATCCAGACTTTTTAGCAAAAGAAGGGGATGTGATGCAGTCATGAACCCAGATTTGAGGGGATTTTTATGCTCATACATATGCTGTACACTGTGTCAAGGATAGTCACATTCTTTACAATTGCTTCTTAGATAATTTCATGAAGTGTATTTCTTCACAGTGGAAAAAAATTATTCTATGAAGTCTTTTTAAGTTTGTAGACTTGAGTGAGTTTGGGAGGTTGTTTTAGAGGCAATTCTTTAATTGTTGAGAGAAAGTAGCTTTGCTTTTACATGAAGTGAGTAAAAGGAGATTAAAATACAGTGACAGAATGAAATATAGGATCAGGGCTAGAAATAAAATTACCAGATGATGAAGACTGAAGGGGAAAAAAAGGAGTTGTAGAAAATATATTTTGGTTTTTACTTTTTAAAAAAGTGAATCCTGATAAAGTTACCTAGATAAGCTGGCTTACTTGTGCAATTTATATTCCACACATCAAACTGCTACTCTGCTGTGCTTGATATATAAATATTCATCACAATAGGTATCCCAATAGTGTAAAACTCTGTTATGAGTTTTTTTGGTTTGGTTTGGTTTGTTTTTTTTCCCCCAAAGTAAAATGTGCTGTAACTGTGAGACTTTGTTAAACCTACATGGCTTATTTGTGTTTCAGACATCAGCTGATACTGTGCTGGTTGACATCCTTTTGAAATTGTTATGTGTTCCAACTTCTGCTGCATAGGGCTGAGCACGATGATTTTGTCTGTTAGTGGATGTTGTAGCCATGCATTCAGAAGGTTGTAAGTGATGTCAGTATGTAAAATTGTTTCTCCTATGATGACTGGGATGCTGCATGGACACTGGGAGAGAAGACAAAACAGAGAAATCAAAATAAGCAACTAACATTATCATATTATTTTTCATAATAGTTTTCATTCACTGTATGGCTGTTCCTGATGCCAAACAGTAGCCAGGTGGTGGATAAGTTAGTAGTACACTCCTGGTCTAATACGAAAGCAGCAAAACTTTTGAAAATTTACTTTTCCAAAAATTATGAGGTTCGCCCCAACACAAGAGCATTGGAGAACTGAAGTGATTACTTCAAATTGTGGAGGAAGCTTTGAATTTCCTCTTCTGCGACTTTGTCTTCTAGTGCTGTCAGTCAGTGATTTGTCAGCTGACTGTGAACTTGAAGGTGGGTCTTGCTGTGGAAGAGATGTCAGGCATTTGCCTTTCAGTAGTACTGAAAGCAAGGTTAAAGAATTTGAACACTTGGGATCCCAAACTGATGTAGGATTTATTTATTTTATTTTTTTTTTATCAACTTCTCTTGCTCTTTATGAGGTGGTGAAATTCATCACATGAAGGGTTATTTTTCCATGGTCATACAAGGCATTTTTGATCTCTTTGGAAGGTCATAATACTTATTTGGGGTAGAAAATGCCTCAGTTTTACGTAATGGAAATTTGGTGTTTTGGACCCAAGCCACTGTTTGACGTTAATGATGACGCAATTTTGTTTGCTGTTCTGTGAGGTCTGAAGTTGCTTTATGACACTGACTTAAGAATCATTTTCTCAGCACTTCATTAAGAGGGAGGATTTCTACAAGACTGCAACAGCCTGTGAATGTGGAAGAGTGAACAGAAGTTGGAGATGTGTCATATCAAAGCTAGAGGCTCCAGAGAGGAGCTCACTGATGTGATACGTGCATGTTGCGTTTTGTGACAGAAGATATCTGTGACAGAAGTACTGGGGTCCTGAGTTAAAAGTTGAGAGAAAGATTTGGGAATATTTTGTGTATGTTTTGTGTAGGGACCTATTTGCAATGGCCTTTCTGGTCAAGAATTTGTGTGAACACCTTGAGATATGAGGAAAATTAAGGTATTATAATGAAGGTGATGGATTGAAAAAAAATATGAGATACAGTTGATTAAATTCTCTCTGTAAAAAGATACAGCTCTATCACCTAGTTCTTTTTTTTCAGTATCTTTAGTGCAACTTTAAATGTACATATATATTTATACATATACATATATATTTATAAATATCACAAAAATTTTCCTTTATCAATTACATAACTGTTACTCCATATCAGTTCTCCCTCTTGCTCACAGTAACATTGATGAATGAATTACTGTAAATCAAATAGACTGAAAATGCAACCTTCTCCTCAAGATCATATGCCGAAAATATATCACAGAGAGTTCTTTTCCTAGCGTAGCTGTACAAAGAAAAGTTTGCAAGTTCAAAAACAACTAGCAGCCGTTCTCAGTGGGAGATCTAGCCTTAGTTTCAGCGAAGCTGTTCCTTTAAGTCTCTCTTTAATTTGTGCTATTATCTGACAAACTAATGACCAACTTTGCATTTTTTCATTAATTTTTGAACTGTAATATCTAAAATTAAAATGCCATGTAAACATCAGTAGCTACAGTCCAAATTTTCTTCATCTCATCTCTTGTAATTCTATATGTAAATATTCAATAATGCAGGTTCTCACTAAGCCTTCATGAAAAGAATAGAGTGATACCTTGTGCAAAATTGTCCTGGAAAGCAAGATATCCTTTTCTTTGTGGGTTAATGAAAGATGCTCATGTGTAAGAATTCAGGGTGTTTAAACTGCAGTTTCCCATGAGAAGAACTGAAGTTTAGAATACCAATTACCATGGAAAGGTGGTAAAACTGGGAATGTAAATAATATAGTTTCTTAGATTAGAAAATTGTCTCAGCCCATGCTAAATTTTTACAAACTAATTGGCATTCACTGTAGAGCTCATAAAACAAAGTAAGATTTTACTGATTACAAGATTTTTACATGAAAAATAATAGTAAGAAAGAAAATAAGTTAACATTTTGTTTAGCTAGCAGATAATTGTCTCTGCCATTGAAAGTAGAAACTACATGAAAGAATGGAAAGTTATTCCTTCCTTATAACTGCTGATGGTGATGAATTATATATCCATTGCTATAAGATCTTTTGTATCAGAATAAGAACATTTGAAGGTGTTTGTAACAAATCCAGACAGACACCATTTTGAACGCTTTTTGGATTGCTGCACTATTTCTCGTGATTTGCAACCAGCAAATAGAAACTTTGAATATAGGATATAGGGCTTGTTTGAATGGGAACCTGAAGGAAAGCTGGAGAATCAAATATATGGAGCCACTACACCAGAGTTAGTATGTATATGGCAAACTGGAACTATTTTGTACTTGACTGAGTTTTTGTTAATTTTGTTAGTTGAATTTTGGTATCACAGAATTGCAGAATAGTTAGGGTTGGAAAGGACCTCTGGAGATCACCTAGTCCAACCTCCCTGCCAAGGCAGGATCACCTAGAACAGGTTACACAGCAGTATGTCCAGGTGAGTTTTGAATGTGTCCAGACAGGGAAACTCTGACCTCCTGGTGCAGCCTCTTCCAGTGCTCTGCCACCCTCAGTGTGAAGAAGTTCTTCCTCATGTTTGGGTGGAACTTCTTGTGTTTTGGCCATTTCTTCTCGTCCTGTCACTGGGCACCACTGAAAGGAGTTTGGCACCATCTTCTTGAGGCCTTTGAGATATTTATATGTATTGATGAGATTCCCTCATAGCTCTCACTTCTTTAGACTAAACAGGCCCAGCTCCCGCAGTCTCTCCTCATAAGGGAGGTGCTCCAGACCGCTCATCATCTTTGTGGCCCTGTCCAGTAGCTCAATGTCTTGAACTGTGGAGACCAGAATTGAACAGGGTGCTTCAGATGTGGCCTCACTAAGGCTAAGTAGAGGGGGGAGGATCACATCCCACGACCTGCTGGCCACACCCATCCTGATGCACTCTTGGATGTTTACTTGATTGATTTCAAGGTAGTTTAGTCTTCATCTCTAGCTGTCCACTAGAAGGTTGAATTTCATTGATGATGCAGGGAATGAAAGTAAGACTTGGAAGCAAACAGAAGCAACACATGACTATTTTCTTTCTGTGTTAAACAAAATACAAGGATGATTGTACATGAAACGCTCTTTGCCCGGTGTGACATTTAAAGGAAAGGACTGTGTTTTTGACTGTGATTCTTAGTCTCTTAAGCCCACAAAAGTAGCCCAGACAGTTTGCTGACCTCAGATGGACCTTTAAGTCTCTGACTTGTCAGACAAGAAGGGCAGGACTCTTAATTGGCATTCAGATCACAGGCAGGCGCTGGGCTCAGCGCATAGCCAAGTACTTCTTTAGGATTTAGACAAAGCCACTCTGGCAAAACATCCCAGTTGTCAGGGTAGCTGGCTGTTTCCTAAAGAGCTGTTACATAATGGAGAGACTGAGAAAAGCTTTAGGATGCAAATTATTTTGAAGTAAAAATTAAAAAAAAAAAAAAAAAAGAGTGGCGGTAATTTGTGAAAAGAAACATTCCCCCTCCCCTCCTCGGATGATCTCATTCATTGTTTCCTCCTTCTGTTTAACTTCTCAGGGTCATAAATGTAGTTTTCTGTTTAAAACTGTAGTGATGTCACTCTAAAGGTATTTTGTGGAAGAAGGAAAGGGAATTATCTGAAAGTATTTGGGAATCAACGCTCAGAGATTTATTAGCTTACCAGAGGTCAACTATTTGCATTTCTTCTTTTTTATGCTTAGTGTAATGTAAACTGGGAATTCAGCTATAGAGTGAATGTTTACATTTGAGACATCCCATGGAACAGAAGTGAACGTTGTGTTTATTGCTACAGCTGCCTTCTTGAGTGAAATTGTGATCTAAAGTCTCGTTGGTCCCAGGCCAGATTTCCAACCTGCCCCCTGTGCTGATCCCCTTGCACAGTGCCAGGGTCTGACACTCCCTAGAGCTGTTCCTCCCTGCAGCACCAGTGTGACATCAGCCCCGAGAGCTGCTCCCAAAGCCACTCACAGCCGTTGCCCATGTTGGGAATGGGAGAGGAGAGGAGCAACTATTTTGCAGTGCATCGGGGCTGTGACAGTGAGCAGCACAAAAGCAACTTAAAAAGGGTTGCTGTACTGTGGTTAGAGTGGTGGCAGGGCACTCTGATCTCCATCACATTGTGCTGCCTCTACCATGGGTGCTTTCGCATAAGCAAATTTCATTTAGTTCACCTTAGTTTTAAATCTATTATAATGTTTTATTTATAATGGGGCCCTATTTTACAAACTTCTTTTGAAAGTGTTCTTATTTAAAATATTTGTGAAAGTACTGCTTTGTTAGCCCTTTTAAATGCCTTTAACCATTAGACATTGTGTATTTGTTAAACAACAAACCAGTACAGTACTGTCACCCAATCTGCTGAAGAAGGATTTCAGAGAGTATATATGTTTTCTATAAGCATATGATCTTTTTTGCTTTGGAGATTTCTTTCTTTTCAGGAAATTAGGAGGAATATCAAATATGGATGCAGCCAGAGAACACAACTTACAGCTCATGTTCTTGTAGGGAGAGTGTACTCTTTCTAGACGCTTGATTTGTGAGGAAAGGATGCTGTTGGGTGTTTAAGGGGTCCTTACAGAGACACTTAAATGTCACCAACTTAATTTCTTACCTAGAAAATGAAAACACTAAATTACCTTTAGTAGCTGATCTGTAAGCAGCGCTTTTCCCATTGCAGCACATAATTCAAAAGAGTAAAAGGCAATGGAAGATCAATTTGGGAAGTCTGAACCATTGATAATACCATTAACAGTATCAGTAAGCATGCCCAAAACATGTTGGCAGTAGCCATAATCCACGTCTCCTACAGCTGTGAGGCCTTGCCAAAGTATCCTGCCACTATCCCTGTTCCTCTAGTTATATTTCATTTGATTTGTTGGTGCACTGCCTTGTGGACAGGGTAATTTACTGTTCCCAGTTGCCAGGGTTGTATGAACAGTTGCAACTGTAACGGTCACCTTTGTGTAGGCTTTGTTGCTCTGGAGTGTTTGATTTGAACACTGCATCATCCATGTCAGGTTGTTTCTGGAAGCTTTTCTTACTTGCTCTTGCTAACTTTGTTCACTACTAGACGTTTCCAAAACTGGTGTGGCATCTAACTGCCCATTAGCTAGGCTCTGTCACCCAGTCTGTTAGCTGCAGCTCCTCTGTTGCTTTGGATCTCCTCTCATAACAGCCCTCAGTGTTTGATTTTTGCAGTAGAAAATCATGTACACGACTTTATGGAGCCCTTGCCACAAAAGGGGGACTTTGTGAAAGGTTTTCCTTTTCTTACCAGCAATTAAACAAACTTACCTCATTAAAACCTTTGGCTAAAGTTTAGTCATTGAAGTTTACAGGCTATGACTGTGGGCTACATTACTTCATTTGGAGGATATTGAATGCTGTTAGATTTCTCGTGCTGTCTTCAGTATACTGATAAATATGATTTCTCTGGCATTGCAAGTTAGTCCTCTTTAACAGGAAGACTTCAAAATAATATGAGAAATATATGCGAGGTTTGTGTAGGTGTGATACTTTGGCTTGTGCTAGTGACCTTTTCATTCCTGATGGATGGTAGCTAACAAATTACTCCTAGAATCCTGAAGGGGAGGGCTGCTTGTCCCCTTCAGATTTCACCTTGCTTACCCGAGCTTTTGGAAGGAGCAGCTTGTCCACCCTAAAGTTCCTCAGTTTTCCTGAGGAAATTTAGCAGTCAGGAATGACCTCAGATTTAATGCATGTGTAACCACTGTAGTGTTTTGCAGTAAGAACATAGTCTTGAAACAATAATCTGATATGAAACTTGCTAGGAATGTTAGCTAAGAAGTTTAGCTTGATACAAAAATGTCTGTCCTTTTCATCTGCCCAACTCTTTACAGGAAGATCTTACCTTTCATCAGAACACATGCAAAAAATGAAAAATCTGGATGCAGCATTCATTGAAAAGGGATTTTTTATAGAGAAAAATCAGAGGTAACTGTAATATTGGAAGGATCAGAATGGTCTCATGTTAAAATTTTTGTTTCTTTCTTCTCTGGAACCTATGGCTGATTATTATCTTTAGTCTTTTTCTTTGAATGATGCACTTAAGAAAAGCATTTATTTAGAATGTTATCATATGTCTACTTAAATTTAAGTCCTGTATTAAAGTGAACATAAACATAAGCATGGATTTTCAGGATGCTGATAATTTGTAAAGCTTTCATACTTTTAACAAATAGTGTATATTTCTGTGCAAATGCTACTGGTGATTCCTGTTATATGCTCTTCTTTTACTCTAGCTCATTACTTTTACTTGAAACACAGAAACAGTAGATACTTGTGTATGTAAATGGGATACCAGACTCTAAACTCCTCCTTATGTTGGAATTCAATACACTATTTCTCCTAATTAGTTGCCTTTTAGTCTCACAAAGAGTCTTAAATAAACAAACAGAAAGCGGATGTATCTGCATGTAACTTTATGTGGTGATGATATGAATGTGTAGTAAACACCCTTATAGTTGTATTTTCTGTTTAGCATATAGCTGAGTTACTTGACAATGAAATGACTGAATCATATTTGTATATCTGCTTGGAGCTGTTGAAGCATTTCACAGCTGTTTGTCCCCCCCTCCTTCCAACCCCTTCATGTGGTGACAGTAGAAGTTACTGTTCCTATCAGAAATTCTGCAACAAGTTACTAACCCTTAGCATATTTTACTACAAAATCAGAGCGGCTAGTTTAAACTATTACATATCAGTTCATGTGCTGAGATAGGTTGTGATACACTGAGATTAGCTAAACTAATGTCTCTGTCTCCCTAGACGAGGAAACAGGCTGCTGACTGCAACCTTTCCATATGCATTTCAGCTACATCTTCTGGTGTAGCAGCAGTATTCGTCTAAGTCTTGGTTCAGGGAATTAAACTGACATAAAAAAATAACCTATACCTAAAAGAAGTCTAGCTCCTTTTACCTTACTGCAGGTTGGATGAATGGTGGTGTTAATGCTGTGCAGTGTTTGCATTTTTTCAGTTGCTGGGTGCTACTGTATTGTGAAATCTCATTTTGGATTATTACAGAGTGAGAGCTAGGAACACAAATCACAAGGATGACTAATGCAAGACAGCATTCTCTAACTTTGCTCTGTTAATGTACATGAAAAGCTTAAGTTAACTCTGAATCTGGTGTTTCTTCATATTTGAATATACAAGCTGTAGATGTAGTCATCCTTTTTCTTCTTTTGATAACTTGCCAGAATTTTTTATTTGTTGAGAAAGAAGCAACAGAGAAAATGAATTGTTCGTGTCATTTTGGGGATTGCTTGTAAAATGGAAACTGCTGGGTTCACTAGGTACATCTTTGCAGTAAGAGCTAACAGAGTATAAGAGAGCAATGATTTGCTCCCCTCTGTTTGGGCTTTGCAAAAGATGATGTCTCTGGAAGAAGCCCAAAAATTAGCTTTGCCTGGAATTTTCTAGACAATGTTCCCTGCATATCTTTGGGAGATTTTGTAATATTGCAACTTTTAATTAATCTTTTTTGGTCATTCTTTTGGTCTCTTAGGGAATTATTTCTACAAATACAGTGTGTATTGCTTGGCTGGCCCAACAGAACTGAAGAATTTGTAGTGTTTCCAGCTGAGCAGAATTTGGTGGGAAGAAAGTAGTGACAGTTAAAAAAGTAGATCTCTCTTCATCATCCAGTGTGGAGGCCTCAAAAACCGTAGTTCTCCTGTTACAGTTGGGAAAAGTATGAGAGAACCTCAGGTAGATTTTGGTCTTGGTGGAAGATGTCAAATTAACCTGTCAATGTAGACTGTCTCCAAGTGCTGGAAAGGTGCTGTGTTATAGATTTTCCTGCCTGTTTCACCCAAGGTAAAGAAGCCTCCTTCATTCTATTGCCTGTGCTTCTTTTAGTTTATTTATCATCTTTAGCACTTCCTCATGGTCATGTTCTTTCTCCCTGGGTAGTCCCAGCGTTTGCTTGTTAAGATTTTCATTTGAGGGGAAAAAAAAATCTTCTCTCAGCAGGTGCTGAATATAAAATTATTCAGTTCAATGGCTAAAATCTGGCAAATCAAGGTAGGAGAGTTGGATTTTAGCTATATAGAGGTGGTACTGCCAAGCTTATGAAATTAGTATTTGACTTTGGAGAAAAGGCCACTAGAATTGTTCATTGTTTGTGTAGAACTCATGTATAGAAATGAACCACTATGGTGAAGCATTTGGAACTGCTGAAAACTAAGTTGTGTAAATGCCATGAAGGCTGAGACAGACTAGAAAGATGCTTGAGCACATCATTTTAATAAGAATAAAATACAGGTAGAGGTGCTTTGTAAGTATTTTGTATTCATTAAACAGAAGGAGGCGTGTGCATTCAGAACAACACAATTTTTTACAATATTTACTTGGAATACATTAGAATGAGTAGCTGTGTACAAGCAAGACTTCTCACTACCCACTGACTGATAGGACTAGAAGGGCATTCTTATTATTAAAAATAAATCCTGTTAGTTCCAAGGGACATTTCTGTAAAAAAGGGAAATCCTGAACATTGAAGGTTAACTATTTTTAGGTGCTATTTTGGCAATTGTCCTTCTTTTCCTATTCACCATGAGTGCTAGTTGAATGACCTAGTAGTTGTAGGGCACTTAAGTTATTTAATGCAAATATTATCTTTTAACTGGTGGCACTTTAATGGTAAGTATGAACTTATCATAGGGATTGCTGAACTTAGAGGATGCTAAACTCTAAATAGAAGGCTAGAAGGAACCTTACTTCGCTTGGGTTTACAAATTGCAACCGGCACAATACTGAACAGGTATAGGAAAAAACCTCACCAAAGTGTAGGAAAACAGCTAATTATAGTAATTGCAGCTGGTTTCAAAGTACTTCTAACAGTTTGTGCATAATGCTTACTTGAAAGCATCAAATGGGCGCTAGTTGTGAAATAGAACACCTGTTTGTTGTTGAGCATGTGTTTATGCAGATGATTTTTGTTGTCAAAGCACCTTGATGTAGAGTAGTCCTGTTTACATTTACATTCTCCCCAAAGGATTAACAGTGTTCTCTCAATAAATTTGCAGTCTATTCTCCTCTCAAAGGCTGCTGTTTGGAGGGTGGTGTGAACGAGGCAACAAGTGCTTGCTAATCACTTGAATATACATAATTAGCGACAGTCTGGTGCACTGGAGTCTTTGTACAGCCATAGCAATACTGATTGGCAGCAGCAGATAACAATAGTCGTGGCAAGGTGCTATTTGTTGAATATTTGAAGGTGTTTTTCTTTTGTATTTGCAGTAGGCATTTTGAGTTAATTACACCATTATTCTAGAACAGGCTTACTATGTTATTTTAATGTCAGAGTTAAAGATCAGTCAAGTGGCCTGTTGTACACAAAAGAATAAGACCTTTAGTAAATGCTTTACTTCTTCTGAGACTAAGATGGATTCTTTTTTTCTTCCTTCATAATTTTATGAAACTAAGTTGGATTCCATTTTTCCCTCTTCGTTTTATGTAAGCCAAACTGGAAAGTATGACTAAAAATTAGGGAGATGAATGTGTCTGCGTCTTGTATTCAGCGGTGATCAGTTTTACAACTGGCTCTTTGACAGGTTCAGTACTTTAGAAAACAAAAAAATCATTGATGATAAATTTTATGGGTAACATAGACAGTAATTAAAACTGGGAAAATTATTTGGATTGCTTCTCATGTTTGTTATGTTCAAACAAAATGTGTTTTAATATGGGAAAATGCTTAACATCAATTTACTTAAGGGGAAAAAAAACCTAGAACAAGTAGACTATGAACATCTAAAAAATTAGATGAGTCACTGTGGATTTGGCACTTAAATTGTATCAAACTCAGCAAATTTCCTTTTATTGACAAGTAGCAGTCTTTGTGTATTGGTTACAAGCTTCGAATGTTGTGTCTTGGATTTATTCAGGCTTCTGATATTCTGTGAATAATACTTTCATAAGGAAAAATAGATACAAACATTAGGTGAAACAACTGTTTCTAAGAGCAAAACTGTTAGAAGCCTGTGCTGAGTAATTATTAAAGGATGGATACCAAAATAGAAGTAAATATGAAGTAGAATTTTATTAGGCAGTTTCCTGACTTCTGCCTGGGCAGTCCTTTCATTGATGTGGCAAGCAATAATAAAGAGAGTGGTTATCAATAACCACTTTTGGAGGGATGTCTCCAAAATGAAAAGAGCTGTGAGTGTGCTGAAGGATGGGATTAGAATTCAGAATGGTATTGCTAATGTGGAGACGTGGTGTATGTGTGAGGAGCTGGAAGATGTTCAGGGGGAGCAAGTTTGACATGCAGTCTACAATGATCTACTTTACAGAGAAATTAATGGAGAAAGTGGCTAAGTAAGAAATTCTTTGGAAAAAAAGCTCAGTAGGCACCTTGGATCACAAATTGCATATTTTTTATATCTTGCTATTGTGAAGAAGGCAAATGCATGCATGCATGAACACTGTTAGAACCTGTAAGATGCATCTTTCTGTTCCACTGAGTACTTAAGGTCTTAGCTGAACAACTGCATCTATTTCTGGGTGCTGCAGTTCAAGATTATAATGACCATTAGACAGAGATTAGCAATGACAGAGGTCAGCGATTTAGTGACCTATGGGTGTAGGTTGAATGAATTGCAGTTACTGAGGCTAAATAAGAAAATAGAAGTGATAATAGATCTTCTTCATGTGCACAGCAGACAAAAGAAGAAATTGTGATTCTAAATTGTTGCAATGTGGTTTGGCTTAAAAATCAGGAAAGCTTTTTTTTTTAAGTAAGCATACCATAAGAAATAACTTGCTGAATTGTAGTACTGACCCATCTAGCTCAGTATTCTGTAGCAAACAGTGGCAGAGGAGATGCTCTCTAGGGAGAGCATGCAACTTTGGCGCTTTTCTTGCCTTTCATTCCCCTTGCACTTTCCAAGTGTCCCTAACTGTTGCTTTAATAATGTTAGGTGGTATATCTATGGATGTGTTTCACCAAAGGACCTGACTGCTGTATTGTAGTATTGCAGTAATTCTGCAGTTACCTACTGCCTTCATGATTTTGTAAATCTCAACCCGCTCTTCAAATTAAAGAGCTCCTGCCTTTTCATCCTGTCCTAGAAAAGGTGGCTGCTCCATCCTCTGGATCACTTTGATTTCCTTTCTCTGTATTTTCTTATACTGCCGCTACATTCTTCCTGAGACTTGGACAAGACTGTACAGAGTAAAGAAGATGCAAGCAGAGCAATGTTTTCTGTATCGGCAAAATTATATCCTTTCTCTTGGTCTCAGTATCCTTTCTGATGTGCCCAAAATTTTGTCCAGTTTTTTGGCTGTTGCTGTACATGAACTTTCCATTTCATAGAGTTGTCGGTGATGAATCCAGGACTCAACTGAAGTATAATGATTCTAAAGTAAACATTGTGAGGTATTGTTTGTGTTATTTTTTCCTAGATTCATTATCTCACATGTATGTACCCAATGTTCATTTGTCATCTTTGCCCACTCGATTTTGCAAGATCAGATCCTTCTGTTCTTCTGTGCCATAGTCGTGGTATTTGACTATCCATTACACTGTAATATCATCTGTAAGTTGTGTGATGTCATGGATCACACCACTGTCCAGGTCATGGAAGAAGATGTACTATAAAAATGATGCCAGCATGGATCATAGGGGCACCTCCTGACTCTTTCTTATGCTGATGTATTGTATTATCTTTCATTTTCCTCCTTACTTAGGCAAACTTTTCATGGTTAATATGATGTTTTGCCTATAATTATCTTTTAACTTTTCTATTAAGACATTGAAGTGGATTTTGGCAGGTGGGGAGGGGGAGGGAGAGGATGAGAGAAATACTTTATTTTCTTAATTAAGATGGCAATTTTTCTGACTTCATTGTATTTTCACTAGTCTTCTGCCTGTTGTTGGGACTTTTGACCTAGTCCTTTGCCATATTTTAAAACTATTTTTCTTATTTTGACCTATATGTTTCTGATAATGATGAATATTTGTGTATCAGATTTAATTGCACAGCTTTCTTCCACTGCAGTGCTAAACCTACTCGTGAAGCTAGGAGAGAGAGAGATCTTCCACTAGAGAGTAATATTATTTTTAATACAATTTAATAGTAGCTAAAAGTAGTAATAAAGTTGTTTCCATCCTGTTTGCAGATTCGGGGGGATATGTGAACTGCTTTGGAAGAGTCTACAAAAGGTTACTGAGGAAAAAACAGACAACTTATCCAGGGTATAAGACACAGCATTTCTCTTGGTATCTCTGTGTTTCTGCTGGATTATGTTAGAGTTCCATGAACTGAAAAAAAATGAGTTGAATAAAACATTTGGGTTCTTAAATGCTCGTAATTCTGAAGAGTTCCTAGTCAGGTTACATGGAAAATTGTTTCCTTGCAGCCTCTCAAGATGCATAGTAAGTATACAGAGAAATAAATTAACATAGAGAGATGAGAATCATGAGTTCCATTCCAATTTCTCTTTTAATATTTAATATTTAAATGAATATTTACATCCCAGGCAGTAGAAAATAGAGAAGAGAAATAATAATATTTTCAGAATTGGAGAGAATGTTTTTAAAACATGAGATTCTGAGAGCCTGTGTGGTTATTGAGGAGTTGCCTGGAGTTACTGAGGAATTGCCTTGCCATGAGGAAGAACCTTAATGGGGAACCATAAAAGAGCTCTTTAATGTAACAGCTTAAATAGCAATGGAGCTCCATGACTGAAGGTTGAATACATCTGGATTCAGAACCAAGACGAGGATTACTAAGACAAAGATTGAAAACTACTAAGGAGAGCATTTTGATACCTTTAAAACCATACGGAGTGCATTTTGGAAGATAAGCATTAAAAAAAAAATAGGTTTTTGCAAGTACATGCATAGTGGCCTGTTTCCTTGAAGAGGTCATACTGAACTGATGAAATGTTCCTGTTTGTCTTAAAATATGATACTATGAATAAAAATCACAAAATGTCCTATACATACTTCCACATGATTAACAATACTCAGATTAGCAATGAAATGTAAATTTGGTGAGAATGCATCAGTATTAAAAGAGAAAACTACTGTAGTTCGTGGTCTTTCTTAGCTAGGTATGCTGTTGCCACCAGTTTGGCACTTTTCTAGTCAATATTATGGAAAGTTAGAGCTCTCTTATTGAATGTAGAGTGTCTGTGTACTGCTTTTGCTGTATATTTTTGTTTTCTTCTTGTATTAATTGAAGTCCATTAGGCCTTTACATTTTTCTAAGGGAAGGTACTAATTAATGGTAATGAAGTAATTTCTTAATATTGTTTTTACATATTAAATAAATGGAGTTGTTTAAAGTCAATGTGAAGATGCTTTCTCTAGTGTATTTGGTGTTGCTGGGTTAAGAATTCAAATGTCGTCTTTGTGGTGGCACAATTATAGATGTCAGGAGCTAAAGGTATTGTGTGAGTCACTGTTATTTTTTTTTCCTTAAATGAAGGTGGGAGTGTTACTGCTTTTGCACTTTCACCTAAGGAGCAAATGTGTGTCAAAATTGAAACGGAGCAGCACAACCATCCTTTTACAAACAGAGAGACAAGATGCTCTATGTTGTCTGCTTGGGTGCTCGTAGAATCAGCAATAGATACATATACAGCCTTCTCACTTGTTACTCAAATAACCAGGTCCTTTGGACAGATATCCACTCTGTCATGGAGAGAGAAAAGTTTTGAAAACAGTATCCAGAGGGTGTTTTCATTTTAATACCTAGTCAGATCTAATGGTATGCTACTAATGAAGGAGTAGGTTCAGACAGAAGCCTGACTGGAATATACCCCCTGAAATCTTGTGATGAATTTAGCAAGATTATATCCTATCAGCTGATGGGGTCGGTTATTTGATCTCACAGGAAACTGTTGTATTCCTGCCTTGCTTCACCCAGACTTTTTTTTACCTATCGGGCTACTGAGAAGGACAAGTGACAGATCAGACAAGGGAGACCTGGGCAGCAGGACTAGAAGGAGGAGGAGGAAGAGTTTCTCATCAGCTGAAGAATAGTGAAAAATTGCACCTGGAATTCACTGAGGGGATTGTTGGAACTGGAGGAGTCTGGAAACAGACTTATTTCAAGAAAATGAGAATCTTATAGAGGACTAGAGTTTATCTGTAGCTTAGTGATTACTGATCCCTTGATATCACCTTCTTCTGTCCCATATAGAAATGATAAGTACACTAGAGAATGGCCAGAAGAGAAGTTGTTGTCTATAAACCAACAATCTTATTACTAACTCTCAGTCATTCCCTATCAAACTGTTAACTGTTGTAAGATCAAGCTGTCACTGAAAACTCAATAATCTAAAATATTTAAGACTAAATATGCCTAATCTACCAAACTAAATAGTCTAGATATAAAATTGAACTGAATTAAACTGTAAACATCCAGAAGAAAAGCTTGTGTTAAAACTGGTTCAACTGTGCTGCTAATGCTTGATATCCTTATGTGTACACTTGTTAAACAAAAATACGGAAGATTCTTAGAGGACGTGAAAAATTTTTGTCGCTTCTCCCTGAGAACGCGTATTCCTTGGGGAATGTCAGCATGGAAAAATGCATCAGCATTGTAATGGGCGCTCATCTGCAGCACGACCCCCGGAAGACAAAGCAGTGTTTTACCTCTCGGGATTAACAAACATGTGGCAGCTTTAGTACTGCTGGTTGGTAGTGAGGTGATAGACTGGCCATATGTCCTCATACCTCATTCTGGCATGAGGTTCCCCTCCCCCCCTCCTTTGGAATTTGAAATAAAAGCATAACTTGATTCCGTTGTCATTTCTTCCAGTTCTTGTGTCACAGGAATGAAATTTTAAAAGGTATTTTAAAAAGTTTTTTACCTGAGTTTTTCTTTTTTTTTTTTTTTTTTTTTTTTTTGTTTGTTTGTTTATCTTTGCTGGGCACGTACTAAAAATGGTTATAGAACATAGATGACTTGCATCAAAAGGAGCTTAAGTAGGCTTCCTATTTAGGCTCTAAATAGGAAGATGAATGTTTAAGAGTTCTTTGGGCACCTATACTGCTCAAATCCCTTCCCATAGTACAGCATGGTCCTTTTGACAGTGCCATGTTGCCAAATTGCACAGGGGAAAAGGAGAAGTGTTCTTTGGGTTGTTTTTTTATTAGACAATTAAGGCTTGCATCCAAGTAATCAGGGGTCCTCATCTCCGTCTCTAGGTTTTGGACCAGTGATGGGAGGATTTCTGACATTAAAAAAAAATTGGTTTATAGTTAATTTTTTGCAATGGCAAAAAAGGGAATATATTACTGGTCTTGAAGTATCATGAAGTGAAAAGATTTAATTTAAAAATAACTGCAACCTTGAAGAAATTGTGCTTTCTGTCTTTAAGTACTTTATCACTGTCATTTTAGTACTCTGAGGAGATAATTTGTGGTTCATTTTAAGCAAATTAGAAAATGTGAGTGTTACATCAGTGTTATGAAAATATTAACATTAAAGGCTGAAGGAAGCAAGTAAGGATTTCCCCTCACTCTTACATGAGTTTCTATATCCATTACAAATCAGATCTTTATATTTCAGCAATTTAGGTTTTACCAAATTTGGTATTTTTAAAAGGAGTTTCAAACATGATTCTCAAGGAATTCCCTAACTCTTTAAAATAAAAGCAAAACATACAACTACCGCTAATCTAATAAATTTTTTGATTAAAATGGACATTTCTGAACCATCTGCACACAATATCTGCTCAGATGTGACAGCATTTGTGACATCACCAGTACAGACTTTCACAAGGATTTTGAAGTCAGTGTTAGTCTCCATTTTGTTTTTATTACTTAGAGAATTGTGCTGTTTACTTTCTAGAGGGGAAAAAAATTCACTGAAAGCATATAAAATTTGTTTACTTAATTCAATAGAAATGCAGATACTTTTTTTTTTTTTAAATTAAAGTTCCTTATTGGTTCTTATTGTTTTGGTGTCACAAATGTTAAATATTTAGTGCCAGTTAATTTTTGTGTCCATAATCAGAATTGCAGAAAGGTTAGATGTAGAAGGAGATTATCAATGTTTTCTCTTGTATGAAATTTGACTTCTGCATTGAATAAACTAATTGTAGAGTTTGCTGAGATCTACTTAAGGTCATCCTATAAGTTATTAAACTGTTTTGGAGGCTAAATCATTAAACACTTTTCTGTAGGTCAGATTGGGAAAAACTTGTATGCTAATAGCAGAGAAACCATGTGTATCTGTTAGTGGAAAAGTAGTAACAAACATGATCCTGAGCTTAGCTAGTTAAATTTATATATAGTCTTATCCAGGTCAGTCATCCTTCAATTCCATCTTGTGGTTGGAATTTGGGGGTCATATTTTATAGCTGTGTTTTAAAAGTTTCTAAAGTGACTGAAAATGATGCAAAAATTTTGTGTTAGTGAAGTTACAGGGTTGAAAATTTTTCATTTTTGCTTAATAGTCAAAGCTTTCTTTTAATTAAGAGGACTGGAAAAACTTGAAGCAAAAGACTTTTGATCACTTTATTTGCCTGAATAGTTATTATAATTCTTATATAATAAAATAATGCAAGATACAGTAAAATATGTATGTTAAAATTGACCTGTCTTAAAAACTTGAATCTTAAAATCTTGAGTCGCTTGAACCTGATTTTCTAGCTTGACTAGAAAAGAACTGCACTCATAAGGGAGAGCAGCAGTCTGATTAATCAGTAGTTAATCTTGCCTAAGTTCATGCTGATGCCCCTTCTCCCTTGCATTTTTTTGCCCCCAGCCAGTTACTCTCTATCTTTCCCTTGTGCTGATACTAGCTGTACAGTAACCTGAAATTGTTTTCATCTAGTCAAAACATATTTTCTTGGGGTGTGCTTTTCGTAGACCTATCTTGGCTGTGTGGGTGCCAGTGCTGATGCAGAGGAACAGGATGGATACACTGTCAGCTTCCTTCACAAGTGTTCCTCATCTTCCCAAATGGACTGTGCTGGTAGTAGATTGTATTTAAGGTGAACTAAAGTGGACAAGAACTGGGACTTTCATTTTCCATCAATACTTCCTGGCTGGTACCAGATTTGTGTTAGGACAAAAAATGCCTAGCAGTGAAAGGAAGAACATGCCTATGGTGAATGTTTACTCCAATTTCCTGAACGTGAGATTTTCATTTTTTAAGCAAAAGTGCTCACACAGCATTCGAGGAGAAGCTGTTTTTTTCTAAAAGTGCTAGTAGGGTTGGGTGCTGAATTGATGGGAGAGTGGCTGGCATTGCCATGGTAGAGACCACTAGTTATGTGGCGATGTTACAGAATTCAGCTAGAAATGTGGATGCAGAATGTTTGAAAATCTGTTCCTGAGCTCTTCAGAAATTGTGTTTCTGTGAAATGACACGTAGTCTGCTGTTGGCCATTGGTATTGTTAAACCCTTTTGTTATAGTCTTTCCTTTGAAAGTGAAGCCTAATCCAGTCTTTCTCTCCTTACTCTCTTTCTCCCTAACTCCGATTATTACTGTGTTGAGTGTGTGTCTCTGAAGCTCTTCTGTTCTCTTGTAATTTTTTAAAAATATAGTTATCTAAACTGTAATTTATTTTTGTATCTTGGAATAATATTTATAGTGTTCCTGCAATTCTGTTACTTTACAACTGAGAATATTTTTTTTTATTCTCAGTACTGCATACTTAAGGCAAAGGTTATATTAATTGTTTTTAGTGGTTAATTTAAAACTAAACAGTGTATGAGCATTTCAGGTTATTCCTGTAACTGTTTATTAATTCAAGTAATTCTTCGCTGTGTTTCATCTGGTGTTTCTCAGCTCACTGGCATAGCTTTGCCACTCTGAAATTCTTCACATTCTTAATAAACTTGAATAGTTTTACTGTCTTGCAGTATAAGCAGTGATGATCCTAGATCATTGTTGTACATATTAATTAAAAGTGTTCCTAGCAGAGAACTGTAGAGCTTCATGAGTTGAAGTTTGAAAATTTGACTATGTAATTCTATTTTGGTCTCCTCCTTTTACTCAGTTTCCTTTCTCTGTTCTGTTCCAAGTGGCTGTTTTCATCCACACAATTAGTTTCTTTAAACTTATTAAAAGCTTTTTTAAAAGATGAAATAAATTGTGTCAGTATCCATTTTATTTTCTTGATATTCTTAAAGATAGCCCATATGATGGGCATAATTTTTCTACTGAAAAGCATTGCTGCCTTGTTTATCTTATGTCAGTTTGTGTTATTTAAATGTGTGATTAAAAACAGAATTATAAACAGTTTTCTTCAATTGCCATCCAGCCAACTGACTTGAAACTTTAAAATTCCTTCTTTTTTTCTTTCGATTTTCCTTTTTTTCTCCTTGGGGGTGTTGGGTGTAATTCTCCATTTAGAATCCTTCAGTTGAACTGTTAGCAGTGAAACATAGCTGTTTTCTGCCAGTAGTTTTCACTTCACTTACAATTTCTTAGTAACTGTGGATGTATTCTGCCCAGTTCTGGGACTCTTTAGTACTTAGCAATACCTTCTTTTTGATCCTAGAGTGAGTGAAAGTATTTGTCTCTTAGCAGATTCTGTTGTTGTCTTCTAATATAAAAACCAGTAGAAAGAAACCATTCCGGTTCTTTGCAAGTATATTATGCTCAGCTGCAGACTTAATTTTGTGTCTGGTTAGTTCTTCACTAATTTTCATCTTTTATTCTGTTTGAGTTTTTTATTTCCCTTGCTTGGAATTTTACAGCATCTTATTTTCTGAGCATCTTATTTTTGCAGTGTTTCTTTTATGTAAAGAAACCTACGTTTTCCCAGGTCTACTCAACTGGTTCCTTATCTTCTGTGATTCCATGATGACTTGTTTGTATGAACAAGGTTAAAAGCCAGAAGTATGTGGTAAAGAGCAAGCAGATCTTGAGGGCTGAATGACATATTTTCCTAATTTTGCAGGTCCTTATGAACAAACTGTTTGGTTTACTTACAAAAATGTGGCAAAATATGATTCAGGAATAAAATAGAGGTGGAGGTGGGGAAGTGGATTTGAAGTCTGTCTCCCGTGGCCTGTGTTAAAGTTGGGTTTCACCTTTAATTTACGGAGTAGTTCTTTTCCCAAGTATAATGGAACTGAAATATTTCGTGGTTACTCTTAAATGGTTCTTGAATTAATTCCTCTGTTCTGCATGGAAGGAAAGAAAAATACTTCCTATTCATACGTTTTAAAGTCAACAGTATCAAAGAGTGTTAGTGTCAGTAATTTACTTCTCTGAACTTTATTATGTGTGATATTTAGCCAGTTTGACAGAAATAAAAAAAAAATCCTCGAAGTGGACACTATTTAAATTTGGGGGCATGGGATTTTCTGCAATTAACTGGATCGCTATGTTAGGCCAATATATTAAGCTCAGGCAGTTTTGCTGCTAATTACACACAACTTCTCTGGAGTATCAGATATTCAGATCCATTTTATGAATATGGTAGGGAGAATAACAACTGTAAAACAAAGCACTGTGCATGTAAGTGACTGTTAGCGTGTATTTCAGAAGGGATAAATGCTCACCATATGGTACAATTACTGTGTCCAAGTTTTCAAATTAGCTTCTCTCATCCTCCTTATTACTGTCTTTAAAAAGAGAGGAAAAAAACCCAACATGATTTATCTACTCTGCAGCAGAACTCTTGACGCAAAACAGCAGCCCAGTTCTGTCCAGTTTTTTTTTCCTAGCATAATAGAGGCTGTCGGACTTTTTTATACTAATTACTGTGTGAGCCTCAGATGAACCCCCTTCAATTCACAGGGCTTTGTTAAGGGAGGAGCTGTCAATGTGTCTGCCCGTTTGCAGCTGTGCTGTGGCTTTAGCTTGCTTAACATTATGCTGCTTTTTAGACTTGACAGAAGGGATTTTTTTTTTTTTTTTTATTAAGGCAAAGCAGCCTTGTAGCGAAATGGTTTAAGCAGCTGCATTGTGGGGAAGCACAAAGAAGTTATTATTGTGTCTGTTTAGGGGGGTCGGATGGAGGGGGGAGATATTCGGCTGCTGTTGATGCCGATTGTTGACTTGCCATCTGCCAGATAGGGAGAAGAAAAAAATGACAGCTCCAGCAGGGTGTTCAAGAGGTTGTTTGGAGAGACGCATAAACATGTGCAGATGTCGAACTGAATAATGGCAAGAACTTGAGACGGTTTATGATGCTGCTGTTGTGTGTGCATATACAGAATGAATGTATGTGGAGATTTGGTTAGGAGGAGGGTACATATTAATTATCATTGTCCCTCACCACCTCCTTTACTTCTGTTAATTAGTTCAGGAGTTTAATGTCTTCCCTCCCTCCGTTGTTTATTCCTAAAAAGAGACTTTTCTTGTAGGGAAGAAAACTTTTGATTTCTCCATGCGGTGCGTTTAAAACAAAGCAAAGCAACAACTTAACAAATTTGGTACTTGTGGCAGTAGAAACGGTAATGCAGTTATTTCAGTCTCAGACATTTGGGGGACAGGTGCTTTACAAGTTCTTACATAGCTTTGTCTGTCTGCCTCAGGACTATGTACGTTGCATACCCCTACTTCTGCATCCTAGGCTTTTCTTGTGCAGAAAGTGCCAATTGGTAATTGTCTGGTATTATAGGGTAGGCAAGTAAATGCTAAGGGTTAGAATGAGATTAGCAACTAATTTTCTCTTTTGCTTGATCTTGTTTTCAGTCCTTTCTCTGGAGGGAAGGAGCTGATCAGGCATAACTTGTATTTTCCTATTTGACAGTAGCACATAAAATAAATTTGGATCACTCTGTAGGAATACAGTTTTCTTTCTTCCACGAAAATCCTTTATTTCCTGTTCAGTGATTTCTGATTACAATGAGTTTCCAGGATAATGTGGAGGAAATCTGAGAAAGGATACAAGCACAGAGGGAAATTAAGTTAGCCCAGAAAGGGCTAGACAAAAGCATTGTTATTCAGGTGATCTCTTACTTTAAGGATAAAAATGGAAACTTTAAAATAATGAATTTTCTTCTCTAATATTATGTGACATTCAACATTCAGATATCTGTATTAAACTGAAAAATGGGAAATGAAATAGTGTCACTGTGGGTGTGGATTTCAGACGTATCTTCCAATTATCAGTATGTTTTAGAGTTTTTTGGTCAGTCACAGCATGACTTAAATATTACTGCAATGAACCCAACCACTGCTACCCACCAAGCTTTCAGCAAAAGTGAAGGAACCTCTTTTTTTGTGTCTTCCATCCTAAGTCTAATTAGCATCTGTAGGTCATCGATAACAATAACTCCTGATGGGAGCATTTGATGTGCCCTATCATCACTGTGACAAGAGTGGAAGTTGTCAGTTTTGGATTGTTGGTGGTTCTTCACAGAATTGTGGTGTTTTACGTGTTCCATCATTGCTGGTGTGAAGCTCAGTAACTCTGGGTAGTGCTGCATTGCTGCATGTCATGAGGCATTTCATGCAACCAAAAATATCTCCTAATGTGTACAGCAGTAGTGGGGCTGTTTTAACTCAAGCAGTTTGACGGATGCTTCTGTGTATCTTGGACTGATTCTTTGCAAATGGTGCAGCCTAAGCAACAAAGCAAAAAGGTTGTTGTGCTTAAAGAAGAAATGTAGGTGAATGGTGCTGGCTTTTTGGCACCTGGCAAGGTTTGAGGCTTGGAGCACACCTGCTGACAAGGAGGAAGTTCTGAGGAGCTATTTTAAAATTATTGCAAGGTGTGCTGGTTTTAAAAGTGAGAGAGTTTGCTTTGTGAAAACATGCTAGCAAATGTACCAGTTTTAAGGGGGGAAGTCACATCATTTTTGACAACGCATTAATCTGTTAAAGAAACTCTGCTGAATGATAACACTATTGTCAAACTTATCATACTCTTTTTGCAAACAATAGAAAGTTTAAAATTTCTAGTGCAAACTAGTGTTTGCTGTTATACAAAATTTTGTGAATAGATAATATTAAGAAGATGTTTAATTCAACTTGGCTACATATAAAAAAGCATTTAAATTTCAATCGTATGATTTAATACATTTGTACGAAGTACATGAATTTAAATTGTTGCTGCTGTAGCTGACTGTATTATTCACTGTAATTTTTAGATGAATATTTGTATAGTTGTCCTACTCTTAAAATATTTTCAAAATCTGAAAAAGATCCTTTGATCTACTAGCACTTGGTAAAAACAGAAGAAAATAGAGTAATATTTTTTTCTGTTATACAAAGTACCACTTGATACTAATAGTCCTATATAAAAAAAAGATAAATATTTAAAAGTACTGAGAACGGTCAGTGGCTTTAGCTATAAAGAAATATGTGCGACAATGTTTAAAATAGGTTTTTTGCATTTATCACAAGTAGAGCTCAACACTATTGAAAAATAAAAAAACCACTCTGAGAAGCAGCTAAAGAGTGTAGCATTTTTTGGCTTTTATCCTATAAAACCATGTGCAAGAGAGAAATTTAGAAAATGTGAGCAGTGTCCCTAAATGTTTCCAGAATACAGACCTTGGTTTTCCATTCCTGAATAGCAGGCATATTTAGAAAATATTGATCTCCTTTGTTGCTCAGGGATGCTCATGCAATACAGGACTCTGATATTCTAGACAGCATGTGCTTATATCAACTGCTATTTAATTTATTTATTGTTCTAATTCTTATCCTTCAAGAATGAAGGGGAAGTGAGAGTGATGTTGAAACTGGCAAATTTTTCTTCCTGTTGGCTCAAAACAGGCGTGGTAAAGGTCAATTCTCAATTTATCAGAATGTCAGCTAACTCAGTATTTCTGATATGATTTTTTGAAAGGACAAAATTACATGCATATGAAAATAAACATTTATTTTCCATGAGATGTCCAAACACATTAGAAATTTTGAGTGGATACTGTAAATGCCCAGCTTGAAAACTGGATTTATGTTCGAAGAACAGTGTATCTCTCTGTTATTGAATACTTTTCTCTCAATGTTTTTGCATATTTTAGAGAAAAGATTATTAATGCAAAAGGATTGAATAAACAGCAGGAGCTGAAGTACTGCTGCATTTATACAAGATAGGACAGTGACTGACTTCAGCAGTCAAAATGAAAAAGCCACGGTGGCTGGTGATTTGAACCGTAGAACCCTAGAACACGTTTGTAGGTTGCATTCGCAACTTTGAGGGAAGGAAACCCCTCAGCAGAGCAGGGAAGACTTTTCCACTGAGGAGATTGGTCCTCCCCATTGCTTTGGCTGCAGGGGTGCACCTGAGACTTGACCTGCCTGATTGGGCCCTGACTGCCCTTCTCCTCTTGGAAGGAATCTGCTTTCCTCGTACTCATAGGAGTCCTTCTCTTTGGTCACTACTTAGTACTGCCCCGGGAACAAAAAAATCTACCATTTAGCAGCTCTTTAGCACATCTTGTCTGGCATGGAAGACGGAGCTGTCCCTGCTTTCCCCCCTCCCCTTGATCAGCTAAGCCACTTCTAGAGCTCATACTCGAGGCTGCTCAATGCCTGCTGCAGAATATTAACATCTGTGTGGTTTTCATTTGTTTCTGGCCACATACCTGTAAATAGCAGAACACAAATTGACCAGCTTACTTACATCTGCAGTGGATTGTTGTGATGTGGACAATGAAAGGCGCTTCAGTTTTCTCACCTAAACTCCCCAGTTTGCAAGAAACTTAATGGAAACCTAGCTGTTGTATAATGCAATGTCCACACATAGCAGAAAATGTTTCCTATTTCTCAGCTGAGTCTGGAAAAATTCATTTGACTGATGTACAGATATACTCAAAATGTCATTCAGGGAACTGTGGGAAAACAGTTAGTAGCAATACATAATCACTATCTCACAGTGTAAGAGAGAATCAGAAAGTGTTAACTTCAAATTCTGCTTTTCTTTGAACTACCAGCAAATACTTGTGAGAGGATATATAATAAATATATCTTTTAAAACACTAAGGCACATTAGGAAAATTCACAGTTTCCTTTCATTTAATAAGGTTTTGTAAAATATTTTGCATAATGTATGATTGCACATTTACCTTAGATTGAAGGGCATATATCAAGCTATGAGAATAGGTATAGTTTTTAATTTTTTAAAACATTTATTTTTAAAAGTAGCTTTGAACTGTATTGCAAATTTCTTACAGTAAAATTATAAGTAAGTGAATATTCTAACAGAAGTGCTTTACATTTACTTAGTGTCTACTGACTTAATCAAATAGTCTACTGATGCTTCCAATCGTGTGTTAGGTAACACTGCCCTCAGAGGGCCAAGGTAAGGAAATTCAACCTCAAAACCACTGGCATCAATTCTGGTAATTTTACTTGACCTGACATCAATTACAGTTGTTTCTTTTAAAGAAAAATTCAATATAATTGTTTTATTTGCTCTTATATAATTTTGTTTAATAGTCTTGGATAAATTCAGGATGTTTTTTCCCTCTGTTTATTAAATGTTATTATAGGGAGTTTAATTTAACAAAGAAATGCCTTAAAAAAGAAAAAAAAAGGAAAAACATTATTTGTGCATTATTTAGATTAAATCCATTTGAGTTAATTAATGGAACAGAACAAGGCAGATTTTTGGTGTGTTCTCTTCTTGGAGTTTTTTTCATTTTTTTTTTTTCTTAAATCTCACTTATGTCTGTGTGGCAGCTGTTGCTTCTTTTAAGGAAGCAAGTTTTTGAACTCAGGTTTCTGTTGCTTATCAGCACTGTATATTAAAGACATTTCCTTCACACCTCTGAAACCATTTGCATATTGAAAAATGTAGATTTCACAGAAGTAATTTGTTTTATAAAATACATTTTAATAATAAGATTAATTAAAAATTACTGATTAATTTTGCAATAATTTCTAAATTTCAGTATGCTTAAGGATTACAAGTTATGAGACTAACAATAGCAACTGTCGAATCTGAGGTGAAATCTAAGTTTGAAGAGAGAGTTTTAGTGTAGAGGTGAAATAAAAAAAATTTTAAACTTTGAGTAGCACATTTGTTTAACAAGGGTTTTTTTGACTACTCATATGATTTCTTAGAAAGCTCTTCTTTCTGAAGCTCCTCAGCAGTATCAAAACTACCAATATTGCATCACTGGAATAAATATATTTTGTGAAATGTCCTGAAGGCAGGATTCTTGTCTGTCAAAGGCAAAAAAAGAAAAATCATTAAGGCTGCAGTACAGAGGCGAATAAAGAGGCAGCCGCAAGGGTCATGTTCTAAACAAACCTTCATTAAACATTCTTTGTTACTGTTGTTAGCCAGGGTATTATTAAATACAATGTTAATGAATGAGTTGCGTGTTATGAGGGTGCTTTTTGCATGAAGATTAGGTTGCATTTTCATGTGCTTCAAGGATATACTGTCATCTTCATCTTTTGGATATATTCTCTGGGTAGTTGTTATGAAAGGAGACCCAAACACCATAAAATTGATTCTGAATTTTTATTTTGTGTATGTATGTATTTATTGTCTGTATGTATCAGTGAGATACATATTCTAGTGCCATTTTTCCCAAGTAGCTTTAAAAACTTTGCCTAGAATTAAAACAATGTAGGAATTACTTGTCTTTCTTTGCTGCAGTGGTTGCAATTAGAGACCTCTTCTTACTGTCTAATAAGCAGATCCTGAAAGAACATGTTTTTCAACTTAGAAGGGTGTAAATTTAGGCAAAATAATAATTTAACTTACATTAACTCAGCAGGAAGCAGTGTACAAGCCGATTAATTCTCTATGGCAGATCCACTGCTTTCTTAAGTACTGCAGCTCTATTTCATTAAATTGTCTGGATATCTTGTGGTTTGGTTAGCCAGCCTGGACTTCTTCTTTCTCATAGAATTTCTTTTCACTTGAATTAATGAATTTCAGATGTAAACTTCCTCCAGTTTGCTTGAGTTGAAGTATTTAATAAACATACACTCCAAATATCTTTAAAGTGATTTAATATTGCTCATACTGAAAAATATCCTTTTTATTTTTTTTTTTTAATGCAGGCTGGCATGTTAGAAGACATGGAAGTGGTTTTTCTTTTCAAATCCTCTGCTTTGCTTTAGCATTTTTTTGTGTGGAGGATTTCTTTCAAGGCAATTCAGTAAGCACATATCCATTAAGAAGGCTGGACTAAAATGTTTTTCTATCTTTAGGCAGATTATGCAGAAGGAATGCAGTTATAAGAGAGCACCTAGAGTGCATCTTGAGAGCCATTAAACCTCTTGAACAGCTAAGTGAACTGTTCACTCATACCACTGTTTGCTTTATTCTTCAAAAGTGTTCACTCATTTGTTAATTAAATTATAAAATAAATGTAGGGCAGATGTAAATATGGGTATGATAAATAATAGTATAAGGCTTGGAGAGGGCTTGGAATATTGATCATTAACAGATAAAACTAGAGTTTTTGTGTGTGTTTGTATAGATGCCTTGAAAAAGCAGTCTGACCATGATTCATGTTGGGAAACCATTTAGGAGAAATACTCCTGAAAGAAATACATCCTTGTGAAGCCATAGTGTTTTACAACTGCTTTTAAATTGCTTTCTCTGTATCTGGCTGTAGTTTGCAGAGTGGAGACAGAGGTATAGCTGTGCTCATGGATAAACTAGTACTTATCTGTCCAGGGATTATAGCTTTTGTCCAGGTTGCTAACTTTCTTCAGGGGAGCTTGGAAGCACTAGCCGTACTCTTCTAATGGCTTTTCTACAGGCAGAACATCATCTGCTTAACTCAGAAGATGATGAAAAATCTGTTTGGTTTTCTGATTATTGGTCTCTGCATTTGTCTGCTACTAGATACCCAATCTAAAGTGGTGTACTAAATAGTGAAGAGGTAGCAAGTGATCAGAGAAGTGTGTGCTGTGTCTCGAGGAACACCTGTTAGAATGGTCTCTTTTTCTACAGGTTTAGTTCTGGAGAGTGTGTATGTAAGTAAACAAAGGTTTCCTGTTCTTTCCTGAGTGACTAATAAGTGTACTTACCCTATCAGCCCTGATATTTGGAGCAGAGTCTGCTTATCTCCCTCTCCAGTTTATTCCTTGAAGAAAGGAGAATTCTGAAACCTGAGATGTTGGATGGCTCACCTGCCTTAGGCAAGTTGCTGTCCTTGAATTCATCAGTATGTTTAGGTGCCAGCCTTCCAGTTAACCCACCTTTTAGATAAGACTAAGGTCTAGGTAGATTGTAAATGCAGTACCAGGCATGTTGTCTTGTAACATTTACTCTTAAAACGAAATGAGATACACTTTATTAGAAAAATGAAGAGGATTTTCTTTATAATTTCTTTTACAAAGCATCTAGGATGTAAGTATTTTTAAAACTTATATTGGATGATCTGATACATAAGGTTTTCTTTTGGCTTCAACTTTTGAGTCCATGTAGATTTCAGCAAATTTGTTGCAAGGGCATATTTTAGATCTTTTTAAAATATAAGTTGTACCTTTAGTTAGGCATATGATTATTTCATTTTCAAGCATTCAGCAAAGTTAAGAAGTATCTTTATATTTTTGTGTAATGCTGGCACATTTTTTCATGATTGTTGGTATTAAAATTACACATTTGTTTTCCCATACTGCACTTGCATTTCTTCTTCAACCTAGGAAGTATCTAATGTTTTCCCATGCTGAAATCAGTTCAGAGTGGCAGTGTCAGTAGGGATGTTCACAGCCAAACTAGCATCAGAGATCTGAGCTAAAGCTCTGCATCAGTACAAGTGTAACTACAGCTAGATCTGGTCTATTCATTTTATGGTCAAATTAAGTCACACTTTGACTTTTTCAGTTCTCTCTACTTACATGAAATTGTGCATATAACAAAATTAAGCAGATACTCTGCTATCTAGAAGCAGGACTAAATGGGAAGAGTTTTCCTAACTAGGGCCAGGTAACACAAGGCAGCCTGAACATCCCGGTGTTAATTTTTCTCCTCTTTCCTCTTCTCCATCTCCTATCCTTTAACCTCCTTTTCTGCTTAAACACATACTGAAAATTGGAAATGTTAGTGGCTGCAGTTAGATTTTTTTTTCTTAAGCCATGATATCATTAAAATCTTTACAAGTTGTGATCAAATTCATCAAGGCCATACCGACAATTCCCATGTTGAACTGCAGTGGCAATTAGTTGATTGCCATGATGGAAAGGTGAAGATGAGATTAATGAAATTTTAGATTACCCTTTAATGAAGTAACCTCCATATTAGATGGATGTTACCTTCCTTCTGACTTTTGAATTCCCTAAAAGCTATGTAGCCACAGCTAACTGAGTACTGAGGTGGTAAATGGCACTAATGGGTTGGGGCTTAACACAAGACCAATGCATGGTTCATTCGGAGCATTTTGCAAATGGTGAAAACTCCTAGGCATGGTGGGAAATTCTGCATTGTTAATACACTTTTTTCTTAAAATGTTCTCTTTTATAATGATGAAACAGTGACTTATTTAAAGTTTTAGTAAGTACTCATTATTTACTTTGCAGAGTCTAGAGAAATCAAAGATAGGGAAAGTTTGGGTGAATCTAAACTAGCCCGTACTTAACTGAGTAATTGCACTCTAAAAATGAAATTGTTGCTGAGATTTTGGAGTGACATTATAAAGTATAAAAGCATTAAATAGATTTTTTTGCCCTTAAAAGCAAATAAGTAACATTAATTCATCTCTTGGATCTTTGCTGATGTCTGTGTGTTTCTGATCCTAAGTACCTCGTAGCTTGCAGAATCTTCTGCTCAACCTGGAGTAGGGGAAAGGTGGAGATGGTAGGTTTACTGGTGAAATTATTTCTTAGAATGTAATTGGCTTCTACTGTTTTTTTTTATTCATTTTGCTTTCAGTTATATTTGTTCAGTGTTTTGTTCTATTTTATGTAGTTTTTTCCATTGCCCTCAATGCTTAGTGTATGTTTTGGGGAAAATAATGATTTTAGCTGTGGCTTAGCAGGGCAAATGTAGTTTAGATTTTACTTGGTTGTTAAAATTCAAGCTGTAGTGCTTATTCTTTTTCCTGAAATAAACCTGAATTGTTTATAGGTGTAAAGATGTAGGATTTTCAAAGAGTAGAATGTCATAAAATTTAGTATTATAGAATTTAGTATTATAGAATACTGTTCTTGTAGCTTCTTATTCCAGAGGCATCATTGTACGGTCCAGGCTTACACTGCAATTCAATTTTCTCATCTTTTGGAGGGACTTAAGGTTTTCTCTGTAAATTGAAAACATTTGAAAAGATTTTGATATTAACTAATGTTAGACACTGATAATATATTATTTCTTTAATATCCATGTTTTGTTTTTTCTACAGTACTAATGAGTATTTTTTTCCCTCCTTTAGGAGAATATATAAAAAACTGGCGGCCAAGATATTTCCTGCTAAAGACAGATGGCTCTTTCATAGGCTATAAGGAGAAGCCCCAGGATGTGGATCTGCCATATCCACTCAACAACTTTTCAGTGGCAAGTATGTAATTCCAGTATTTTATTATTCTCTCAGCATATTGGCAGATTATCTGCTTTGTGTATAGTTCAGAATTTATTGGTAAGAATGCAGGTTTGTTGGCATGTGCCATACAAGAGCTCTACAAGATATCATTTGCCGTGAGTTGTTTTTTTGGATGTTTTTGGACACCTAAGTCCTCATTTTTCTGTGTGTGGGTGTCTGAAGTGTCTGTAAATAACAACAACATTTGACAAATGATTGTTATAAGAAGAAAATTCCTAGAAAGATCGTTGCCTCCTTCTCTCTTTTTCATTAGTATCTCTTGAAAACTCAAATTAATTAGAAAATTATTTAGACTGCCAAATGATGCAAAATCATGCTAAGTTATTTTTCTCTTGGATAATCAGGTAATCAGCTCTCCAGCCTAGTTAATCAGTAATTTTGAGCAATCAGACAATTTGCATATATTAACAAAGCTACAAAGTGTGTATCTGTTGGATAAAGTGAAGATTACTTGTTTTCCAAGAATGTTTCTAAAAGATATATCTGTAGTTTTTTGATCTAGCAGAATGAGATTGGTAGAAGAATGTTTGTGAACATTAATGAAAGTATTTGAGGAGCAAAACTAAGGCGACACAAAAATCTTCTCTGCGTGTGAGTTGCAGATATCATAGCTAGAAACTTTCAGAGGAACACTAGAAAATTTACCCAATTTCTTTCAAAATTGTGTTAGGGTACTGCAATATAATAACTGGCAGTGTTTAGTTTTTTAGAGGAGTCCAGGAGCCACAAGAGTATGCGTATTTAGGGAAAGGGTTGCCTCCATCTGCCTTGCTGAAGATGGAACAAATGCTACTGAGACTGAATTTTCCTATTTTCTTGATGAAATTTTTCTTGAGATCGACTCAGCCTTTGTGTATATGAAGTAATTTCTGTGTTTTATTTAGTAAGAAAATAATCTCATGCTCCAAGCCAATGTCTCATCTTAGAGCTAGAGGAGGAAAACTTTGCATCTTCTGATTGTGATAGAATTCTTGCAAGGGATAATGAGTGTGCAAACCTTCTAATAGTATTAGAGGATCGTTTTGCCTTGTTGCTATTCAGCATAAAAGCAGTGATGTGTTTAAGTTGTTTGTATGAATAGGAATTGACTGGATCATAGGTCGTTATTCCTTAGTTATTTCTCTGCATATGCTAACTACTATTTTTTAGCAGTTAGTAGTTTTCCAGGTACTTTTTCCTTAGTGCACAGCAGAAAGACCATTTGTAGAAATACAGTAGGGTTTTTTTGTCCTGCTTTACCATGTCCTTCATTGCATATCCTGTCTTCCCTTGCTACAGCAAATGGTAGTTTTGCTGAGCAAAGAAATGCATAACTAACAATTCCAGTGTATTGGGACTGTTGTTGGTTGGGATTTTTTTGGTACCCAAAGGTCATGTTATGCAATTTTAGTATTAGAATGTTGTCCTTGAACTTTGCCTTGATGGAAATTGAAAGATTTCATATTGTCCCATACATCTGACTGCAAGAATAGGGAGATGTATCACTCACAAATAGAATTCCATGAAATTAAGTGAAGTGCCCATGTAACATTCACAGGATGAAAAGCAAAGCAGCATGGTATTACACTCCAAATTGCAAGGGACTGTAAGTTTTTCATCAGCTATTTTATCTGTCTGAAGATGAGATCATTGGTAGGGCAAACAAACAAACAAAACTGCTATATGAATGAATCACATCTCATGGGAAGTACCTGGTAAATGTCAAGAACTGGTCTCATGGCCCCTGATCCAAGAGTTCCTGAGCTGCTGCGGTAGGTTTGTGGCCACAAGCAGTGCAACATATTTTTCCTGTAATAGTGAAGTACGTTTTTCATAAATTACTAGCCAGGCAGATGGAGTGTGAGATCACTGTTAATACCATCTTGATTAGGTTGGCAGGGACTTAAAGATATGTCTTTACAGTCCTATCTTCATGTAATCTATGTAGCTATCTGTAAAGTGAGTGTGGTCTCAGTCTACTTTATGCTCTCCAAATGATAGACATCTTTGGCTCTTGCTTGCAGCTTGTTATTTAAGCAGAAAAGGCCAAGGCTGTGGTATTATTTTTGTAGTACTGTTGGAGTTAAACACTGGAAAGTTTGCACAGCTCTGCTTTGTATGATACTTGTTTTGTAGTTTGAAACTTTTATAACCATCTCTGTCAAGCTAGTTACTTTCGTCATACAGATATTTTCCCACAAGTGTCCCCTGCCTTTCAATCCTGCAACATGAGCTTTACTTTTGCAAAAGTAAGGCACTTTCCCAGCCTTAGTACCATTTCTGCTACTGTGACTCCCTGATTACTTCCAAGATAACTTTCAAGTTCCACACCTGAGCATTACTCTTCCCCTGGTCTTGTGTCATCTGTGTACTCTGTCAGGAATGACAAGACTGGAGAGAACGATATTACTTTACATACTGCTAATAGTGCTTCCAGTGCTAAATATGTCTTTGCTGATAAAGCCTTTCTCGTCAGATGGTGTTTTGTCATAGGATGAAATGTTCAGAGGCTGTTCCTTTTCCTTGGGGTGTTATGGGAGGAAATGTGGGAGGGAAGGCATTTGGAAGTGGGTGTGCAAACAGGTAGACACTTTACTTAGAAAGGGAGAGACCAAGGCAGCACACAAGCTTCAGTGCATTGCCAGCCACCTAAAATGCAGTGAAACTACATGGGCCTGAAATAAAAGATGAGGGATCTCTCTTCCTTGGAGCACTGAAGGTGAAACAGAGTTGACTGAAGAGTATGATAGAGTAGGACTGGGTGGAGCTGAACCCCAGGGAAGGATACGGGACTGCCCTCAAGTGTCCTGAACGGACTTTTACTTGTGGCACTACTCTCTTGACTGTGGATGCACATGGAAGGCAGCAATGGGCACTCTGCACTGCATCTTGCACCTGCAGCAAGATGGCAGAGTTGAACAAATCAGCCAGATCTGGTGACACTGGATAGTGTTTAGGAATCACTCTGGTTCTTCTACTCTGGAGCCAGCTTATTTTACACCAAAACAGAACCACCCTCTTTTAAATGGAAGTTGAGAAAGCTGTGTATTTGAAGTACGCTGTTAGTCCCCTATTGCTCATGCCCCGAGAGTCACAAGAAGTTGTGTTGTAGTATCTAATCATACACTTAAAGATAAATGGAGGTGGTGTAATTGTTGGGAAATCCATTGTGAAAACTTAATACTGTTTGATACTGGTTTTCAGGGGTAAATTCAGAAATGTGAGCTTATTTGAACTGGCTGGTTCAAAATCAGTTCAGCTCTTTTCAGGTAGAGAGAAGCAGTTGCAAGTAATCAAGCTGCTGTAGCTTAAACAGATATTCTTGATTGACTGAGTCATGGCAACTAAGTGGGTGTGCATTCCTAGCCCACTTCAACTGCAAAATAAAATATGTTAATTTAAATTGCTTTTGCTTAGGCATTTATGCAGTCAGAACCAGTTAAAAATAATTTGGATTCAATTGGTATGACTTTTCTGTACAGGCAAAGGCCTGATAAAAATGTTCCATATTTTATAACTGCATTATGCTTCTTTGAGAACAAAACTAGTACTTTAGGTAGCACGATGTATTTCCTCAACACCACCCCCTCCCCTCCAAAAGCAAAAATCCCCCCCAAAAACTCCTAACTCTGTTTTCAACTGGTCCACTGTTGCGTAAGTGGAATCAACACTGCTCTGTGTAAACCACTTTGGTCTTTGATCATCATCATTATTTGGGAAAGCAGAATGGGGAAGAGTTCTACTTCAGTTCTACTTAAGGAACATGTGCAACATTACTGATCAAAAAAACCCTCACTTCTCAGATATGCAATGGATATGTAGGTAATCACATAGCACATTTCGGATGAAGTATCTCTAAGAATTGGCCCTTTGCCTTCATTTTGATCTTTACATGGAGAATAATTGGGAAGAGCTGTATCCTTTCTCACTAGCCTTTGAGCTTTGGCCAAAAATGATGTCACCTGGAATTGCTTCCATGTCTTGAAAGATAGTGCTTTCTAAGCACTCTGTGTTGCAGCTATCATTTTTCTTGTCTTTAAAAAGAAAAAAAATTAGTTATTATGAGAAGGTAATGTTTTGTAATCTCTTTTTTTTTTTGTTTTTTTTTTTTTCTCTTCAGAAGTGATTGTTGACGAACCTTGACTATTCTAAATGGAGAATCTGTGCTACTTTTTCCTAGTCTTAATTCTTCAGTGGGCCAGAGACGAGATTTTGTAATGTTGGGGATTTAAATGTCTTCAAAACATGAAAACTGAAAAGTTTCAGGGGAATTATGTTAGGTCTTTAAAGTATTCTGATGACATTCTTTAAAGAAATGAGTAGGAAAATAATGTATGTCTAAGTGAGATTAAATTATGGATCAAATTACTTTGGCATTAAACGTGACTTTGTTTAATGCCACAAATAACTTTTCAGTGAGATTTAAGTCCATTTTTTTTTAAATTGTTACAACACTGGATTACATGGACCCAGAGATTAGCATGTAATTCTAGATACTTATAATTACAGTGTGGATTTGATTAAAAAATAATAATAGTGGAATTGTATAAATAATGTTCATTCAACCCTGAAAATACTTGTAGAGAGAAAAAGGCATCTTTGTGTAATATACTGTATATGCAAATGCATGTATGGAAATTGGAACTCAAATCTAATGTGTATAAGAAATATTTCCATCTGTGTTGGATGGGGAAATGTTTAGCTTTCTGGAAAACTGGACCAGTAATTTTCTTTGGAAGGCTTTTATATTACTTTATGAATGATTTCTAGGTGGTATAGTTGATATTCTGTCATTTGACTTAGAAGATTCAGTTCTTGGCTTGTGTCATGAATGAAAATGAGTTCTTTGGTCTCAGCCTTCCATTTTAACAGATAGTGCTTTCTCAGACACCAGTTTAGCATCTGTGATTTCCAATTATCTCTGTGTACAGCCTGGTATAAGCATGGCAGGTCTAGGTTTATAGCCAGGCCTGGGAGTTTTTGTGCTGGTGATATACCCAGTTGCTTAAATAAAATTGTGGCGTTTGCATGAAAGACGGAGGGGGATATGTAATTTTATTGTATTCCATGAAGATGAAATCAAGCCCAGGCAAAACCCATGCAGAAATCTCCTACTTGTATTCTCCCTCTTTGCATGAAGGGGCGAATGGCAGGCTAGTTGTAATGACAGGAAGAATTGATGCTACTTGGGTACTTTTTGAAGTACTGGAAACAAAAGACTTTCTAGCGCAATTAAGTGAATCGAGTTTGATCTTTTACAGCTTCAAGGAGTGTAATTAAGTGGTTTTGTGTTTATTATGCAGTCATATATGTTATATTATCAAAGCACATGTAAGTACTTGTTGTGAGCCAAGCCCCACAGAAGTGGGATTTCTACCCGTACAGAACAAAAAGTCAGTTCCTGCTCCAAAATACTAAAATTCCAAATATAAAACAAGGAACAGCAGATGGATGCAAACAGATGGGGGGAGTATGAGAAAACAATGAGACAGTATTAGCCTGTGGTACAGGCAGTGGTCTCAGCACATCAACAACTAATCCATTATCAAGGTTAGATTTTTACTCTCTTCTCCCTTCTTGTCTTCCTCTCTCCTTTCATCCCTCCTGTTTTTTAAGGCATAGTGATGGAGAGTTTTAAGGAGGATTTAAAAGAGAACTAGTATGGGAAACAGAGATAAATTAGAAATGCTTTTGAGAACTAGTGCTAACAGTAGAAGGGTGGATGAGATTTTGATACTGAATAACAAGTGATAACAATGATGAGAGTAGGCTGCAGGGGAGACCATGTTGAAAAGCTGCCTCTAGTGATAGAGCTGGGTACAAAATGGGGAATACCAAGAAAAGAGTGATTAAATCAAAGGGACAATGGACAAAAATTACCTGTTCAACAGTTTTAAGGATTTTTAGGGTAAACCTGCATTTGTTGGGACCAAGGAAAGGATAATAAGTTGTTCACCTAAATCTCTATGTGACCAAACTTATTTTTAGAGTGATACTTGCCTTAGAGAAGATGTAGTAAGAAAGAGCAAAGCATTTTGGAAAGCCTCAGAAAACTAGGTTTACCGTAGAGGATGAGTAAACAAGAAAAGATGACCCAACTAAGGTGTGTTTGAGTACACACATATATTCGTACATATATGTAAAAATCATAATTTTTCGTGCATATGAGCAAAATCGTGTGTCAGTGTTTTAAAATGATGTTCATACAATTCTGCTAGTTGTCTGCTGTTTGTCTAACAAAAAAGGTAATCAGAGAAAGTGTGGATTTGGAGTGCAGATAGCAATAATAGAAAAAAGTATTTTTAAGTAATGCATTCGTTAGATTTTGACATGAGAAAAAAAAAGGTTGCAGTAGCAATTAAATAGGCAAAGGTTGGGACAAAAGTGTTTATCTTGTGAAGGAAAGACCAAGGTAAGAATAAGAAATCAAGGTTAAATTGTAATGCAAATATGTAGAAACGTGGATAGATATTGATCTGTATATAGACAGCACTTTCCCTCTATATTCAAGGTGTATGTATTCTAGACAATGTAAGCAGTACCTCAATGCTATTTTTTTATATCATTTGATAATCACAGGAAGTTATCCTTTGTGCTAAAACTCAGTCTGTATTAGAAATAATTTCTCAGATACGCAACCTTCTGTTCATTTTTTTAGTGCAATTTTTTATGGCTGCTTGTATGTTTAGTATTCTTGTCTAGCCATATCAACACATTCTGCTGAAGTTGAAGCCTTTTGTATATGAAATAATAAAATGGTATTAGTGTTCTTTCTTTTTTGTGCTGAATGACTTCATTTAGGAAAAGGATACTGGTGATTATATGGTTAAAGTTATAGAATTCAAACTTTAAACTTTTTAATAAAATCTGAACAGATGATCTGTGCTTTTTTTTTTCTTTTTTGGAACTGGCAGGTTTCAGGCCCTCTAATTGGCTTCCCAGCTTTGCAGAGTAATTACAGCTTCAAGCAAACTTTGTCATCTGTGGTTCAGAATGGTGTAAAGTAAACAGAACGTTTTGAAATACAGTTTGTAGTTAGAGTTGCTCAGGAGAGTTTTAACTAGAATAACTACTTAATTTAGATAGTAGCAGTTATTTGAAAAAGATAGTCTAACATTTTAGATTTGTCAGGTTGGTTGTAGATAAAGAGACGTAAGTTAACCTCTGGTACGGTGGTTTGGTGGTTTTTTTGTTTGTTTTTTAAAAAAGAGAAGTCCAATACTAGAGAAATGTCCATTGCATTTTTTATAATGTTTTAATTTAATTTTTTTTCCCGTTTTCTATATCCATCCAGAAATGGCCAAAGAAGTACTGTGCACTTGTTGGAACAGCGTTGTCAGATTCTGTTACTGATTTTGTATTTTCCTGCTTTGAACAAGTGTTCTCCCCCAAGATTTTTCCTCCCTTTTAGTATTAAAGGGGAAAATTCTCATGACTGATGTTTCATCTCAGAAATACAGAAAGCTTTAGGATTAAAATGTGTAATTCCAAGTGGTAGATGGCTAGCATACAAGAACACAAAGTTGAGTCTGTCTGTTTACTGGCTTACTCATCTTTTTGAATGATAATTTAGACTTCCAACTGTTTTGAGTTGAGATTCAGTCCTTTAATTACATATGTTTATGTATAGTAGCAAACTTGAAGACATTATGGTAGAATGTTCTCTACTCTTGGTAATGACCCAACTATCACTCGAGCATTTGGAGGCAGCTCTCAGTAGCCAGTTTCACTCTTTCTTCTGTGCTTTTGTAGTTTCCAAACTATTCACTCTGTCTAAAATGACTATAGTTTTTCCACTAATTTGTAGAAAAATATTTTGGTAATTAGCAGTAACTGTGTATTACAGGAGTTATTCATCATAATAGATTTTTTTTCTTTTCCCCCTAGTGGTAGGTGAAAGCCGTTCAGAAAGAAGGTTTTATTCATGCTACCATCATGGCAGAAATACTGTTTATCCCATACATTTGTATACAGCAGCAATGAAACATGCTACTAAATATCAGCAGACTTCAGTTACTTTTATTTACTTGACAAGGAAGGGTAGCGCGCCACTTTTAGAAATACAGTGGTTCTCTACTTCTTTCAGAAATCCTTTTTGCTTCAGAAGGGAGTATGAATGTACTAATTTTTAACCTTCTATGAGGAAATCAAACCTTGTAACAGGTATTTCAAAAACGAATTAAGCTTTCTAGATTTTATTTTTCATTAATATCCTTTACACACACACACACACACACACACACAGAATTAATAAGGTTGGAAAAGACCATAGAGATCATCAAGTCCAACCTTCACCTAGGTTAACAACCTATCCAACATCAGTCTAACATCTATACCATCTAAACCATTTAAACCATCTAAACCATACCACTAAGTTCATCATCTAACCTATCCTTAAACACATCCAGGGACGGTGACTCCACCACCTCCCTGGGAAGCCCATTCCAGTGGGGGATCACTCTCACTGTGAAAAAGTTCCTCCTGATATCCAACCTAAACCTCCCCTGACGCAGCCTAAGACTGTGTCCTCTCGTCCTGTCACTGGGAGCCTGAGAGAAGAGACTGACCCCTGCCTGACTACAACCTCCTTTCAGGTAGTTATAGACAGCAATAAGGTCACCCCTGAGCCTCCTCTTCTCCAGGCTGAACAATCCCAGCTCCCTCAGCCGTTCCTCATAGGGCTTGTGCTCCAGCCCCTTCACCATCCTCGTTGCCCTTCTCTGGACACGCTCCAGCAACTCAATATCCTTCTTAAACTGAGGGGCCCAGAACTGGACACAGTACTCGAGCTGTGGCCTAACCAGTGCCAAGTACAAGGGAAGGATAACTTCCCTGGTCCTACTGGCAACACTATTCTTGATGCAGGCCAGGATGCCATTGACCTTCTTGGCCACCTGGGCACACTGCTGGCTCATATTCAGCTTCCTATCAACCAGCACCCCCAAGTCTCTCTCTGCCCGGGCATCCTTCAGCCACACCGACCCCAGCCTATAACTCTGCATGGGGTTATTGCGGCCAAAGTGTAAAACCCGGCACTTGGATTTATTAAACCTCATGCTATTGGACTCAGCCCATCTATCCAGCCTGTCAAGGTCTCTCTGCAGAGCCCTCCTTCCCTCTGACAGATCGACACTCATTCCAAGCTTGGTGTCATCCGCAAACTTACTAATAATGGATTCCATCCCCTCATCTAGATCATCAGTAAAGATATTGAATAAAACTGGTCCCAACACTGAACCCTGAGGGACCCCACTCGTGACCGGCCTCCAAATGGACATGACTCCATTCACCACCCCCCTCTGAGCTTGGCCATCCATCCAATTCTTAACCCAGGACAGAGTAAACCTTTAGTGACAGTGAAATAGCATTTTGGGGGGTTATTTGTTTGAGGCGTTTTTTTATATTTCCAGTGCCATTTTCAAATGTTAAGGGTTTTTTTATTACCTTTAATTGATTCACTTAATAATGTGTAATGAAAACTCAGAGAGTAAATACTCTTTTGTAGTTACAGATCTTGGTATATGCATCTGTATGTTTTATTCTGGTTAATAATGTGCATCACGAAAAAAATTAATATACTTAGCACATTAAATATGGATTTACATAATGTATATAAGAATGTAAATCTTTTTTATACGGATTTACATAATGTACATAAGAATGTAAATCTTTTTTATACTATCTATAGTATACTCTAGATAGGTAAAGACCATGTTGTAAATTGCATCTGGACATAGGCAGGAGTGATTCTATTAAGTCCATTTTTTTCATACTTAAGTTGAAAAACTTAAATTAATGCAATTTAAATGTATGGATTTTTGTACGTATTTTCAAAGAGAAAATTAATGGTGACATTTACAGTATCACAGTATCAGCAAGGTTAGAAGAGACCTTAGAGATCAAGTCCAACCTATCATCTAACAGCAACCCACTATCTAAATCATGGCACCAAGTGCGTCATCCAGCTTCCTCCTGAGCACCTCCAGGGTCGGTGACTCCACCACCTCCCTGGGCAGCCCATTCCAATGGCGGATTACCCTTTCAGTGGAGAATTTCTTCCTAATATCAAGTCTTCAAAGTCTTCAGTTCCATTACAGACACTGGAGAGAATGTGTTTTTTGACTGGTTTGCCTGTACTTTTTTGCCTTCAGATTGTCCTAAGGCAGGCAGCTCACTTTTCTCCCTGGCAACTTCTTTTACATTCCTTCCTGTAAACTACCTGGTCTAGTTTAGCTGTACTCTGGCTGTTCCCCATGGTTTTCTTTCTCACACAGGTTCCTGTCTTTTTCTTGTCTTATTTCCATTCTTCACCCTTTATTCCCTAGTCTTTTGTTCTCAATATCTCTCCTGAAAATAACTTGCTGTATTCTATCTTTCTTTATTGGTTTTTGCCTCAATGAAGTAGTTTCTTTTTCATATTATCTGGGGAAGTGGATGAGGCATTATGAATATAGGTGAAAGAGTTATCCATTTAGCATGTGTAGAGGCAGGAGATATCTGTAGCCTCTGGATTGTACTCGGTGCATAGATTTTCTATGATTTTATGCTTTACTAATGGTTATTGTAATTTTTTACCCTCCTCCCACTGCACTCTTATCCCTCCCACATGTAGTGTGGCCAGATGCCTTGCATTTTCACAGGAATACTAAAAGGATATCAAAGGTCTTAGTTTGCCAAGTTTTAAGTCTTGTCTCCAAAAAACAGTGTTTTCCAGCAGTGTGCAGCTTTAGGCAGACACCCAGTAAAGAAAATTTCAGCCTACATGATTGAAGTGTGATAGGATTAAAGATGAGAGGATGGTTTTGTCAGGAGTAAGATGAGATAATCAAAGAGCAGACAATGCTTCTAGTCTCTTTTGTTATGAAGGTAGCCCCACTCATTCCTTAGAGCTAAGGCTGAAGACGAAGTAGCCTGTTAACCCTAGATTCTCCCTCATCATGGTCACAGTTGGACTTCGGCCATATGCCTGAAGATGGGGTTTTCTTTGATCTCATGAATAGTACTTGCACCCAGCTGCAAGCCTGGCTGTGTAAGCAGCTCTACTTTATTTTGCTTCTGTCCTCCTTGTTTATCTTCCAGCTTTTGTGTTAAATTCCCTATTCCGGTTTCCATCTTGTTGTAGCTCTTTCTTCTACATATTGAAGATGGCTGTCATCCCATCCAAGACCTAGCAGAGTGTATATAAGCAGTGAGGGTGAACTGCTGTTTCTATTTGTTAATGGAGTGTTTGTTAAATGGAATGTCATCTCCTTGACAAGTGGGCAGTCTGACTTACATAATAAGTTATAGATGTATGGTTAGTATGTAAGCTTGTTTATTAAGGAATATACATCTATTGTCTATAGAACAATATTCTCTTTTTCTTATATATGTGTCTCTCAAGCTTCTGAGATGTTCTGCTAGGATTCAGAAAAAAATAGTATCGATAGACATATCCACTTCCACTCTTCTTTGCTATTTCGAATAAAAAATTTCCAATGGATGATAATTAAGGTTTCAGGATCCTGAATTTGTGAAGAAAAAAAAAGCCAAGTCAATTTATTTCTGTGAAAGAAAAGCATGCCTTGTGAAGTGGTACGTGTCATATGACTTTTGTAAAGCGTTGACATTAACTGGAATAAATAAAATGTAATTCACCAAGCATAAGTGCAAGGTTTTATGCTAAGAAGTAGTCAGCTACATAAGTAAAAGGTGTGGGTCAACTGGTAGGTGGTAGCTATACCAAAAGGAAGTTAGAGCAGATTGTAAGTGAACAGGAATTCAGTTGCCATATCATTATTGATGATTTCTGAACCTGATGAGTAATTTTAGATCACTCATTTGATCTGGATCTGCTTTGAATAAGCGATAGCATTCCAGAATGAGATGTAATATTTGTGTCTATTTTGTGTTAGCTGCAGGAAAACAAGTTACACTTTCGACAGAGTAACCTTAACTTCAGAAAAACGTTTAAATATATTTGCATGAATAAGGAATTCTAGTTGGTCAGTGTTTTGCAGTTGTAATGTTTAGAGCAGTATGCTATGTCATAAAACTAATACATCGCATTGTTGAACCATTGCCCGGATTGCCAGCATTGGAGTCTTACAACAAAAGAGTAGTAGGCAGTCTATGGTATGTCTGCAATTGCGGGACATGGAAGATCTTGGATCTGAAAGCATAACCTGTGAGGATGGATGAGTTGAACTGTCTTAGGCCAGAGAAGACTGAAGAGAGCTAAAAGAGTGTTCAAATGCTTAAAAGGGATAGCTGCCGAAAAGATAAAGTAACTTTGTTGGCAGGACAAGAAACACTATGCTGAAATTATAGGAACAGTTGCATTAAATCCTAGGAAAAATCTTCCAGCTATAAAAATAATTTATTTCTTTATATTTGGATAGAATAGTTTGCTTACAGGAGTTTTGAAATTACTACTTTATGTGGATTTTAAAAAGTGTTTAGAGAAATATTTATGAGAAATAGCATAGGTAGATCTGATTTTTCCCTGGGGCATGAAGAGAACTAGATTTCTTGGGACAACCCCACTGGGGGTGTGTGTGTGTGTGTTTGTTCTACTTATAATAGTCAGACTAATTTGAACATCTGAATTTTTTTAGATAGGGTGTTTTACAATTAATCTGATACTGAAGGGACGGTACTATCACTAACTGTGACATGGTTACTGCTGTCATATTCCTCCTGCCAGGTGCAGATGGAAAAATATGCCTGTGGCTACTGCTGTTTCCTTGGCGTACTACAGCAATACAGGATCTAATATTCTTCTTACCCTCATAACACAGACCACATTCACAAACGGACATGTCAGTATTTGTATGGGCAGCACTATGGTTTCATCAATTCCTGTGACTGCTTTCTTCACCTTATGATTATTACCTACTATCTTTTATTCAAGCCTGTGCTTATATTGCTTATATTGTTATATATTGGTTCTGTATTTCCTTATATGTGTAGGATACATCCTTAATGGGTTTCTATAAAATGTATGCATTTCATATAAGTAATTTTATTTGCTTTTCACCCATTAACCAGCAACGTATAAAAGAAGCAATGTCATGTATTTCTCTAGAATGTCAACTAATGAAAACAGAGCGACCAAAGCCAAACACATTTATTATCAGATGTCTTCAGTGGACCACTGTCATAGAGAGGACGTTCCATGTAGACACTCCGGAGGAACGGTGAGGGTTTTATTCTTGTTTTGCTTTTCATGTTCCTTATGCAGAAGCCTCAGCAGAGTCTCTGCTGGGCCTGTACAGCAATCAGCACTTGGAACTGTTACAGTCTGAGCACATCTGAGCAGTTAGTTAAAGATTTTCAAGTCAGCTTCTGTAAAATATTATCTGAGCTCATGGCTGGTGTAAGAATTGCCTACAAGTAGGTGGGATGAGTGTGTTCAAATAACCCAAAACTATGTCATGGTATGTCTCTGAAGTGTTAAATTTTGAACAACCAAAGCCTGGATTGAACTATTTCCAGCTTCACTGTCTTACTCTCCCTAATGTGCTCGTTTCTTTCGGCACAGAAAGCAGTATGCTTATTATTTCTTTTATGCTTGCTTATTAGTTTTTCTTGTTTCAGTAAACATTGACAAACTCTGAAGAATTAAATTTTTTAATGCACCAGAAGCATGTAGAAGATATAGAATGGTGTGCCTTGCTAAAATGTTCTATATTCTGTCTCCAATTAGATGCCCTGCATCTTCCCACTGTGGACATCTGCCCTGTTGAGACCAATACTATGATTTGGCTGTTACTGTTCATATCAATGAATAACAAACAGCTTTGCTTTTTTCTGTTGTTTCTCTTTTGTTAGCATATTAAGTTAGAACTTTTTTTTATGCTACCTTGGTATTGTTTCTCTACCCTATCTTTCTTCTGTGCATGCAGCTAGTACCTCCCACTGCATTCAGTAATAAATACCACCAGTTTCTTCCTGTATCCCTTGCTGGCTGAGAAAAAGCAGCAGGTACAAAAAAGCACTTGATGTGGGGCTATGGCATCCTCATGGACCAACTGGTGTGTGTGTGCTGGTCAGCCAGCATGCACAATAGCCATGGGCTCAGCTTGCCCAGCTTGTCCCTCCACAGAAACCCTCATCTGGGCCGGCCCCTCAGTGCAGCCACTGGCTTTTAGGATGCTTGCAGAAATTTAGTTATCTTTGATGGCATTTTTTGAGGGGAACTCAAAAAAAGTCTGTAAGCTGAGTTTTAAGGGGAGACAGACAAAGAGTTGAACATATGAAGTGGTTTAATAAATCTTATCTATTTGCTGTGAAAATGTCTGGCAGGGGTGGGAGGAAGGGGGGAAAATACCAAAAAGTCTCTTAAAATAGGAAGTTATTGTCAGATAATATTGCATAAGAAATTACATCCTATGCTCTGAGGTGTATTAGACCTGAAACAAGTGTTTTCAAGTTTCCACTCGTACAATACTTAAAAATTAAAAACTGCTAGTTCTGGAAATTAACCATACAGTGATCTTTTCTGGTCAAATTCACCACCTTTAACAAAATGCAGAATTTGCAAGGAAATCAAAGTTATTAATTTGTATGAGTCTTCTGCTGTGTAACATGAGGATTGAACATTGAAGCAATGTAGCATGTGAAAAACATGATAAATTTTGTAACATATTTTATGAGTTTCTAATGGGGATGTTGCCTTGTTCATGATAGGGAAGAATGGACAGAAGCAATCCAGGCTGTAGCAGACAGACTTCAAAGGCAGGAAGAGGAGAGGATGAACTGTAGTCCAACTTCACAGATAGACAATATAGGAGAAGAAGAGATGGATGCTTCAACAACCCATCATAAAAGAAAGGTAATGACACTAAAAAGTAATTGACAGGGCTTGTATGTACACAACTTTTGTACAATGATCTAGTTAGGTAAAATAGTATACAGGGAACACTATTTCTGCATAAATTTCTGTGTATTACACACATAAAATTACTTATTTCAATAAAGCTGAACTGATCTAGTTTTATTTATTTGTTATGCTATCTGATACAGCACTTCTGAAAAATGAAGTTCAACCATTCAGTCACATCTTAACGTCCTCTTATTGTTTGACTATTATTTCATTTGTTTGCTCTTTTGAAGTCCAAAAATATATTTTTTTGGACAAGTATTTTTTGCCCCCTTTCTCATGCAAATAAGACCCAGTAGAAATTAGGTAATTTGCATGAGAAAAGTTAGCAAGATTTGGCTTTTAATGACCTTGTTTTTTGCTAACTAGGAGAATAACTCTGCTTTAGTTTTCAATGAAGTAATAGAAGACAGCGGTTTATTTTTTTCTGCAGTCCTTCACAGCTCTTGGTGTGGGGCGGAACATGTACATTGGCTGTAATGTACTTGTGGTTTTCTCTGCAGAGTCAACAGGTTAAACACACAAGAGCATATTTTAAAGATCTGATGCCACTCAAAAATTTGCTTATGTATTTTGTCCTCTGTTTCTGTATGGACTAGTCTTGAAGAACGGATGCCTCTCATTTACTATCCAGAGTTGACATGACTCAAGAAATACATTGAAATTGCATAAAAAATAATAACCAGTTTCTATAGGACTGGCTTTGTTCTTTCTAACTGGAAGTGAAACCTATAGAAAACTAAGTCAAAGTCTGCTGACAGAGCTAAATAGTCTTATAGCTCATATAACTGAATGCCTTTGAATAATGAACAGTGAAAAAAAATCGTGAATGTGTCTTTACTCATGGAGCATTTTGATTGTTGCACTATATAAAGCAAGAATCATAAAAAAATCAGGGACTGATAACTATACCATTATAAATATAAGATGTCATGATCGATTTTAGTTCTATCATGCCCTAAATTTAAGAACTTGACTTTGTAGTGCAAACGTGGTTCTTTCATGCAGTTTAATTGTATGCAATTTTCTAACCTTTGTCTGCTGTAGGAAAAGGTAAAAACCAATTACACACAGTTGTAACAATAATCTAATCATATATTGTCAAGCTGACACTGAACTTTTAGCCTTGTGGCAAAGATATTTAATGGCTATGCTCCAGGGTAAAATTTGATAAGTGGCAGCGAGACAGAGGCAGTGTTTAAGATGTGCCTACCTTGTGAGAGGCAGCAGAATTGTATGGAAAGGATTTGGGTTTGCTCTGTTAAAGATATGAGCACTGTTCCAAGCCTGTGTAGCCTCTCAGTGAAGTACAAAACCATTGTATAACAAGCATTTTTCAAGGCGTCAAAATTAACACTGTCTGGTACAAGTAGTTTATCTGGAATGTGCTTTCACTGTTCATAGTGCAGTGCATTTTCTCGTACAACACAATGGATTGTGGGAACTAAAGGAGGAGAGGAGTATCAGTTTTGATTCTGTCTTGCCGCTTTAAGGAATGCTGAAATAATATGCTTGGACAGTGCATGTGCAGAGCTACAAAATATTTACTGGCTTAGGCAACAAGCCAAAAGCAAACTCTACAAAACAAAGTTGTACTGAAAAATAGTGATATTCATAATCTAATAATAGGGCAAAATATTATTATTATTAATAATATTGATAATAATAGAATATTAGTAATAATGATAAATAAAAATACAATAAAATACAAAACAGGGTAAAAATGGACCCAAAACTCAGAATGGCACTGCAGATTTCTGTTGGAAGACTTTAGTGAAAGGTGCTCACAAGTTTTTGGGATAAAAAAAATTAGGTGACCAGTATGACATGGAGTTGCTACTGGCTCTGTGTTTATTGAAATTCTGAAAAAGTCTTTTTAAAATTGTTTTTGTTTTGTAGAAATGTTTCTGAAAAGCTGGTTTTTAAGCTTTTATAGATGCTAATATAACCAGAACCATTTATAATGGTGCTTTTTTTTTTTGTGGTATTGGATTTCTTTCCTTTCAGGGATTTTTGCACAATATGTCCTTTTTTGACAAAAGCTTGTTTTGTCACCTGATTTTGCATCTAAGCCCAGTGAATTTTGCTTGTGCATACAGCAGATGGTATACATATGAGTAGAAGAGCATAATCAGATTAAGAAACAAGACAGAGAGGAGTTGGGCCTGTACTTCTCTGAAAAGGTAGCAAAGAGAAAACAGTCTTTAAGATGTGGAACTTGATTTGAACAGACATGACAGCTACATCCTTGGTTAGATTAGCTGGAAGAAGCAAAAGCACCCTCTCCCCCCCAGTTTTTTTAAATGATGTCAATGTGCCATTTAAGTTTTAAAGTGATAGCATCAATAAAATTCATAGCTCTGGAAGTTCTTAGCAAACTGCTTTTATTTCTTGCTGTACTCTTCCTTCTAAGTAGAGTTTTCCCCTGATGAATTCAGACGAAAATTCCAAGTGGTATAATCATTGTGCACATCAGGAATTTTCAACAGCTTTATTAGAGTGTATTGTTTTGAACAGATCATCCATAGGGGATTGTCTATTCAGATGGTCAAGAGATAATCCCATAGGGAAGTAAATGGGCTTTACAGAAGGCTAAACGTTGTATGTTTCTTTGGTTAGTGTAGTCTCTGTAGCTTCATTGCTTTTTGTTTTATTTACGGATTTGATTTTCAGGATGAGTAAAGAATAGATTTTTCAGAGAAAACCTAAAAGTTATGAAATGAGGAAAAAAATTCAAAACTCAAGCTATGGTAGGAATGAAAAACTAGGGAAAAACATGAAGATATAAGAGGCCAATCTTACGGGAGCCTCCTTAACAACATCCCTCAGGTTTAGGAAGTATTTCCATTTTTCCATCAGTTTTCAGTACACCCTTATCTAAGGCATCTGTGTTTTTATCTCCCGAGGTCTTGTGTTCTTTGGCAGACTTTTTGAGTTGCCCTGCACTGCGTGTCATCTCTAAGCCTTCTGCTAAGCTTCTGAAGAATGAGAGCATCAGAAGACTTTATTCTTAGAACTGACGCTACCACCATAACATGCTGTAAAGCTGTGGCTCAAAATCTTGCAAACTTATTACCTTTCTCTTATAAATATACATATATTTTTAACTTGTTTTCACTGGTCTTGCATCTAGATGCATGACTGCTTTGCTGAGCATTATGTAAGCAAAATTTGGGGGAATGAGTTTTTTGATTTGACTGACTTGCTGCCTCTAGCATCGAATCTATGTCTGTGATCAGTTGAGCCAAGATCTTCCTTCTTTGTGTGGACAAAGGACAGCTTTTCTGAGCTGGTTTTATTCAGACTCTGATGGTCCCTCTCTATGTTCAGCTTTTAGAGAAGATCAGAGGTGTGGGAAAAATAACGTTACTCTGTTGGGGCTGCTTGTCATCCCATAAATATGTGACTGAGAAGTTGTAAGTTGTTGCAGTCACAAACTCAGTATTCTTTATGAATAAGGCTGTCAGCTATTCTTTGTCATGGAAGACGATAGCTTGTGACTGAAGACATGGAGGATTCTGCCCTGAATTACTCATCTTCTGCCTCAATTGTGTTTTGAATGCATTTGGGATTTTTTGTGGGTTTTTGTCAACTTTCACTGCTTCTGCGCAAAGGCACTTGTTTTCTGCTTGATGGTTCTCAGAATTATTGAATAGATGACCTGACTTTCCAAAGTACTGAGCGTGATAGTTAAGAAGTCTTACCTTTAGTTGATTAAGTACAAGTAGCCACACACTGTTTGGACCACAGCTTTACATACTACATCATGCTTTGAGAGTTATCACACATTATACTAGTTTTTGGAAAAGTTGATCATTTAAGGATCTGTCTGTGGTAATAAAGTTAAATTTTACACTCAGTTGTGTAAAGTAAGCTTGCTTTAGGTAAAAATTACCCATATTTCTTGCTGGGATAAATACAGTTTTGTTCTTCCACTTATGAGGTGATTTTGGCAGCAGAACAAAATCTGTCACTGCAAAATGTCTAAGTATGTGTGAGCATCAAGGTTAGTTTGCTTAGAAGCTACCAATCAACCATTACATGGGAAAAAGATTTAATTTCTGTTGATATAGCTAGAAACTTGATATATGGAAAGCATCTTCTCCTTAAAGCTTTGAAATACCCAGCTATTCAGGTGTTAAATAGTATGTTGAAGACCTTTTGCAGCTTTGAAGGTGCAGTTTGAACACTTAAAAGCTAAGGAATTACAGCATTAATGTGATTCATGGAACTTCAGTCCTACCTCTTATGTGAGCAGATTGCAGACTGACTCTGAGTGAACAATTGCATAAATTATTTTCACAGTTTGTTGACTGCAAATTCAGATCCATAGTAGTAGTATCATACACTTGAACTTAAAGAAATAAATAATTTCAGAAGGAAATTTTGCCCTTTATTCTTTCTCCCTATCAAATATCTTTTGCTGGCACTATTTGTGATTGCACACCAGGGATATGCCCAATACCTCTCCACTTAGAACATGTGTGAGATATGTAGGCACTGTTAGAAGTATTTTTGATGGAGATATGGAAAGTACTAATTTCATTGAGGAAAACACAAGTAGAACTTTAACCTGGAACACCAGCATTCAACAAAGTAGCTGAGGCCACAACTACTGATAGAATGAGACCCTAGGAACAAGAAAGATAAGGCGTGATCTTTTTTCTTGTACATGACAGGATTAAGTGTATTTAACTTAGCAGTACTGAGACTCGGAGTATAGTTCCTCTTTATAGATGTTTTGAGGTATACTGTTGACAAAGGTAGGAAGGTTCTTGATACTGCAGGAGAATACTTTAACAAGAATTGGTGAATATATTGGTTTTCAGAATTTTTAACTGCTTTTCTCAAGGTCCTTGTGTTGTAGTACCACAATACTCAATGGTTTTGTGATGCTGCAACCAAGCCAGTAACACAGCACACTGAAAGATATGCTGTAGAAACACATAATGGAATCCAGTGATTGGGCAAAAAAATCCTAGTCGTCAATTCAAGACAACTCTGCAGTCACTGAGTTCTTGATACTGTGCTACTTTTTCTCTACATCTTCATCTTTGCATCTAAGGCATAGACCATAGAGTTGATGCTTCTGAGTTGGTTGTGAAATGAACTTAGATGAACTAAGATGATTATTGACTCAAACTTTGGGCTCATGAAAATCACTTAGCTGCTTTAGGTTTAAAGATCATCTGGTTGTATTACCATGTGCGACAATTTGGTTGAACTGTTAAACCTACTAGGCTCAAATTGTCTGTTGGTGGGACCAGCTCTTGGATGTACTGTATTTAACCTGCAAAATTAGTGCAATAATAATAGAGTCACATAAAGGATGAAACCTTGCCATCTCTTCCTTTTCAGAGTCAGATTGATTAATATAAATACCATGTAATTGTAACCTGTACTGAAATTTTAAAAAGTCTACCTCTAGTGCAAAGGTAGTTGTAGAGTCTTACAGGTATAATATTTCAGTGAAGGTTGTTCATGTTTCAAAAGAGCTATCAGTGCAGTGGTTGGTGTTAGGCAAAACCTACTGATATGGCTTGGTTTTGTGTACCTAGTAATACAGGAATTGATGAACTTTCTTAGATGCAGAGTATTCATGGAATACTGGTATGGGCTAAGACTTTGTTCTATGTGTGCGTTGTAAAAATAAGTCCGTGGAGTACTTGAATTTAGAGAAGTATAATAATACTATTGAACAGTTGATCCTAGTGGTTTAAAGATAACAGTTAGCTGCCGTCTTTGGCTCAGTCTTCAATAGCAAGATCAGTGTTTTCTGGTACATAGTCCCCTGAGCTGGAAGAATGAATCCCCCCTTAATCCAAGGGGAAATGTTCAGTGACATAATACATACTGTAATGTGTCCAGAGAAGGGCAACGGAGCTGATGAAATGTCTAGACCAAAGTCTGGTGAGGAGCAGCTGAGGGAGCTGGAGTTGTTTAGCCTGGAGAAAAAGAGTCACAGAGAGGACATTATTACTCTCTACAACTACCTGAAAGGAAGCCATAGCCGGAGCAGGGGAGGGAGTGTTGATCTCTTCTCCCAAGTAAGAAGTGATAGGATGAGATGAAATGGCTTCATGTTGCTCTGGGGAGGTTTAGATTGGATATTTGGAAAAATTTCTTCACTGAAAGACTTGTCAAGCATTGAAACAGGCTGCCTAGGAAAGTGGCAGAGTCACCATCCCCAGAAGTGTTTAGAATACATGTAGATGTGGCACTTATATTTGTGGTTTAGTGGTAGACTTGGTAGTGCTGGGTTAACAGTAGCACTTGATGATCTTAAATATCTTTTTCAGTCTAAACAAATCTGTGATTATAGATTCAGACTTATTTCTATAAACTGTTCTCACTGTATTGATAACAAAATTTAGTTTTACATTGAAACCGGATAGCTAAGTCTTGCTAATCCTTTTTCTTTGCTCCCTATAGACAATGAATGATTTTGACTATTTAAAACTACTGGGCAAAGGCACGTTTGGCAAAGTTATCCTGGTCCGAGAGAAGGCTAGTGGCAAATACTATGCTATGAAAATTTTGAAAAAAGAAGTCATTATTGCAAAGGTAAGAAAGGTTATACTTTTAATATTGAGTGATTCTAAGGAATGGAGTAATCAATATTTAGTACATAAGGTGTATTTGATTTTTTTTGGTGTTAACTTAGTTTGGTAGAGCTATGTGTGTATCTTCCGAAAATAAAAATGCAAGAAAACCCAAAAAGGTACCCATTTTGCTTGCCTTTTCCCAGTATTTTATAATCTAGAGTATGCTAAAACTGAGAGAGTTCACTGGGCAGGAAGATAGTGCAATCCAAGTTTAAACAAGAAAAAATGAATTGTAGGGTATGTTAGATGCTTCATTTTTTTTTTTAAGTCAATAGTAGGTTTATTAAGATAAATGCATTTAATTTAGTGGACCTGTGCTCTGTTCCTGCCATGTTATATAAGACTGCTGTGCATGGGACTAATGATTCCACTTTTTCAATTTTTGAGAAATAAGGAAAGCCTGACAAAGTGGTTCAAACTGGTGTTGTCCAGTCACTTAAACTTGATTAGTGTTATTAGGCCTTGTGCTTGCCCATACTATCACTCAAGTTTAAACTTAGATTGTTTACTCTGAGCTTTGTTTAGTAATTCTGAAGTTTTGAATTCCACTTGTGAGGAGAAAGTTGAAAGCAAGAAACCTATGTGCATTTATCACCGCGAGACATAATTAAAAATAATCCCAGTTATTAAGTGGGGAGGTTTTGAAGGATGTGAATCTGACTGACATTTTTGAATGCTTGAGGCTAACAATATCAATATCCATAAAAACTGAATGTGAATGGAAACTACTGTTTTACATACATTATATTTTAAAATATCCTTCAGATTTTTCTAATTTTCCTATTGACCTATGAAAACAGGGCTTACAAGAGGTTTGCAGTCTGTATTCATTTTTCTGTCACTCATTTCCTAATAACTTTTGAATGTGTTGATCAACTTCAATTAAATTTGATAGAGGAGTAGAAGCCTCAAAGACTCATTATATTTACATGAGTTTCATTAAAATGAAATAGGAAAGACTGAAATTTGTGTCTTCATCGGTGAAGATACTGACCTATGAGTTCTATGTGCCCTTAGCAGCTGTGTTATGTGCACCGACAGCCTGGTCAGCCTGTGTACAGCTTGGATTAACAGCAACAGAGAGTGCCCTTTTCTTCTTCATAATCAGACATACAGGAAGAAAAGAAGATATTGCTGTTGAATTCTCCTGATTCTACATGAGAATGAACATCTTTGATCCTTCTAAGACATGGCAGCAATCTCAGTGGGCTGTCCTGTGGGTCTCAGAGCTTGCCTGGCTGTTGTGTGCTGTGGCCCACTCTCCAGCCTGACATCCTTACCCAGTGTTCTGCCCACCCCGGCACCTGGGAGGTGCTCAGGCGAGTCTTAGATCAGAGTGTTGTGAGGCCCTTTTCTGCTGATGCTCATTTATATTTTTTCAGCCTCTGGGGTATTTCAGCTTGTTGCTTTGTATCAATAACATACAAAACAAATTTTTGAATATTAGGGCTTTTCCATTCACTTTGCTGGTTGCTACAATATCAGTGGTGTTTTAGAAGGGTTAAATCTGATTATTGAATAAATTTGTCTCTGGTTAGCAAAAATTCTGGTTCATAGAATTATCTATAAAGCTAGAGAAATTTTGGGGAAACCAGAGATACAACTATTCATTGACCTGTTTACTTGAAAACAGAAAGATAGCTTAGATTGTGCAGAACCTGGTACTCCCTGAAGCAGACGAAGTTTTTCTGTGAGAAAAGATGCCTTTCATCCTATGAAGGAAGTGTGAGCTCCACAGTCTTTTAAATTTGACTTCCTCAGAACTGGAATTTTGTTTTGAAGAGTCCTAGGTTTTCCATAGTATGGCTCTATATTGATAAGAAATTGATAAAAGAATAAAAATAGGCTTTTTTATGCTTTTTTTTTAACCATACTTAGATCTTAAGAAGTGAAATGATCATGTTTTTCCCTTATGGTCACTAAACTGCAGTTTTTCTACTCCCTCCCAAACTAAAAACTAAGGCAGACTTGAGTTTGAACTTAGCTGTCTCGCTCAGTCAGTGTGTGATCATGCCATGGGGATTTATCAACAATATTTAACTCTGGAGATCAGTGCTAAGGATACAGTCACAAGGTAGAAGAGATCTGCAGTCCCAACTCAGCCTGTAATGTGATATAATATATATGCTAGAATCATAGAATGGCTTGAATTGGAAGGGACTTAAAAGATCATCTAATTCCAAACCCCCTCTTATGGGCAGAGACACTATCCACTAGACCGGGTTGCTCTAAGCTCTATCCAACATGGCCTTGAATGCTTGCAGTGATGGGGCTTCCACAACTTCTCTGGGCAACCTCTTCCTCATCACTCTCACAGTAAAGAATTTCATAACAACATTTAATCTTAGTCTCTCCTCTTTTAGTTTTAAGCCATTCCCCCTTGTCCTATTGTTACCTACCTGTGCAAAAAGTAACTCTGTAGAAGGTCATATGTCTAACAGCATAATATGAAGCACAAAAGTGGTATATTGACAGCTGTATAGCATTTGCCCAGTTCAGAATAACTCTGTTGATCCTAACTTTTGTGACAGATTAATATTACACTTACCAGGAAATTGAGACCAGTATTACAGACTCCTGAGGCAATGCCAGGAAAACTGGCCATTTCCATCTTTTTACGTCTCACTTCTGGTGAACTACAGAGGATTAAAAATAAAAAAAACCCCAACAAACCTTTAGACTTGCTTTTCTCCTTGAAGTTCTTTTTGTTTTTCCCCCAGTATGTGGTTGTAACATATATACTCAGTGTTGCACTGCTGTTCAGTTAAGTGGCATCATAATTCATTACTACTACCTCTGTTGTTGTTGTTTAACTTCCTATTTTGACAATTTTTAAAGTCTAATTTAAAAATCCTGACATCTGTGTTTACTTTCCAGTTTAATAATACCTTATCTTCAGAGCATAGTCTGATAAGCATGTGTAGTACAATAATGTTATGTTGGTATTATTTGTGGCAATAATAAAATGTCTCTTACTAAATATATTTACTTCTGCAGGATTATAGTTGAAGCTTAAGTCACACTAGGCTAGTCTTCAGTTCTGTGTAATGTAAAACTCAGCAGTAGCTTAGTGCTACAGAAGAGGGCTAAAGCAGCACAGCGACTCTCAGGCTTTTCAGGCTTGGCCCTGGCATCCTGGGTATGGGGATTCACAGCATGTATTACATTCAGAATTGCATAAAATTCATTCAAACCCTCTAAGACCTGTGCTTTTCTCCCTCGTCCTTGGGAGCTGCTGGAGTTGTAGCAAGGGTGAGCTCTTTGCCTGCCATCCTCATCCTCTCACCCCTGCACAGCTCTGCTCTCTGCAGAGCTGGTGTTGTGAGGGCCCATAGCCATGCCCTTGAGGCCTCACCATCACCTCCCATGCTCCTTCTTTGCCCCCTGCGTGGTGCCCACCCAGGGAGACAGTGAGAGGGAGAGCCTTGTGAAGGGAGCAGGGGAAGTCTGGGTGAGCTTCCCAGTAAGGGAAGGCAACGGGTTAGTTTCCTTCTCTCGCTTTTGTATACGGCTGACAGACAAGAGAGAGTGTCACTGTCTCTTTCCAAATTGCCTCTTTCCCAAAATGTAGCTGGAAATGATTTGGAAGTTGTGGGGACATCTCCCACCTCCCAAGAATGAGGTCAGTGTCCTCAGGGTATGAGGTCAGTCAGCCTGGTCAGAGGAGCACTGCTTGCCACTGGGCTCCTACGGACAGCTTGAGTGGAGAGAAACAAAATCAACACCAAACCAAGGGGAAGTTTAAAAACTGAAAAACTGACTTCATTTAACACTACGGTGGATGAGAATAGGTTTTATATTTGACTGCCAGTTACTCCATGTATGTCTTGCAAATGGGTTCAGTCTCTCTAGATTCATGGTTCAGGTGATTCATACCAGAACTGTGAATGTTGTAATGACTATATTTTGAAGATGTCAAATACAATATTACAGTTTCTGCATTCCCTGAATTGTATATTAAGACTTCATTTTAAAACAAGAAAATAAGAAAACCAATTAAAATATGTTAAATTGTGTTTTGTCAAACTTAAATTTATTTTCTCAAAAAATGTGAAGGTTCATTCATTTTTCAAAACTCTAATGTAACTTTCTCTTTTTGAATGTTTTCACCTTTTCTTGTAATTAATTAACAATTTTATATCTTAATTCAGACCTATTTCTACTTTCTACTCTCTATTTCTCAGGATGAAGTGGCTCATACACTTACAGAAAGCAGAGTATTGAAGAACACCAGACATCCTTTTTTAACAGTAAGTATTAAAGTCTTTGTCATGATGATTTGTAAACAGCAGTAGCTATCTGGTGCTTATGGTATCCTTTATCAGGACATGTAACTAAGAGTTCAGAGATAAAGTATCTAGTAATTTTGTAAAGCTTAAATGCACTGAAAACAAATTTAATTGTAAAACGTAACTGTTGTACAATTCTTGTGATTTTTGTATATGAAAAGTTTTTAAATAAAAGTTACTGATTTCACAGCGTAAGTAATTTTTACCAAGAAAACTTAAACAAGAATTCAGTAAAACAATAAAAATAACTATTTGTTCAACACAGGTAGCACGCAGAGCCGCAAAACTCAAGCCCCCCTACCTTTTTTTTCGTATGGTTAATATTTAAGAGAAGGAAAATACTGAAAAGAAGAAAATTTTGAGACTCATGACAAATTACAATAATCAATTTAACTTTATAACTGACTTTCTTCTGTAGAAGCAATTCTGATTCCTTTTCTTTGAGAATATATTAGAAAATATTTTCATTTATTTTAAAAGATAATTAAAATATTGTATTTTAAGACACTTTTTTTTTGAAATTAAAATATAAAAGTATTGCATAGAAACTTTACTATTTAGAAAAAAAAGAACACTCTTAGAAAGTGGAGGATTACATTTACGTTTTTTGGCAAAAATATTCTAGAAAATTCAATTGAGAAAAGAGATCCTGCAATGTTTCTTGAATTAAAGTCTCGAGGTAAGCAGGAGTAGCCCTTCTTCCAATCAAATAAGGCAACAGTGTTACTGCAGTTGCATTTTTTTTAGCATTCTGTTACTGAGCATTTTAATGATGCATGCAGCATTTAAGTCACATGAGTCTTCTGCTTGTTAAATGTAGTTCTGGGGCATTTCTTTAGGCCGAGTCTTCATCTGTAAATTTTCTATAGTGTCTTTTTTTCCAATCAAAATGAAATCAACTGTGATAAATCAAAATATTTCAATTAAGATAATAATGTTTGTTGCAATTTTAAAATGATATGTTAATAAATATATTAATTTGCTTCTCAGTGTTTTTAACGTTATATAGTGTGTGAACCTAGAGAGTCCTTGCTTTGGAAATAAAAGCAGGCTGGAGGTTAAGATCACTTTTAAGATTCATTTAGAAGAAATTAAAAAGACTATGATAATGTCTGTCTTCATGGGCATTGTGGAAGCGGACATCATAAGGCATGACGAGTGGGAATAGCTGGTACCATGCATGGCAGCAAGAAGTGCAGTATAATACTGTGTATTTTAGCAACCATTTAGTATTTTATTGTAATAAGCATGATATTTCCATATCATTGGCCATGTGGCAGAGATCAAGAAAGACTTGAAAGTTTTTGTGTTAATTCATCTCAAGCTCCAGACAGGAAGTTATACTTTTTATTACTCTAAAGTTCTCACTGAAGTCAGAATTTTCTACTTAAAAAAAAAAAAAAAGTTTTGTTAGTGCAAGAAATTGGGTTAATCCCAGATGATAATTAATTTGATTTTGCTGTTTTCTTTGCAAGTCCTTGAAATATTCCTTCCAGACAAAGGATCGTTTGTGTTTTGTGATGGAGTATGTTAATGGAGGAGAGGTAAGTTTAAGAAAGTCGTTCTGCACTTATAATATTGTCACTGGTTTACACTTTAAAGGTTCTAATTTTTCTTGCCTTTTTTGCTTTCTTGTGTCTTTGAAGGGCTTTTAAAAGAATTTGTAGAACTGTTTTATTTTAAACAAAATGGTTGACATGTTTTATAACTTTTCTGTCAAAATAGTTCCTATTTTGGAAAAATCAGACTGCTGTATAGTGAAAGATGATGTCATGGTACAGAAATAATATTAAATAGCTTGCTTATTGTTTTTTTCTCTGAGTATTCTGGCATGAAATTGTCATAATCTAGTGTAAACAGGGAAAAATAATGGTTATATCCTAATATGAAAAAGGTGCTCTCTCTGCTATAGTATTTGAAAACATCTACTGGAAGAGAGTGGAGCATTCATATTTTTCATTACTTCTATCCCCATCACTTGCTGTGTACTCTGGAAATTTCAGCTAAAGCACTGAATTTCTTAGTGTTTTTAGCTTTCAAGCTGTTGCTGTCCTCCAGCTGTTTACTAAAGAATGAAATATCACACATGATAACCAGGAAAAGGAATAGAGAACTGCAGTCTAAGAAGAGGGCTATTTGGTATTCAGATTGTAGCTTGTTACAACATGAACTGGGAGATTTTCTTTATTTTGTCTACTATGTGCTACGTGACAGTGTTCAAGGACAAAATGTTTCCACTAGGATTTTTTTAATTAGAAAAATTAAAAAGATGCTTGATGTAAGTGTATGTTTTTGCATTATGCTTTTGCTATGTTCTTCTGCAATGAAACTGTCTGCAGCTATGACCTTGATGCCTGAACACCCTCAAAATGCCTGTCTTGCATTTGTTGCATTGGCAAGTTTCTCAGTCTGAGTACCACTTGGATCCTAACTTGTCCTTGTCTGTGTTCTACTAGACATGGCTAAATATGGTGCTATAGAGTTCTCATACAGGAGGAGGGCTTATTTGACTCAGTATATCTATAAACTCAGTTCTGGACATCACAGGCGTTGAACCAGACACAAAAATCTCCCTCAGCAGTAATGGGGTAACAGCTTTCTCTTGGACTCTCGGCTGGCTTATTTGGTGCTATCTGCAATGAATTTTAAGTGTTGCTTTATAAACTAGCTAATTCTTCATAGTTTTCTCTGTGAAAGACCCTATTGCATTCTTATAAGCTCTGGGGATACACATTGAAAGTATTTTTTTAATATGAGCCTATCATTTAGCTTTTGAAAGGTACCTTTCAGTCTTGTTGAATGCAGAGCACACAGAGAATGTTTTCAAGTCCTTACTTATGACTGAGAATGCTCTGACACTGTGTTTTGATCAATGCATTTCTCCGCATTGGATGGTGCAACTTTGTGGCTACTACTGCAAGCATCTTGTGTCATTGGCTTTTCAGTGGCAGTCTGCTTTGCTTATGGGATTTGAATAGTTGCGATGTATTTTACCAAGATTGGATTGCTGTTTTCCAGGTATGATGCTCCTGCTTGTCAGTCTTTCTCATGTTCTTTGCTGATGGCTCCCTAATTCAGTGAAGCTAATCACGAATTTTCACCACAGTGAGAAATAATGGCCTTTTAGAGTAGGCAGTTTTCTTTGAAGAAACTCTCTTGATTTGCTTATGTTCTTCTCTTTGACGAGAGATCTGGAATAGTAAGTTGGACAAGCTGTCTTTTTTAATAGGAGAATCTTTAATCTTACCAAATTTGCTTGTGAATTTCAGACTTTAGTCACTGTCTGCTAAGAAATACAGAGGAGTTTTTAAAAATAGCCTTGTTATTAACTCAGAGCTATTGAAAGTAAGTTGCACAAAGTTTAGCCAGGATTTTAGCCTATATGTCACGCAGACTTTTTTATTTTGCTGCTTCTCTTTACTATTTTGTCTGTGTTCCAAAAAAGTTTCATTTTCCTTACAATGTCTCCTGACTGTTGAAGTTGTTGAAAACCTCATCTTTTAATTATATTGTTTCAGTGGGAAATTGACTGTAGCTGTACCATGCTGCTTTTGAGTCTCTCCGGTGCTGTACTACCTTTGTTTTGATTCTGTTTAAAATTCCTTTAGATTAAAGATTTCTTTTTAGTTACTTTTTTATGCCTGAGTCAATTGGTTGGGAATTTTCCTGGATTATGTCTTTCAGGAGTGCTGTTACCCAAACATCTCTCCAAATGAAAGAGTTCTTGAAGTTTTTATACATACTCTTGAGTCTTAACCAGGTGAAAACAAGAAAATGACACAATTTAGGCTTCTGCCTTAGTATAGTAGTAAAAGCTGTGATCAGTACTAGGAGTCTTCAGTTCCTCTTACTATGGCTAGAAAGAAAAACAGCCAAGGAAAGGGTCACTGAATTTCATACTGGAGGAAAAGAAATTGTGTTAAAAAGGTTCTAAGCAAGAATCTTCTGTATCTATTAAAATTCTAGATCTATATTGAATTTACTATCCAGCTAGAATAGTAAAATTTTTTGCCTTACTTTGCTTGTGTAACTTCAGTTAATAAGAAAACACGTTACAATGGAAATATAACTGCATTAATTTCACTGTTCTATATATGTGGGGTTTTTTACAGTGTACAAAGTATTACAGTGAAGAATTCCCTTTTGACTTTCTTAAAATAAAAAGAGCATATTATGTATCTAACTATACTAAAGCAAGGCATTAGAGAATTTTTTCAAGCAGATTATTCAGATGGAACTATTGAATAAATTTTCCTTATACTGACAACTTTTTTTTCTGCTTAGTGCCCAATCTTGAAATAATTGTTGTGGGCTGAAAGCTAATTTTTTTCTTTATTTAGTTTTTCTGTTAGACTGTAGTTGAAATGCCTACCACTGTCTACTGATCATAAACTATATTGCAGTATAGAGCTATAGAAGGATACTTCAGCCATTGTGATTACTTCTCAATGTCTTTGTTATACTGAAGGAACTACATTGAAGTAGCATTAAGACATTGAAATTTGATTTTATGGAAAAAAAATAACCTAGCTTAGTTTAAAGGACCAAATGGCTCTTTATTGTTGGGGAATACTTTTGGGGTGTGTATTTCCCATTTTTTTATTTCTAGTAATTTGCTTTAAAGGTTGAAAAGCTTATAGGAATGAAATCTATTGCATACATTAATCTGCAGAGTACACTGATTCAGCTGACTGATAAGTTGATTAACTTCCTTGCTATGCATTTTCAGGGTAATTCCAGATTTCATACTTTGTAACAAACTTAATTGATAATTATGTATAATATAAAATTAGACTCTAAATTTGTTCAGATGGTTTCTCCACACCAGAATTCTGAATCTGTGTTCCTCTTGGCATTTTTGTTCTACAGCTCCTACTTGAATTCATTGGGCAGGAGAGAACTAACTAAATGGTTTATTGTAATGGAACAAGTGCTATTACTGTCTAGGAGAAAAACCAAAAAACCAAACACCCCCACCCCCCCCCCCCCCCCCCCAAAAAAAAAAAAACCAAGCCAGAGGATTTACAACCTACCTGACAAAAAATGAGTAAATGAGACAACGTTCCTTACTGTAAAATTATAATAGCCCAAGATAAAGGTTCTGTATTTCCCTGGATATAGAATGTGCCTATGAACAGTGTAAAGTGTGAAACAATAAACAAGTAATTCAAAATTTCAGGGCTGCCACTGCAAGGGCTTTGCAAATTCAACAGTCAAATAAATGCAGAGCTGAGCAAACCCAATACACAACAGCAAGAGCCAGACATGCAACTTACAACATGCTAAGTAGGTCACTAGCATATGTAGAAGTTTAACCTATCAATGGATGAAAGGCTATGTCTTTTATGTATTTGGCATGCTTGGATCTGCAGCTGAATATACTTTCATGTTCGATCTTTGTTAAAATTTTTCCATTAAATTTTTTTTATTATGAAAAAACCCCATGGCAATATTGTTGTTCCATTTTTAAAGGCATACTAGGAAATTTGAAGCTCCAGTCTTCACTGTAACAATCACACCCTCGTGTATGCCATCAAAAATGCTATGTGCAAAGTGACTTTTTCTGTGCCAAAGCTGTTTCTATTGGAATTCCAATTACTTTATAGCACATATTTAATAATTGTAAGTCAATAAATAGTGCAAATGTTGGAAACCTTTTTTGTAACCTTCAATCTCATTTCTTCTTTTCCTTCTCTGACTTAATAAATATAATGTTCCCGTTCTGACAGTTGTAAATGGAATGTGGTGGCAGAATTAATCCAAAATAGTGAGCCAACTAAATAATTAGCTGAAAATAGGGATGTAATATATCTGCTCTCCCTGTTATAATTTTCTAATCTACTTTAGTATTGTTAGCATATATCTGAGTGTATGAATGCACTTTTAAAATGCATTTTTATATCTGAGTGTATATTCTTCAAAACTAGCATGGTTTGGTGACAGCTCCGTTAGGCGCTATAATAATATGAAGAAGAGTGACTATAGTGACATATATATTAAAATAAACTGACTCGGGAACTTATAGTGGCTTTGGCAAACACAGAACTGTTGTTAGTTGTTTCTAGCTGATCATTTTACTTTAAAGTTAGTATTTTTAGTTAAAATATGTAGTCTTGTTGGAAATAAGCACCGAACAAAATAATTTTTTTCTTACGCTAACTTATCGCACTTTTAAAGCAAAAATTGATACATCTGTCATCTGTTGCTGACAAGTATCCTGAAGTTTTAGAATTTTTTAAGACTGCAGCTCAACTACTGGATTAGTGTATTTCATACAAAAAATTGCAGTAGTCCTTTAGCATAGGTATGAATGTAGGGCTAACACATAATTATAAATGTTTTTAATGAGCTGACCTTAATTGTGCATTATTTTCAATCCATCAAAACAAATAAAAGTTTTAAAAAAGAGTGACATTATCTCACTATTTATGAAAGAGACCACAAAAGAGACATAAATGCCTAAATTGCATCCATTTTATATTTTTCTTTATTTGGATGAAGTTCTTCTTAGTGGTGTTTTTTTTTTTCTATTTAAATTCTGTGAAAAATGTGTGGAAAAGACCCCACAAATTAGGAAATTTCCTTACTCTTTTCCCAACTTCGTAATACATAAGGCACGTCATGAAGTCAGACTCAGCTTCTTAGTCTGGATGGGTCTTGTGTTGGCACTGCCCATTAAACACTAATCAGTACAGAGAGCAAGTTCCTCCAGGGAGGGCTGATGTCACCACCAGGGATTGGTGCTTAAACAGGGAAATGAGAAGCAGGAGCAGAAGACATACCTACAAATGAATGGTGGTTCTTCTCATCATTCATTTTTATGAATGATGTTTTGACAATCGGAATAGAAATTGAAAGGGGATCCAGATACAATGAGCAAATTTGAAATAACTTTCTTTAAATTGTAGCGCAGTTTCTGAAGTCTCTGCCAGGTCTCTGTACTCTGCAGGTACATGCTGCCAAAAGGCTCATTTTACTGGCAGATTTGTTTAGGTTAAGAATAAGGTGATACACCTATTTTGAGTTACAACTGTCAGGAAAGAAGTTGACTTCTAGTTCATAGCAGTGACTTTTTAGTTAACGTTTTGAAAAGTCACAGAATTGTCAAGTTTGGAGGAGACCTGCAAGATCATATAGTCCAACTGTCAACCTAGAATGATCATGATCATCCCTAGTCCATATCCCCAAGTACCACATCCAGAAGTTCACTTGCTGAAAATAGCTGCTGTAATTGCTACACTGTTTTGAGCTGTGTGAATAATGTAGATTTCCTTCAGGCATAAAATGGCTTGTGGTAAAGACAGATTAAGCACATCATTGTTTTTTTTTAGCTGGTTAGCTTTTGTGGGTTTTTTGTTACCTACCTTGCCAGTTCAGAATTCTCATGTACTTGATCCTTTTAGCAGTGAAAATAAAAAACCGGCATTGTTGTTACGAATTTCACAGTCTATGTGTAATTCATAAATGATAACTTTTTGGTGTTTCCGCTTTGTTGATTGTTAACCCCTGTGCTAAAGCAAGAACATTGTAATATGACCCATTTGGTCGTAATTAGAATACAGAAATTTACTCACTAATCTTTGCTTGAGGACTTACTCTAGATTTCTTAACATAGTAAATTAAACTTGCATTTTAGAGAGCATTTGAATTAAATCACCAAATTGTGCTTTTTCAGATGATGTTCCAAGTTCTGAGGGTGGTGTTTTACTCAGTAAGATGCTGACAACCTTACAGAGCTTCACCTCACACTTTTTCATTGCAGCTGAAATTACTGGGAATACTAATGATTAGAATTTTTTTTTGCTGAAAGAGTTCAGTTGAAAAAATGTCTGCAAAGTGCTGTTACCTATGAAATATTAAAGAGGAGACAAAACTCACAAAGAAGTGCTTACATTGTAGTGAAGAAATACACTCAATACATAGATTTGTTTTTATAAGCCCTAAGCAGTTGTTTATTTGCTTTTTCTAGTGACTGTGATATTGCTAGCAGTATGAATGTGCTGTTTTTGTAAAATGCCTGTTCTCCTGACTGGACTTTTTTAAGTTCTAAGAAAAGTTACTCAAGTACTGAAAAACATAAGGTGGAACTAGAATCTAGGGTTTTTTGGTGGTATATCTAAGTGGCTTAAAACAAAAATTCAAGGAACTTGTAGAGGGAGAAGTACAGATTGATGCTGTTGCATACTTTTTTTTTTTTCCTCTGGTAACTGAAGGTTAAATGAGTAGCAAGCAAAATGCCTTAAACAAGATTGGTATATTGATTAAAACGCTGATTTAACAGCTCGCTTTCTCCCTTTGGAAACCTGGAAAAGATAAGCCAGCTGCTGTCTAAGAGTGCTGAGTGTCCACTGAGAGTACACTATCTATCATCACAATATGGTGATGAGAGGTGTTTTATGTTTGTGTTAATTTCCCCCACTAAATCAGTAATTATTACAATCCTGTCCCTGCTGTTTACCCTGCAGCTGTTTTTCCATTTGTCGAGAGAGCGGGTGTTCTCAGAGGACCGCACACGCTTCTATGGTGCAGAAATTGTCTCTGCCCTGGACTATCTGCATTCTGGGAAGATTGTGTACCGTGATCTCAAGGTAAAAAAAGAAAGAAAAAAAGTAATCAAATTTTTGTTTTTGCAGAGACTGTGGGGACAAACACAAAGTAATTATAAAGTTGCAGTATTCAGAGTTAATGGGAAAAAAAAAAATCTGTGTTCAGTTTTAAGTTCTGTGTGTGCTGGAGGAAGTCATTTGATACCGTTCTATCTAGATGGGTATATCCCCTGACTTTAACTTGACTAAAAAATGAAAAAGGATACTGTGGTAACAACACTTGAAGAAGCTTTAAACTTTGGATCCTCATCCTCCCCACCCACTGCCCTGTTACTTATAACTTAACTTAGTTTTCAACACAAATCTCAAATACAATTCTCGATGTCCCCAAACATGGGAAATGGTAACACGGGGACAATGTGACTGCATTCTGTTTATCTCAGCAAAGAGGTATGTTTTTGTGTGATTTGAAAACATTGAAATCAGTTCTAAATACTTCAATAGGAAAACAATTTCAGCATTAATTTCAAAATTATTTTGTCTTTTGTATCTTGGGAAAGATCCACGCTATTGGAATGTAGTTTGTCTTAGATTTGCCAGCATATACCATTGCGTATCCTCTGTTGCTGCAGGTACTCCGTGATGGTCATACTCTTTATGACCATGTTCTATGGAAAATAACCTCTGTTTTCAACAGGAACATTTTCTAACTTATGTGGGAGGAATCTCTAAATTCTATGTTGAGAGTATTTAATTTCTGTGTCAAGCCTTGAATTTCATGTACAGGAAATTGTGCTTTCCCATTGTATGTGCACGCTAGTCAAATTCATTCATGGAATCCTTTGTATAGAAACTGGGGAAAAGGAGGCAATGGTAGGCAAGTTCTGCTTAGGGGGTCAAACAGAAAATAAAATACTAGGTTTCCTAGTGCAGTAGAATCTGTCATAATAACATGAAATGCTGTGGCATATTGGAAAAATATGGAATTGTGTGCTCAAGGAATGATAGGTGATAATTTTTTATTTAAATTCTAAATAATTAGGAAATAGGATTTTCACATCATTATTCTTCTATTTCTGGTGTCATCCACTTTGAATTTTCTTTGTATGACACTTAAACTCAACAGGAAGTCTGTGCCTTTGAACTGTATTTCAGGCTTTATGCAGACTTAGAAAGACAGAGTGATGATTGTTTTATGTTGGCATTTTCACTACATGCCTTATAATTTGAAAAAAAACACGAAAGATTTTCTATTAAGGAAAGTTATTCAGAATATGTTTTCCTTTGCTTCATTTCTATCTGTATTTTAAGTATTGCTAATTAAAAGCTTTGGGGAAAGTGATATTAGCCATTTAACAGGTTTCCACATTTTCAAAGCAAGAAGCATGTTTTTAAAAAGCACTGCAAAGCATTCAGTGGTATATGTTGGCAATTTAATAAGTGTCCTTTGCAAGTAGACAAGGAGGTCTTTACCTCAGGGTTTGGCTTTTTTTATCAGTAGCTGCCTTATCCCCACTTCTGTCTATTATTGCAAAGGTTATGGAAGATGGAAATATTTTTTATGGATATATGCTGTTTCATGACAGTATAGTGAGTAAAATGTGTCTTGATACCTGAAGGTCATTTTAGAGCAAAGTAAACCTATGAAGTCTTACCAAATGACAGCCATGATTACAACCTTGAATTGCTTGATTGTATCTTCAGAATATTTAGAAAATTATTTTCCTTTGATTCTATGGATGCACTAAACTTGTAAAACTTCAGAATGAAAGATCATGTCATGCTTCAATTGACCTGAGATTTACTGTTGTAAACTGTATTAAAGTATTAACTAATTATTTAACTTTTATGACAGCAAACACTGTTAAATGCTTTAATGTAATAGATGCTGTAATAATTTTTTGTTAATTGCAAACAAATTACATTCTGTTGCAAGGGTTAATGCTATCTTTTTTACAAAATTGGTGTGATGCATCAACCTATCCTAAGAAATACTAAGGGAACATTTTTCTCCCCAATAAACAGTTAGAAAATCTAATGTTGGATAAAGATGGACACATAAAAATTACAGATTTTGGACTTTGCAAAGAAGGAATCACAGACGCAGCAACTATGAAAACATTCTGTGGTACTCCAGAATACCTGGCACCTGAGGTATGATTTAGAATGTATTCTTATAATGCAGTATAAAATGTTGCTTTCCCATTTAATTTCAGGCTGACAGTCTACCTGATTAGTCCTATACAGTTGTTATTCGGAATGGAATGTGCTGCTAGTCTTTGTGGTGAATGTATGTGTATTGGTGCTCTGCTTCGTAGTATTCAAAAAGGCCTCTAATGTGCATTTTCCTTCTTATGTTTGCCTTACTCTGTTAAAGTTCTTATCTTCCGATGATTTCTTCAAAAATAATCTTCCATCTGTCTGTCACTTGGAACATATGATCCTGCTTAACTGAGCTGTAGAACTAGAATTTATATAGCCTCAGTGGAGGCGAGGAGGAATAGGAAGGTACTGAGTTTGGTGGATTTTATCCGAACTTCCTAGTTGCAGGGAGAGGGAGTTGAAATTTTAGATATTTTTGCTAAAAACGTTTAAGTGTATCAACCTCAGAACTGGTTGAGATGGGCATCAAGACTTAGCCGTTTCCTAGTATGTAAGCAGAAGAGGCATCCCAGAGTATGCCATCCCATCTTTACCATTAGCTAGCACTCACAGTGCCAAGCATCCCACTTCTCCAGGAGCGATAAGAAAATGGACATGAAGGCATTGTTTTGGCTCCTCTTGCAACTCTGGTTTGGCCACTTGAGAATCTATTGTGGAAGCCCAAGTCATCCACATTATCTGCTCCAGTATTATTAGTGTTGGTAGCTTTGACACTGATGCTTACTGAAAACAAGCAAGGGAAACACTACCAAGATTGTCTTTTTGTCCTGTCTGGCTTCAGTCAACAGTACTGATTTTAGTGCTCAAAAATGTAACTTAATGCTGCCATTTCTGTGAATGCTGAATTAGCCCTTATTTCCACTCTTGTCAACATTCAAGATTGCTGATTTACGTAGTATGCACATGATATCGAGATAATTTTCTAGTCGCCCTAAAGGGATTTAAAAAGGCCCTTCAGTGCTATCATTTGTTTTTAGAAGGTTTTCAAGGGTGTTCTGAGGGATTTCCCAAATCTTGCAGCAACTTAGCACCAAAAATCTTGCAGCAACTCAAAGAAAGTCTTGTTAACTACATATCGTCTCTGAAGAAGAGTGTGCCTTAGTTTGAAGGGAGAAGGCACTGATTCAGCATAGATCTCTATTCTCTTATTTTCAGCAGAACTGAATCCTGAGTAGCAACCTTTAGTTCTGAAGCCTGTTTCAACAAGTAATTTAGATTGCATTTTGGTGTTTATTCTACTTCTTACAATTAAGGGATGTCAGAGAAACTGGTATACATCACCTTCTGGATAGTGCTGGCTGGAAATTAAGACTTTTAGATGGTTAGGTTTACAGGTTTGAGAGTCTTTCTAAATCTCTTAAGTTTGAGGTCTCTTCCAGTTTGCACTCAGGGAGGAAATAGAAACTGCTAGTAGTTGGTTATAAATCAATATGGTACTTAGAGTTAATAAAACCATTTTGGATAATAGCAAGGTCTTCTGATACATTCTTTTTCCCCAACAGTAAAGGAAATGGCAGTATTCTTAGGAGCCATTAACTTTCCTCTTCATCTTTCTTGATGAAGAGAAATCTGGATGGTCATGCTCTCACATTGTAAGTTTGCATTACCTAAATAATTTTGGTTGTCTAAATGTGTTCATTTCAGCTGTTTGGTGAGTCACCAACTATGTGAGCTGTGAAGATAAGCTCACTGAACTTGGCCTCCTTTGCAGAATTCCATCCCATAGATTCCAAGGAAGACGAGTGCAGATTGTTGCTGTTTTATTTGGCAATTTCTGACCTTTCCCTTGTGTTTAGTGCAGAGACACTCAGCAGTTACCTACATTTAAGAATTCTAGAATTATTTTGGCCTGCTCAGAATCTTTTATAGCTACTTAGAAGAAGTTGCATATCTGTTTGGCTTGGTACAGTGGCCACTTTTTTTGTGCTCCAAGAAACAACCTCATTGTATTCTTGTCAGCAGCCTTGAAAACATTCTTGAAGAGTACAAATATCCCATTCAGTTGATTTCATCCTCTTCTCCTTCTCTCGCTTTTGAAAACACGTTTAGCTCTTTTTCATCAAACTTGACAAGGGATCATTCTGGGTTATGGACACTTAGCACAAGCTACTTCATCCACTTTGGCTTTTTATTCTTTGGAAGTCCCACTTCTCTCCTCCTGCTCTGATTTTGAGTATTTTTGGAGACTTAGCCTGTCTTGAAGGAAAGTGACTCTTCATTAATGGTGGGAACAGGAAAACTCATTCCCTTTTATCTCAGAGATGAAGAGTTTAGAGGAAGCATCTGAGACAGGTTACTGATGCGGCATAAGAAGACTCAACACCTTTATCCACACCTTCTTATTTAAAAGAGTGAAGTTAGCAGTATAGGGACAACGCTGCTAAAATTAAACTTTCCCTTCATACTCTCTGCTACTACAATAGTGTGTACCGCTGAATGGGATGGATAGTTACTTGCCTGAGACAATTGTATCTATTTTTATCACTGGAGCAGCTGCCTGATAAATAGACCCTAAAGAGGCTGGGTCCTCCAGTCTATCCATATGCATGTTTCAGGGAATGAATGTGCAAAGATCACTTCTCTTTGCAGTTCAGGCCACATAAATGATTACCACATACCAAAGATATACTACCTTGTGACAAACGGCAGATCATGAGAACCAGGTGTTATAACTGGACTTTAATCTTGTTTCCATGGTGAATTCCTGCCTGTCTATTCCACGACAAATGATGGCATATAGTTATGTTTCGCTTAGTTGTAGTAAGTGTAAAGGCAGGCACCTTCTAGCCTTTCTTTAGAAGCAGGATATTCTCCAGTTATGTGAAGAAGTCCATTCAGCATCTGTTGTTTTAATAATACCCTTGCGTCCTTCTTTTTTGTCTATGTCAGTTGTGGTAGGTGCATCCTTCTACAGATGTTTTAGTTCAGTTTCCTGTGTACTTGTTGGCTGGTGGTAGAAGACACAGTGTGCTGTGTAACAGGCAGGGGTATTTCCTATTTAGGAAACACAGATGTATTCTTGATTTTTTTTTCAGAAAAAATGATTCTTTTGCAGTTTTGCAGTGCCAAAGGCAGGACAGGACCATATATCTTTTACAGACAGTATCACTTGCTTAATAAAGAAAGAATAAAACTGAGAAACTTGTAAATATACCTGTGAGCAGTTTGGATTTCGATAGTTTTCAGTTGACCATCAAAGATCAAAGATCAGCTAATAAAGTTACAGACCTGTATAGACTTTCTTTAATAGAACAATCAGGAAACAAAACTACTTGGGCAGGGAAATAAAAGTTCTTTCAGTTCTGATAATATATAAGGATGCTTTCTTAGATGAGATTACAGTTTCTGGATCTCTGCATTTCAGTTCAAGTTCTTAGGACTAAGTGCACAGTCTTCATTATAGGAGAGCAGTCAATGTGGTACTAAATTTTGGTGTCACAGGAGAGACAAGTTTTAAATACCAGAAATTAGTTTTGAAGCTTTTAATCTTTCTAATAACAGGAAAGAAGTACAGACTATGGACAAGTCTGTAAGGACTTAATGGACGTCATTCAAGTCACTCTTTAAAGAAAGATGTAGATGATCAATGATATGTAGGTGTATTCTAATAAAGGGAAAATGTAGGACATCATTATGTTTTATTACGATAAATGTATGGATTAGATGGATGAATATGTACAAATTTTACAAATGTACATATTAGATGGATGCATTCCTGTAAGAACAGTTGCCTTTTGTAAAAAAAGACAACTATTTCAATACAGTTTTTGGAGTTAATATCACTTAAAGGTGTGTGACAACAAATAAGACCAGAGCAGATTCATAACCTTTTTCCACAGACGTGAGAAGATGTGCCTATCTTATAACTTACTTTAAAATAAGACCAGTGAAGATGAAAGCTATATAAAGATCAATTCCACACTGGTTGTTTGACCAATTTTTTTGGATGATATTTCTTTTAAAAATGTGAGTGAAAGAGATCATGTTTAATCAATTATTTCTGTGGCTTTTGTCTTGGAGAAGTGAAAGGTAGAACTCTTAATCAGGAAGCAGCGCCTGCCTCTCCTCACATTTCACTTAATTTCTTACTTACAGCTTTTTTTTTTTTGGGAAGGGTATGGCTTTAATATAATCTAGAATCTGACCACCAAAGTTCAGTGGCTGAATTTCAGCAAGGACAAGCATGGTACCCTGTACTGCAGGCATGATTATAGCAGGAAAAAACACACTTTTCCCATGTTTACAGGAATTGGAGTTGATTTTTCTATGAATGTTGTGGTACATACAGATTATAAAAAGTTGAGATAGACTCTTAAAAAGCATTTTGTCACTGATGCAACTATGCATTTATTTCATTCTTTTAGCCCTTGCTTGAATTGGATCAGGTTATTTGTCAAAGGCAGTTTGGTAATTTTTTTGGACTGAAAATATGGTGATCTACCCCACAGTTTGTCTGATATGAATTGCAACTAAGTTTTTCTTATGGGGAAAAATGTGATTTTGGGCCAGAAAAAGAGTTTGAACTGAAACAATTACATTGTTTTGTTAATTTTTTTCTTAATATAAACTAACATCATGTGTTGCAGAGAAACAAATGGCAGGAGAAATCGATGAGCAACTTAAAAATTAAGAGAAGCTTGTTAAGAGTTGTTAGTTTAGGAATACAGAGGAACTGAAGGGCAGAATAATTTTTGTTGTGGCTTATGCAATTTCCTTTTAATCTCCTTTCCCTTTAAATTTCTTTGGAATTTAAAGATAATTGAGACATCGAAGTAACATGGGTTTTGAAATTCTCTGCAACTTTTGTATAAATGACAAGTATATGCCATTATTTTCCGCCTTTAGAACTACTGGATGGAAAAGGGAATTTGTGGAAAATGGCACAGCTTAAGGGAAAGCTGCTGTTAAGATGTGACATAGCATATTGCATTCACAAGGTTTTAAAACCAGTGCAAACTTCTGAGAGTTGGAAAAGTACTGTAAAGAGAGACAATAGAAAGGAAACTTTGTTAGGCTTGGTCTTCCATCATGCTCTTGATGGCAAGTTCTCACTCGCGTTTCATTAACTTTGGTGAGCACTAATGAATATTGATTGATAGGCTTTATTTAGGGGAAGGGATAGTTCCTCTTTTATTGTGCTTTTTATTTTACGCACTTCTGTTAATTCTTTTAGGGAAATGATAATGAGACACTCCACCTAATTGTCTGCATTGATAAAAACTTACTGGGGTTCTGGTTCATAATGGTTTTGCTTAAGACTTGGGAGGCCTGTAACGGTGGTGCTCTAAAAAGACAGAATTTGTGTATGAAATGCTCTTAAAGTGAAGCTAATGTATTTTTAGAAGGTTGGACATAAGCTTGATTTTCTAGTTTTGTTCTTTTCATATAAAACTGTACTAAGAAGCGTATTTACAAGCAGAAATGCTGCGTCGTGCATGACGGAGTCCTGGAAATAGATACCCCCATCATTTAGCTTTTGTGTCTTTCTGATATTTTCCAAGTACTTTTGACCTAGAACTAGGAGTATCTGCTGCATTGTTAAGGAATTGCATTGTATTTCCATGCATTTGTGCCCTTGGCATAGTGTCTTTGCTTCTCCAGGCATTTCTGTGAGATTTCTTACACCCTTGTAAATATGAGAGTCCTTTATTCCTCATCCTGTGGTAGCTTGGAAAGAAGACATGGGCTGTGACTGTCCAGAAGTAGGCTGCTTGTAGCATCTTATCCTGTGCCTCAGGCAACGTAGTGCAGACAGACTCAGTCAAATGGATGTGTGAACTCGTGTGGATATATTTCTGGGTTTTGTTCCTCCCTTTGAATATAATCTTTTTAGTGCTGAGCTAATTATGTAGTCTCAGTTTTACTGTTGAGTTAAGAGTACCTGATCAACTTTCCAACTGTAAAACAGTTTGAAAATCAAATGTAGCTTACATGCAAGACCCAACAAAATTAGAAGTGTTAAGTACGTTTTGGCAGTTCACTTTTATTATGCCCAGTCCTCAAATGTACCAGCAGACAATCATCTGAATGTTAGTTATTTTTCACATGCTTATGTGATCACACAAAAAGTACATGCTAAAAAGAAGCAGATGGTGACAGATGGGGAAGGTTGAATAAGGTGGTTTTGGAAACCTAGAAAAATGCACTTCTGTAATAGTGTAAAAATAAAAATTCTTTGATCGCCAAGTTAGANGTGAGTGTTCAATATATATTTAGGAAAGTATGTTGTGTAGCATTGTTTTGTCCAAGGATAGAACCATAGTTTTCATCAGCCAGAGAGTTGGAAAGGTGATAGTTGTATTCTTTCTTTCTTTTTTGTAAAATGGTTCATTCAAAACAATTGTGTTCCATACTCAAATAATGATGTCAAAAAGGTCATTCTTTATAGTAATACATCACTAGTGTTGCAGATTGTGATAATATTTTTCTTCTAATGTCACAAAAAGATTTTAATCCTTTCATTATAATTGTACATAAATTACCTGTGTAATGAGGATATGTATATGACTAAAAATAATCTATAACAGGTAGAATTACCTTTTGGTCATATAGGCAAATGTTGAGCTAAATAAGTAGAGAAGGTAGAATCTACAGAAAATGAATCACCTTTTGTGTGAACCACCACATTCAAGGACCTACCCTACTGTGAGAATTGAAGATTTGCTTATTCATTTGCATTAGTTTAATGAAGCCTTAACATTCATCTCTATTGAATTCTATAAAAAAATTAAAAATTCTTTAAAAAAAAATTCAGTGACGAGATGTATTTTACTCCATAAAATAAAAAGTATCTAATCTAATGAATGTTAATTGCCTAGTCTTCTACCAACACTGGTGCCGTAATTATTTTTTTATTTTGTATTTGAGTAGGTGTTTGTCTTAAGCTATATTATGAGACATTCTTTTTCTGATGAGGCAGACTGCTTTCCTTTTCATTGTTGGCTTTTGCTTAAAACCAAAAAGCCCCAACTTCTGATAACCCGTACTCATTTTCCAGGAAGTAAAGTTAGTAGTTGCTCAGTGCCCAAACACTGTCGTTACGCTGTTGTGTTTTGCTTAACTGATTTTTCTTTGGCTTCAAAAGGATAATTGAAGTTTATTTACTCTGTTTACCTAGATTGCTTCATGCATAATCTATTTTCTTAACAGAGGCGCAATAGAATTTATTTTACCTGTGGAAATGTGGGTTAGTGCTGGCACGTGCTCTTGAACAGCTGTCTGCTGTATATTTGGCTACATTTTATTTCTGAGTGAGGACCAGTGGAAAGGGGTGAGAAGGAATAACATCTAAGCCTGAAAATATTTTCCCTTCTAATTTATGTGAGATTCTCAATATGGAATTTTCTCTTTCCAGTGGAATACTAAGTACCAGATTATTTTTTTTATGTTGTAAAGAAATAGAAATGCAGGAAGTTGTTTAATCTTGAAATGCTAATATCTCATGAAAATTCAAATGTCTTTTTTTTTTCCTGTTTAGTTATCATTTATTATGCTTTAGAGTTCCACATCCTTTCATTGTATGCTTCTAAATCATCAAACATGCTAGTGATCTGAATTTGAGCGTTTTTTAGTGTTCAATATTGCCAGCAGGCCCCTGAGATGAACATGATGAAATGTGGACAAGGCAGAGTATCCTGAGAAGAACATCATTTATTGATGATAACTAGTATCAAGATCAAATGATGGAGAGCATTTAGATGAGGGTAGGAAAGCATTTCTCAGTTGCACATTCAGCAGAGTTGCTGTAACAACAGATAAATTAGCACAAGAGTTAGTACTTTCTCCTGAAGCCAGACAGCCAATAACGTAACAAGAATTTGAATTTTCATGCTATCTGGTTAATCTCACTAGACACAAAACTCAATTCTCCACATGCAGTATCAGACTTCTCAAGGGGAAAGATGTAACAAATACACAAAAATAATAAAACAAACAAAAGACTAGAAAAGAGATTAGCTTGACACTGCCCATAAATAAACTTCTGTATTCAAACCAGAACTTTAAAGCACAGAGCAATTTTCTAATAAAACACACATTTCTTTTGTAAAACAAATAATTATGACAATTCCTATGAAGTTTCAATAACATGCTTGAAGCTTTTTTCATTCATTTTCGTTTAATCAATGCAAATATTATTTCCATCTCAGCAAAAGCCTTTACTTTTTCTGAGAGTAATGAAGCATAAACAAAAGCTGAACAAATGCTGTTTAACATCAGTAAATATTCAGAATAATTTCAGGAAGAATGAGCAACCAGAAAAAAGTATCACAGTATTGTCATTACTTATTACTTCTTTCACATCTTGCATCTTATAGCAGTGTATGCTTTAGAGACTACTACTAGTGTAGTGATAATACAGATATGAAGAGGTCTGTGGTTTTTCTTCTAATGAGAGAGTGAGTAGAGTTATGAGAGGCAAGTGCCATATTTCTGTAGACTGAAATAATGTTTTGCTTTTATTTGTTGCCTTTTCTGAAAAGTGTCTTTTCAGGGGTCTTTTCAATGTGATGTGGTCGTTTTCTCAGTTGTGTGGAGTTTGTTTTGTTTTGTCATTTTTGGTTTTTTGGTTTGATGGTTTCTTTTGCTTTGTTTTTTTCCAGGGTTGCCATTGGCTTCTTCCAGGCCTTTGTTAGAATACTTTTTTTCATGTCCAACAGCTTAACTACTTTGTTCTTTTTTGTTTGGTTGTTTTTTTAGATTTTGAATTCTACTGAAGTCTGTCTCTTGTAGGAGGTGAAATGCATTAATTAGTATTGCCTGCTCTTTACCCTAGGAAGTTTAGTGTAATTCACGTTTATATCAGAACATACCATTTGTGATGCAGCACGTGTGCCAACGAATAAAAAAAAAATACTATTTGGCTATTTCTTTTTTACATAATAAAAAAGCTAGATAAAATGGGCAAAATCTCAAGTACAAAAATGTTTTTGGAGGATAGTTTACATTAGGACTAGAAGTAAAACAGTAGTGCAAACTAGATACAAAATACAGAAAAACTAAGGGCAGTAGAAATCTCAGGTTTCCATTTCCCAGAGTATCTATAACTTTGATGTTTTGTCTTTTCAGCTGTGTTTAATAAACCAAGTGGGTATTCATGCAAGTGGTTCCTTTACTATTGACACAGCAACACTTCCACTCTTCTTACCAAGATACAGTTATAGTAATTAAATTGTATAATACTTGGTAAACATAACCTTCTGCAGGATGGATTTTCATAGATCTGGATAAAAGACTGTGTCTGTAAAGAAGTCTGTATTAACTTTGTTCACTAGGTTAGATTGCAAACTTTCTCATTGTTGTAGTAGTTACCATAACTGATAGAAAGTTCTATCAAATACACTTTGTAACTTCTGTTGAATAATACGTGGGTGAATATTTGTTAACAGACCAACAACTGTAGCAATAAAAATATGTGAGGGGTTACCAGGGATGTGTAATGAACATACACTCCACCTGAACTGTAAGGTTAATTGAAAACAGGTTTTTTTGCCCTTGAATTAACGGTACATTGGTGTATCCAAGTTCTCAGTTTTCTTTCACAATATAGGTGTGCAGACAGTTTGTTTAGATGTTTAAAAATTTCCCCATCTGTTCTGTCAAAATTATTGATTGAGCAACAAGCTACTTGTAATGTCCTATCTGAGGGTCTCTATCTAATGGATTAAGAGAAACCATAACTATGTCAAAAATATAATTGCTTTTCCAATAAGTTCCTTGGTTATCCCACACGAAGTATGAATCCAGTATTTTGATATTGTTCTTTTAAAGATAAAACCCCAATGCTGACAACTCTTTGTAGAGTTGAATTTTACGAAGCCTTTCATGCTTAAGGTTACCATTAAATGTGTCTGTGTTTGCAGATCCCAGAAGTTACAGCAACTGCCATTTAGAGATCTGTGGTAAATACAGCTCTTGATTGTGTAAATTTCTGCTGTGCAATCAAATGTTTTCCAGAGGATGCTCATCAAGGATGTTATTTCAAGAAAATGCAGTAAAGACAGGATTAAGAGATTTTTCTACATTCAGCTCAATTTTGTCTGAGATAGTCACACCTTATTCACTGTTCTGTGATTAGTGAAGATTCGGAGAATCCTTGAAGGCAAGGGGAAGTACATGAGTGACTTAAGATGGTTACAAACTTCATCTCTTATACTGATGGTTTGCCTCCTAAAAAAAAAAATGTCTTTTCACAGAAATTTGAAAAACATTGCCAGTGTATGTATTAACTTCTCTTTGACATTTAGTTGTCTGCTTCCTAAGTCTCTATCCCAAGCCTCTGTAAACAGGAGTTTGCAGATGTCTCAAGCTGTTGCCTCCAAAAAACCCTTCAGCTCTAGCTATGGAAGCAGTAAAGGTAATAAAAGATAACTTTTCACTTGTTTCCACCATAAAACTAAATGGTCATCAAATTCTGTGGACTGTAGGTGAGGCTGTTAGGGAAGTGGCATTTAAAGCAAAGGACACCTGAAGATGTAGTGACCAACAAATCTAAAGATTAAAATCTACAATCACTGATGAAATAGAGGAAGAAATCTTTTCATTGGATTTTATTTTCTGTGAAAGAGAAAACTTCCAGTGGTGCTGATGACCTTTTATTCAAGTCCAAGACAGTGGACTTCTCAGCAGTGGGGAATAGTATTAGAAGATTGCTTTTTTTTTGGTCAATAAATGTAAATACAAGAATATTTTTCTTTACTGATCTGTAATTACTTGCCGGCAAAATGAATTATTCTGTGTGAGGGAAAACCACAATTGAATTACTGCAATCTTAGCAACCCTGCAGTGTGTTTGTGTTGTCTTAGTCATCACAAAGGCATTGTTCGGTCTGTGAACTGAACTTTTTTATTTTGTATGTAGGGCTTTAGAGTCTTTACTCTGTGTACAAAGCACTATCCCATTGTATACTAGTCATTTCCAGTAACACTCTGCAGAAACCCCAAATTGTGCAGATAGTGGAGTCACTAAAGAATACTTTTTTTCCCTTGTTACAGTTGGCTATTCCTTCTATCTCAGTAAATTTAAAAAACAACGCACATTACAAATTGGCCACAGTACAAATGAAATTTTAAGGCAAATAAATGTCTCCCTTAACTGAAACTATAATGTTGTCCAGGGCTGCTAAAATGTCCATAAAAGCACTAAAGTACCTGCAGATACCTGATGTTTCTTGCTTGTTAGAAAGTGTGTATGTAACTTAACCTTTTCCGTATTTACATGAGATTGGGAAATACAAGCTGTTTTTGAAAGCATACAAATAAAACCAGGCTGTCTCCTCGTACTGCAGGTGTAGGTGTAACTTTCAGAGCAGCAGCAATGTCTGTAAAAACTGTGGTGGTTTCAGTGCAGCAATGAGTTTATGCCCACTTTGTAACCCTGTTATACTGCTTTAGAGTGCTTTAGAGAAAAGCAGTTTGGGAAGAGAAGCAGGGTCGGTGTGTGCAGGAATACCTGGCAATCAGTGTAACTTTAGTGGTGTAAACTTTGGGGTGGAGTTTGACAAGCATTTCTCTCTGCAGAAATGCCTTATCTGATGCTGCCTGCCCTGGTGTTCTTGCTTGTTCTACTGCTGCTGTTCATATGGCAATATGAATTGCCTTGTGGGGCTTAGGTCAGAAAACTTGATTCAGGTGAAAAATAATCCAAGGTGAAACTTCCCCCCCCCCCCATTTTTTTCTACTCTCTTATATATAGTGTGTTGCATAGTTTTGGCAAGGTGAGACAATAGAAACAAGAGGCTGAATTGTGCTGGCACTGCCTCTGAAAGAACCAATTGTTGAACTAGAGCCCTGAAAACAACAGGAGTATGATTCCCTCAAGTAATAAAAGTGATGGTAATCTTTTGAGTTTTATTTCTCATGATCTATTGTATCATCCAGGCTGAACTGCAGTCAGTCCACCTTCTGCTTTACTCAGTGCTGGGAAGTTGTTTGGGTACTGTGATGGTGTGAAGGCTGAGTGACTATAAATGTTATTCACATTCTGAAGTCACATCATACTGGAGCTCTTCTCTTCTAAAACCCACCTAGATCTTGACAGAATGATTTGAGATTTTGGCACCCAACACACATGAAGCAAATGAAGGAAGGGAAGTCGTGTATATCTGAATGATTTAAACAGGTTTTGTACAAGAAAACATGTAAATTCATATTTATGGAAATGGACCTGGTTTGAGTACATACTAAGTCTAGATGCCCTTTCTGAGCTCGTGAGTTCTATGTGATCCTTCTGTGTTGTACTCCTAGAAAATACTAGCACATTGCTTTACAACACTTACCAGAGTGGTTGAGTTTGTGCCCTCTACAATGGTTTTAGTGGGCCTGCTGCCTTTCCTGCTGTGACCTTGAAGGGACTCGGAGTGAGGACAATGTATTTGCCTAAAGATAAGAGTTGTGGGTCCTTATAGCAGGAGAAGAGTTGTCTGATGGAGGCAGCTTTTAAGGGCAGCTTACAAAGTCCAAGCGATCAAACTTATCACAGTGTCTGTGTCTGGCTGGGTGCTTAGACTAGTACCCCACATATACAAGAATATCCCACAAATACTGGAAAGACAGCAATATTAGTCTTCACAATCAAAGGAGGCGTTTCTAAAAGTAGGTATCTACTTCATGGTAGGCAAAAAATTGAATTATTCATAGATACAAATCCTGCAGCTGTGTATCATGTTCATTTTAGTGGAGAGTTGAAGCTTTCTTGACCTATGTTCAGTGTAATTAAAACCAAATCCCTCAAATCTAAAAACTGTTTGGAAAGGATTCTGTAATGCTAAGGCAGTGTGTATAGACATGTTCTTGTGCCTGCCCTAATTGCATAGATTTGGTTGTAGGAGCTGCTGGACTTCACCACTTCACTTGCATTGATTTGTCACAGTCTACAAATCCTGACGTTTCTTAACACTATGAGAACTAGAGATAACTTAAAGGTAACAAGAGTGTGTCTTCACTGTGAATGCTGCATTATGCACAATTTTATTGCATTTATATTGAAATAAGTTGAGATGTATTTTGCTTTATTTACACTATTTTCAGGCTGTTTTCCTTTTGCCTAAATGAAACCCTTTTCATGCTCTTGCTTGTCTGGCTGGCTGTAAACCAGGTATTTAAACAAAAATAAAGAGTTGCCAGTTTTGCCAGCTGGGGATGAGAACCCGGCTGGTGATATGCGGGTTTGGGAGGCAGTTAATCCAGCTTTTATGCTTTTTTATGATTTTATGTAAAAAGAGGTTAAAAATCACATTTGGCTCTTTCTTTGTACCACCGTTTTGTTGCTGTTGTGGGAATGCAGCAAAAGGTTTTTCATACTTTTTATTATTATTAGGTGAAGTCCTGCATAAATTACGTAAAGCCGCAAATACAATTTGCTTTAGCTATTTGCCATGTGATTTGCCTTGTTCAGAGAATGATGGGTTTTAGTTTCCCGTTGCCTTCTTTTTTAAATCACACATCCAAACCACATCTCAACTTACTTGTGAAAAGAAACTACCACTGTCTCACAATTTTATATATTTTACTAACTTCAAAAGAAAAGAGTGGCTAACTGTACAGATCATAGAAATAGTAACAGTGCTAATAGATACAGTAGAAAAGTATATAATGCCATTTTTCTGTGGCAGAAGAAATGGTGATTTAAAGACAAGTGTCACAGATTTCATATGCAGTTTTTCAGCAAATAGCTTGCAATATGCTCAAACTCATAAAACATTTAATTAATTTTAAAACACAGTTATTTTAGTTAGTTTTGTCATATGTACTTATTCAGATAATTTGTTGAATTTTACACTTTCCAAAATTTCACCCTCTATTTGGAAATATCAATGATGTAACGAATCTGTTTGTTTTGGCACAGTTGTAAATAGTGTGTGTTAATGTGTTAATATTTATGATTTTTTAATCTTATATACACAAGAGGGATTTTTTAATATACTTCTTTTTTGTTACTAATCTTGAAGGACAGTGAAAACTAGGAGTATGAATGCATTAATTACAGTGGTATTTCCAAAATTGTCATACTGGATCAGACTGTACCATATACTTCAGAGCACACTAGGATGTACTGGGGGAGAAAGAAGAGAGGCAGGTAAATGAGCTCAACATCCCCCACTAGGGCTGGCTAGAGTAGTGCATGTGCCCTATAGCCATGGCCACTTAGTGTCCCCAGGTAGGTAAGGACTGTCTCTGCCTTTACTTCAGAGGAAATTATTACACATTTTAGACAACCACAAGATAATGTACTCATGGATAAAAGTTATTTCTGATCTTTTAGAGGTTGCCTTATTCGTTAAAGCCAGAAGGTGTTACTGCGTATTGTTAGATTTTCACTACTATGTATCTAAATGACTGTTGCTGTATGCTTACAGTCTGAATCTGGATGAGCTCTTTCTGATGGTGATTGCATGTGTCTGTGTGTTGTAAAAAATATTTTGTTTTCTATGGATTAGTTTGTTGCTGGTTTGGGTTCTTTTAGAACCAGTCATATGGTGCTGCCTTTCAGAGTCTGCCTTCTAGTGATACAATAAAAATTCTACATAAAGAATTCTTTAATTCTTTATAAATATAGTTCTACTCAGTTGCATTTCTTTGATCTTTCTGTTTATTATTTAAGTCTATTTTATCGTTTTAATGTTTTTAGTAGATCCTTCTCTAGAAAATACTTGCAATTTGACACATACAGTCATAGTGCCTTTCATTTTAACATTTATTAACTTCTGTTTCATCTATTTTGAATGAAAGGGCATGTTCTACTAGAAATTCACAAAAATTGGAATTATGTATTCAGTAGCCTTCATTTTCCTTATTGCTTGTGATTTCATTGTGTATGTATGCTGCTCTTATGTTGTCTCCATTTCTGCAATTTAATATGAAGGTGTATTAAGGTCAAGACACACTGCTTAGATTCTCTGGGGCTGCTGGGAGAAGGATGTGGAGTAGGATGTTTTTAGGTACACAACATCAAAGTCTTTGTGTTAACAAATACCAACTTTATCAGGTTTCTGTGCTTATACAATATTCTATCAGCATAGTATTGTAGTAAACATAGTATCATATAAACATTGTAATTTTTTTTGCACTGGGACAGTTAAGCTGTTACAACTATTTAATAGAATCATGAGAAAGGCACTGAGGACTGTTGATATAAGCAAAGATCATAAAGAAACTTATGTCTTAGTAAGATTTAGGTGGTTCTGAACTGAAGACTTCAGACAGGTGGGATAAGAGAGAGGAAGCCACTGAACAAAGAGATGCTTCACTGTTTCTAAGCGAGACATTAGTACCCATAGATAGTGTCTTTTACTAAAGCTGTGTATGACATAAATGGGACTGTAGAGGACATAGGAAACAGGAAAATGCAGTCATGATCATTTTGAGCAGGTCATTCTCAATTCTTTATTTTTCTTTTAGCAGTGCAATCCATGGTATTGCCTGGAATTTCAGTGAGCCAGGTGTGAGAGTCAGTGTTGCAGCTGCAAGTATTGGGTCACATTCTGGGAGTCCTCATAGTACGCTGTGAAAACAGTCTCAGAAACACATTCGTATAGGAATGCATCAAACAGACTGAAATAATTGTGTATGAACTAATGTATGTCTTAAAGATGCTTTTGTTTTCTGTCTCAGGTGTTAGAAGATAATGACTATGGTCGTGCAGTAGACTGGTGGGGATTAGGAGTTGTCATGTATGAGATGATGTGTGGAAGGTTGCCATTCTACAACCAAGATCATGAGAAATTATTTGAACTGATACTAATGGAGGACATAAAATTTCCTCGAACTCTGTCCGCAGATGCAAAGTCATTATTATCAGGCCTACTGATAAAGGATCCAAACAAGCGGTAAGTGACATTAATTTGGTATACAGGCATAATAAATACTCTAATTGTACTGGGTAATGTAAAAATAGGTCAGTGATGCCTGGTTCTTCTTTCCTGGCTGAAGGACCTGTCAATCACAGGAAAGGGCCATATGCAGCTATAATGTCGGGTTTCCATTTTTTTTTCAATGTGGCAGTGATTTATAAAATGGAGTTAACAAGCAAAAAGGGGAAGAAGCATGTGTAAGAGAAATTCTTTAATCATTCACAGCAAATACAGGGGTCCTTTTAGGTTTAGAATGTATACTGGAACAAAGGGAAAACTCTCAATTGTTTTTCCATACTGGACTTAAGCCTGAGTTGTTTGTAGTGTCTTGTGGGCATTACAGAACTTGTTGTTCCTGATTATAGCAGGAGACATGTATAGACAGCCACAGCTATACTTTATTAGGGCAAATAAATAAATCACATATTAGACCATGTAAAGAAGTAACTTGTTAAAAAAACACAACTTCTGAGTGAAATTTAAATAGAATTGTTTGAAAGCAAATATGACCCATTTGCTGTCTGTGCCCTTTTATGGTGGGCTTTTCCCTCTGGGATTGTTGCCTAGGAGAGCCATTTTCCAGTGGCTCCAACACTGGACCAGCAGTGTCCAGTCCTCTGTGGTTCTAAAACAAATCTCTGTCTTTGTAAATCAGTGGAATTTGCCTGTAGATACCTTTTCCCCCCACAAAAGAAAAATTGAGTCTCTTGGCATGTTTTAGAGCTGCAGACGTTCTCTGTCTATGTCTCTTCTCTAGTCCTGCTTCATCCTCTGGTTGTTCTCAAGAACTTTTCAGTAGTGAGCATCGCCCACACACACTGAAGGCAGGACTGGTGTGATATCTCTTCAAGGCATTTACCTGGATGCAGCCAAGTGCAACAGCCAGGATAACACAAGTGGTCAGGCTGTTTGCTCTAACTGAATTGGCCATATGCAGTACAAACAAACTGACCAATCAGCCAAATACATGGAGAGGAGAGTAAAACCTTGTTTCTGTAGCAACTCCTAATGCATTTTAACCTCCAAACAATCTGACCCACCACATTTACATTTAGAATTGAAAAGATGCTTCCTTGTGATGAATCTTTGCAGACAGTAGTGTTTATTACAGACTTACATTTACAAGCTTATTTATATTCAAGTTCTTGCGCTAGCTAATGCTAGAGTGGGAGCACAGAGATTAACATCAGATCACCTTTTTATGTGAGCAGTTAGAAGGGAAGATATTGAGAAAAGTCTGGAGACTGCAGGCTAACTGCCATGGTTTTTGCAAGATGTAGAGAATTTTACACTGAGTAGTTGAGGAACAAGTAGGAATACAGCTTGGAAATTAGAATAACTTCACCCCCAGTTATTGCAAGGCTGATGTAGTAGTCCCGAATATTTTTGTAATTTGGTATCAGTGTAATACCAATATAGGTGTTTTTTCTTGGTTGTGGAAATTATTCCTACTTACAATAAATGCTGTAGAGAGGAATCTAACTTAAGGAAATGGTTGCTTTTAAAATTTGGTTTTATGTCTTTAGCAGTTCCTTTTAATGAAACACAAACTGTCGCTCTTCTTGTCAATATTTGACATGTATGGTCTGCTTGTTCAGTTAAGATTAGCTTTCATTTCCCTGCTGCAACTTCCTTCTGTTAGGGCAGCAGGATAGCCAGTCTCAGGGAGAAGTTAGATGGGAGCTGAGCAGTCCTGTAAGTTGATGTGCTGTTGAAAAGGGTCGAGGTTCCTAACACTGGATGTGTGGTTCTTTCTCCACCAGGAAGCTCACTAAACTCATTGAGTCAAACTGGACTTGCTAAAGCAACAAAAAATGGCCAATTCTCTCATTGTGGGATTCGTTTTCTTCCAAGTTAGCAAGCTAACTCTGCTCAGAGTCATCAAGTGGGATTAATGCTATAGATGCAAGTGAGAGAGGAGAGGCATGGGCAGGGGTAGGACCCTCCTCTTTTGGCAGCAGTGGCCACTTATGTTAGCTCAAATTGCCTTGAGGAAGTTCACTAAAAGTAGGTAAAACTCACTTCCTAGGATGATTTACCAGACAGAGTCTGGCTTTGGCAAGCTATGGGCCACAGTGAATAGTGTGGTTGTTTACAATGGCCTTTAAATAACCTTCTCAGCAGGCCTACAATTTATTAATTTATACTAATTGACTCAGATTGAGACTATTTTATGGTAATTGGTTAATTGTTACAGCACCCAGATGCAACAGCAGTGAACACTGTATAAAAATGATGTGCGAGTCATTACTGATTCAGTGCTTGGCACCTCCTTGGCAAAATTTTATTTCAGCATTATTGGGTTGGTTTGGGGTTTTAATAGTGCCAGAATGTTAGTTAGTGTTTCAAGCAAACTAAACTTAAGTATGTTTTTATAATTAATGCATTACTTAAAAAGCTCATCATTGACAGCAACAAACACTGTAGTTGGAATAATGAAATAGAATAGACCATGGCATGGATACTTCTACTATCACATTTTCTCTCAAGACCACAGGAATTCGTATTAAACAGGTGAAAAATACAATTAAATGGGTGAGAATTGTTCCCGGATAGTCAAAAAGAAATGATCATTTTTTCAACCATAACAACTACTTGATCTCCCTATAAGAATAATACTTGTTTAATATGTGGTTTTTTTTCCCCCACACTCTTTAGACTTGGTGGAGGCCCAGATGATGCAAAAGAAATCATGCGTCATAGTTTCTTTGCTGGAGTAAACTGGCAAGATGTATATGATAAAAAGGTATGTCTTTACATGGCATTGAATAATCTGGCTTCTGCAAGGTGATTTCAACTGGTAGTCACAGGACTGCTGTTCAGCTCTGGAGTTAGTAATTTTTTTTTTGCAACTTTTTTTGTATTAATACACACAAATAATAATCTGAACAAGGTGTACTTACTTAATCTTTGGGTTTTCAGTAATAATTTGTTAGTTCAACAGACATAAATTTTGCAAACCAACTAAAACTCAGGAAAGATTTTTCTTCAATTATAGAAATGTCCAAATTTTTTCTGTTCCTTTTTTTTTTCAAAAGAAAAATAGGTGTATGATTCAAAATAACGTGAAAAATTTAATAGAATTTTATCCTGAATTGTCTTTTTATTTCTGCCCTTTATAGAAAAGTTGATTTATAAAAAAGGGAAATTAAGTGATTAGAAGGAACTCATAGCAAAAATCTACTTTCTGATTGTTTGTGTGTAAGTAGAAACTTTTTTCAAACTTATTTTTAAAGAGATATCTAAGAAAATGAAAATAGTGCTAAAACACTGAGCCAAAACAGCTTGTGGAGAAAGCAAGTGCTGGGAATTCAATTGGAACAGTTTTCTCTAAACCCAGTCCTGTTCCTGTAACGTTCAACACTTTGGGAATGATTTTAGAAAATGAATTTATCTTACTTGGGAGTGAAGCTCAATGCCACTTAAGTTGTTTTATATACAGAAACTGATTTTTATCTCAGTGTTTCTGTAAGAATTTACTTGTTGCTATAAACTCCTTCTATTTTGATAAAGATTTCTCTTTTTTTTCCCCCCAAGTGTTTTACATTGTTAATCTGCCAGTTAAACTGCGTAATTTCAAAAGATAGGTTTTTTCTTCTTTTTTTTGCTTTGTTCAAATAAAGGGAAAATGGAAGACATACGACTGAGCAGAATATGTTTATGCTACAATGTCAATGATACAAACTGTTTTTTCAGTTGTTGTTGAACTGGGATTTTAAAAATGTGTGGTTGTTGCTGTGGTACTTCTCTGACAAATACCGGAATTGAAATAGAAACCTGTATATGATGATGCAGAATATGGTACTCTGAAGTTACTTGATACAAGTGTGATTTTTCTCTGGCAGTTTCACAAGGTTTCAAGAAGCTCTACAATAAATAATCAGAGCAAGTATATTAATCAGGTTACTTTATGAGCTCAGCCAGTGGTTGGTTATGTAAGGACTTCGTAGAGAAGCAGTTTGAGGATAAAATCCAAAAATACAAGATGAGGACCTTTCTAGAGTAAAAAAAAACACAAACAGAAATGCCTCCACTAAAATCAATTGGATTGCAATGTGCTAGGAGTAGGTGAAGAAAAAAAAATTTGTTGCACTACTCTTGCTCTCTTGAAAATGATTTCTTAATTATCTTATATTAGAAATAGAGCTTTCAATTCTATGCTGTGTTCAGCATCATGTTTACTTAAGAATATATAGATACTCTTAATTGCATGTGCTTTGATTCTTTCCAAATGAACATGGCAAATGTCTTTCAGGCAAGATTCGTTTCTGAGCTCCTAAAATAAAAGGAGATATTTTGCAGATTAAGAAAAAGAATGAATATATATATATGTATATATGTATATATATATATATATGTATAAAGAATCTATAAATATAGAAATTCCAACACTTTGTTTTTATGTTTGTGGAATTGGATATGGCTTATTGGATTATTATAACTGGAGAAATTGTAGTCATTCTTTGTTTACTCTGGTCACTGTTGCTTTGAGAAAATAAATTTGCCAGTAAAAAAATCAATTGAATTTCCTCAGTTGAACAGTTAACTTCAAGGATCTTAGGAATTGCTTATGTGCAGTATTGGCACACAGTGTGTTCTTTACGGAAAAATGGCTTCCAACATTATGTTTTTCTGTTTAATTAAAAAATAGTTTTGTTCCTATTTTTTTCCATTTGTCTGGCTGGTTAAAATATCCAGTTGTTCCATCTGCATGCACAATCTTACAAGTTTTGAAGTATGCAGAGTGTAGGCTGTCCTCTGAAATATGAACCACAAACAATGATATTGTTAATGAATTTTCATCATGTTTATAGGAGGCTTATGTGAATACTTTTGAGGTATTTTGGTATTAAAAAATAATTCAAAACATAAAGAAATTTAATTTTCAGATAGGTTCGTTCTATGCTTGTGTCTATTGCTGTGTATTATTGTTACTATTGTTAGTAGTAGAGTCTTCAGCTGTAGGGTCACTTGATGAAATTGATACTGTATATCATTATTTGCATAGTAAAAATATTTCACAGTAACTTTGCCTGAGTTTTATGCACCATAACACTGTAATTTTCTGGTTTTATTTCAGGAGTGTGTTTCTGTTACCAATGAAAGAACCAAAGTTCACTTTCAGAATAATGCAAACCAAAAAATCATGTGTATTCCAAATGCTCCAATGGAATTACTAGCTTTCTGATACTGCTAACTAGTTAACCTAATTTGGTAATGGTAAAAAATATGATAAAAAACCACTGCATGGCATACTGGAGCACAGAAAGGTCGTTGCCTTTAAATGAAAAATGTATAGTAGTTAGCGTTTGTGATCTGATGTATTTATTTTTGGCAGAAAAACCATGAGGGCATATGAAAGAGAGCAGCCTGTGCCAGGTTCTTCCTGTGATCATCTCAGCCCTGATGAGTTTTTATCTCTGTGCCTGTGTATGAGAAATTGAATAGTTTGGCAAACTCTGAAGACTTCAAAAGCCCATATACTTCTAAATAAAATATTTGTTTTATTTTTAGCTGGAATCAGGAAGCTTTTTGAAATTTCTCTGTTTCTCATTTAAGAATTGTATTAGCATATTTTTATTTGGGTTGCAGAAATATTCTTAAGTTGTCAGATGTTTTCTTTAGGGTCTTTCACTGAACAAAAACCACATAGGCATTAATTAAAAGGTAGAAATTTATGTGTATCTTCAGGTTTGAAGCCTGAAGCGCTTGAGAAGCCTCATGGCAAATGACATCCCAACCTTTTAGTGAGGCCTGTTTTTCGTCCTGCATATAATATGGATGAAAAAAGAAACCATATGAAAATTTGGGTCTGTCTGTCTGTCTGTCTGTCTGTCTGTCTGTCTATCTATCTATCTATCTATCTATCTATCTATCTATCTATCTATCTATCTATCTATCTATCTATCTATCTATCTATCCTATCTTCTTTGTGGTAATACCTCTGATTGTTCCTTAAGTAAATTAGGGAGTGCTAACAAATTAATTTGTTAGTATGGGGAAAGGAGTAGTGACAAGTGGTGGGACTGTTGAAAGCTGGGATGCCTGACTGCTGTGGGCACAGCTCTTGTGGAGATACCTGTCTCAGTGTGGAGGCAGTGACTTTCAGCATGAAGTCTGACAGCTGCAAGAAGCTGTTCCCTACCCTTCAGCTGTGCCTACCTTTGTTTTCTTCAAGACATAAAACCAGCAGATGATGAAATACTGTGATCGAAGCACTGGGTTCAGGCCTGGCAAAATCTGCAAGATGCATGTCTAAATACTTCTGTATCAGATTTTGAAGGGAAAGGGCAGGAGGGAAATAGGAATATACCAGCATTTGGTTTTAGGCCGTTGCTATTTGAGTCATACTATTTTTGTACAATTATCTACACTGCAACAAAACCTGCAGAAATTACCCTTGTTAGTTGCTTTCGTACTGTTGCCAGGCAAAGTAGTAAAAAGATCAAAAAACTGCTAAACAGTCTGATCTTTTTATGGTATTTCCACTGATCTTTTAAACTATATGGGCAGACCTAGAGGTTGGTAACCACCCTTCTTCCCTCAGCTGCTTTAATTTGCAGGAAGGAGAATATACATCAGGGTGTCTGATTCTTGAATTTAGATTGTTGCAGTCCTGGGGGTTTGTGGTTTCTCTCTGTCCATGACAACAGCATTAAATCACTTGGAAAACAGTTTATGCATGGGCAAACTTCCTTGGTGAAGCCTGTTTTTCTGTGGATTTGTGTGGTGTGTCCTTCCACCACTGAAATCCCAGCTCTTCCTCCTCCCCCTGCCTAGGACCATCAGATGCAGGGTCCACGGGGTATTCCCAGCTCAGCTGTGGCTGCTGGCTGTGCAGCAGGCTGCCTGCTTTGGGGCCGGGTATGGGATGAACCAGTCCCTACAGGATTGCTTATTGACTGGCTTGCAGCTCAATTCAAATGACCCTCTTTCCCCCAAGTGGAAACTTAAGTTTTAGGGGGATGGACAGGTATTTCCCCCTTCTATTCAGCATGATTCAGCTGTAGTCTGTTGGTGGGTTCTTACGGTAATGTTAATTTTCAGTTCATTAGAAGGAAAATTCTCTTTAAATTAAAAGAAGAAAATTAGATTGATATTCTTAAGCATTACCCTTTTCATTCGGCAGATTGAGTGCATCACAGGTACTTTGAAGTAGCTTCAGCCACTTTCTATACAACACCAAGACAAATGATCCCTGGTAAATTATTTTTGAGCAAATAGAGTTATATATTTTCTCTCATAACTGAAGTATTTTTGTAGTTGTTCATTAAATGTCAGAAAGTTTAAGGTATAGATAGGATCAAGCCTGTCTGTTCATCTCAGTGTACCTGTTGCAATCAGGTACTGTATCTGTCCCTTTCCTTCCCCCGAGAGATCAGTAGCAACTTTCCCAGGATCCAAACTGTGGAAAAACTATGTTTCTCACACACTGCTCTCAAGGGATGCCAAGTGGAAATGCCATTCACTAGAGATAATGAAGATACTAAGAATTTGATATTGCTTTTGCTGTCATTTCTAACATCAAGCTTTGGAAATGGCCAGGGCAGATTCAGCTTGACAGATGGAAATGAAATTGGATTTTTGTCTTGAACATCAACTCCTAAAAGTCACTTAACTCACACTGAGCTTAGACTTCTATTTTTTTATTTGTACAGACACATACCTATTTATGCATATGTGTGTGTGTAATGCATAAACTCAGAAAATCTGTATTTCTGCTCCTTAAGAGTAAATTGTCAGGAGATGTAGTTCCCTGTCTGATTGGAGTGTGATCCGGAATTTGCACAGGCTGCTGGAGGAGGAAATTTATCTCATACTAAAGCTTGGCAGCCAGGACCGAGCAGTGAGATTCTCTTGCAGACTGACAAAGACTGTGCTTAACAAAAGCTCATCTTACTCCTTTTGGACACAGGTTACTGGGTGTGCCTTTGGGTACTCACATCACTCTTCAATTTTTGACTTCTCTGGTCAGAAGTGGGAAATAGCTGTGGCAATAGTGCCTGGATAATATTTCCTTGTGGCACCAACCATGAAATGTCGCTGGCTTTAGAGTGGCATCTTCATATTGTGATTACCAGAATGGTAGTTGACATTGGTTGGTTTAATCTTTATCATTTAACCTCAGCTTCTATCTCCCTTGGGATGTATGGAGAAGCTTCTGAAGTGTCAGTCTAAGTGTTTATCTCTGCAGCTTATATCTGCAGCAGTTGCACCTTATTTATCTAACAGTTTCATTACAGCTGGAATTGGTGGACATTTTACTTTCTTTTTTTTAAATGAATGCTGACAGCTAATAGACAAAGGTGACACCCTTTCAGAAAGATGATTGCCAGGTTTCTGTAGCATGGTGTGTTGGTGACATAGTTTACAAAATCTGTGTTGAATGTCCTTGGTCTTCTGAATGTGAAATACCATGTCCCTCTGTGTACACTTGTGTGTGTCATTTATACCATACTCTGCCTCTGCTTTGCCTGAAAGCTTGTTAGGGAAGGATTTCTTAACAGCATTTCTCTCATTTTCTTCTGGAGGTGATGCCCAAATGCTGCATGCCATTTCCTCATTCCTTAGCAAGAATAATTTTAAAGGTCTTCCCATTAGAACTGGGAGTGTGTCTTATGAATACCCCAGGAATTGCATAGAAGTCAGAGAAAGAATTTACTTGGGGAATGGGAGGTGTGCCTTTACTGTCAGCTCAGGAGTCTAAATCCACAAGATTTTAGCCCCAGTTGATTTGCTGTAGGTGGGGTAGGAGAGATGGAAAGCAGCAATCCCCAGTTCTGGGTGTCCTCACAGCTGTGCTGGTGGAGGCGATGCTGTGAGGGAAGAAAAAGCACATAGTATGGGAAGAATTAAGAAATTTTCCTGCTGCTCTCTGTTGAGCTGTATCTGTGCATCCTAATCTCAGCTACCATTTCCCCTTTTCCAAAGACTGTAGGGAATGGTTGGCATACTTGAGGGAACAGCTTGGATAAACATCAGTGTAAAGCTTTGTGGAGAGTCAGTGAAGTTTTCAGTTACCTTTCATGTCCAGGATATGAAAGATATTGCTGTAAGATGGACTAATCCTAAACATCCATTGACATAAATTTGCATCAGGTTCCTCCCTTCTAGCTGCAGCCTAGAGTTTCCTGTATTGTACTTGTTTCACTTTCCCAGGCAGCTGAACTTTTGTCATCACTGACATTTTCCTCAGCTGACTGATTGGGTGTTACTGATAAACAGTTTTCTAATAAGCCTGGCTACTAAGCATCGAATTAGAGCGCCAACTTGATGAATTTTGCTTTAATGGTGCTTTTTATACCTGATTAAAATTATTATCGTAATTTTTAATTCCTAAAGAGTCATTTAGTACTTCACTTTAGTGCTTCTCTTCCTAAAATAATGTTTTCAAAGTATTTTCCATAACTATTTCAGATAGGTGGAGAGAACAAGGAAGATGATTTAAAGTCATAGTGAAGCCTGTTCATTTCAGTGGATTTAAAAAAAAAAAAAAAGAAAAAGCCCCTGAGGAAATCAGTAGTAAGCCAGTAAGTTTTTGAGGAAGCAACTTATCATCTAATCCATTTTCTTTTTCCTCTCCAGTTACACATTCACACATTCCTCCACATAATGCTATTGCCTTGCTGTACCTTTTATTTTTCATTAATTATTTGAATCTAAATCACAGTTGTTGAAGACTGCAAAAGTCTTTCTCCTTGTCTTCACAAAGTAGTTGCATCATCAAAGGTCTCTGGTTGTCTTCATAACAAGAGTAGTTTGTTCTTCTGGAGATGTGTACTGCACCATTGAAAAGACATTGTTCCTTGTCCTTGACTTGAGAACCAAGAAAATATCCCAATCAAGGAAGTAACGAACCTGGTGGATTTTTTTCATACTGAATTTATTGCTTGGAACTGTGAAACTTTTAAAAGGATGTGAGGAACACTTGGCCCTGACTGGAGTACATTACTTGATTTCATGTAATCTTGTGGGGGCTTTTTTGGTTGGTGTTTTCTTGTTTTGTTTTGTTGTCTTTGTTGTCGTTGTTGGGTTTTTTTGGGCTTTGGTTGGTTTAATTTGTTGGATTTTTTTGTAGGGGGGAGGTTTGGACTTTTTGAGTAGTATTCTTTCAGACAGAAAAATGAGGAAAAAAATACAATGTGGGATGTTCCACTGGAGAAACTATGCTTAGGAACTGTGTGGTTGTGTTACTGGAGGCATATACAACTTTGGAAATCTGCTTCAATAGTTCAGAATTGCTTGAGATAGCCAGGATGTGTACAGAAATAATTTTCAAAAAGTGCAGGAACTTGTGTAATGAAATAGAATGCTTTGTTTTCAAACATTGGATGTAACTGAATTTATACCTGGAAGATTCTTCCAATGTTGAATTCATATTATCTCTTTAAGCGTTTCTCCTACAACTTTACTTCAAAACCCAAAACTTTACTTCAAAATCCCTCTGTGCTGCTGTATGTTTTCCATTCAGGAAAACGTAAGGGAAGACTGAATTTAGTTTTGTAAAAGTGTTAATCAGATTTATTGTTCTGAGTATATGAAAATGATAGATTTGTTTTTGCTTATTAATTGTTTGCACTGCTGCTGAAGATATGGATCCGATAAAATAAGTCTCTTAGTAAGTACGCATCACGTGCATCTATGCATCTACTGCATAGAACTTGGGGAAGGGAGGGAGTTTAACAACATTTATGCTTTTCCTTTGCTGTGGGTCAAAAGAACAAATTTTTTTTGGTGTTAGTGTTCTGGAGTTGAGGAGAGAGGTAACATGAAACTAGTGAAAAAGCGCATGCAAGCTGATAATATCAGTGACCCATAAGGTAACCTGTGGTATTGAAAGGGAAAATCAGTACACTATTCTCAGGGTGTGTGTTTTAAATTGCATGTGACAAGATAACACCGAAAGGCTCCAAGGCACAAACATAAACTTTGTTACACTGTACCCATACACAGTTGCAATATTATTCATACTAAACTGCTGTATCATTTTTGGACTGGCACCATGCAGTGTGATATTCCATATGCAATATCCCTTCCAGTTAAAATCTTTGGCCCGTAGGCAGTTTCTTAAGGTGGAGAAGGTGGATAGCAAGACTGGCTCAAAAGAGGAACAAGGAAGTCTTGCCTGCAGGCTACGAGCAGATATTAGTGCTTTGCTCTTGGGAAATATCTCACTACTGTGAAAGCAGTAGGCAGGATTAGATACAGCAACTCACTTAAGTGTGAACTGGCATTTTTTCAAATGTAAAATTTATTTTCACACCACATAATTTCTTCTACAGGTATGTTCAGTTGAAGGCCTTTAACACCGATAAAAAGAAACCCAAACCATACTGCTTATGCTCTCTGTGTAGTCTTTTTTTTCCGTAGCTGTTTATATGACCCAGTTGTGGTGAAGTATCTAGAAGTGCCTTTGCCTCACAGCTATGTGGGTAATTAGATTGGCCTGAAGAGTTTCTAGGTAATTATCTTTATGCAGCCCAATTTATCTGAGTCATGTGAAACCGTTACTTGGATTTTAGTTGTGTTGTGCTATATAACTGGATTCTGAACTGGTGTTTTAGGGATTGACTCTAATGGCTTCTGTCTCTTGCTAGAAGTTAGAGACTCAGCTGCCTCTCCACTGACCTACTTGTTTGATCTGGGCTGTAGGGAAAAAGAACTTACTCGCTTTCCAGGTAGTAATTTGGGTGGTTTGAGGTATAGTCATATTATTTTGTTTCTTGGTGCCTTTCAGCTTGTACCTCCTTTTAAACCTCAAGTGACATCCGAGACGGACACCAGGTATTTTGATGAAGAATTTACAGCTCAGACCATTACAATAACGCCGCCTGAAAAATGTAAGTCAGAAATTATGTAAAAGCATTAGCTAACAATAATGTTTATAATAAAGCACTGTGTAAGGTTTTTTTCTCTTTGAATGGAAAAGCTATTCTCACTGTTACTAATAAAAATCTTCATATGGAAGTGGATAAGAAGAGTAACAATGACAGTTTTCTTTTTTAAGAAGGAGCAATTAGCAGAACTCTGGGTTGGATTTTGAGGGCATTTTTGATACAGACTTTTGTTTTTGTTTGTTTGTTGGTTTTTTTGTTGTTTTTTTTTTTTTGAAGTAAGAGAAGACACCAGCTTCAAGTGTTTACGGGTTGGCAGTCAGGGTCCTAGTTCAGCAAAATTCTTGGAACATGGACCCTGCTTTGAGCCATGTGGACACTGCTAGTGACTGTCTAGCTTTAATGAGATAGGCATATTTTAAAATACTTTGAAGACTGAAAAAAAAAAGAAAAATCTGCCAGAGACAAGTGGATGTCTCTTTGTATAAGTACCAATTACTTGAAAATGAAATTTCATGTCCAGTCCTATGCTTCAGCAGAGCTCTTAGAGAGGCTCTTAATAGGGATGTAACCACTGCACTGGGCCTTAGAGTGAATGTAATTTCTCCAGCTGTAACACACACAAGAATTTTGATCTGATCAGCCAAGCCAGGGCTTAACAGAGTTACTTACCAATCCAGAGCAGTTAAAATCTTGCTGCTGAATTCCTGAATGAATTGTCTTTCTAAATGGGATATTTGTGGTTTTTTGTTTATTTTAAGTTGGAGGCTGAGAAAGGAGGATTACAGAAGTAGACAATAAAGGCTGTAGTTATGGTTGCTCACCCTTTCACAAAGCTAATTTTTTTGTGTTTTAGGATTCCCAGGTTAGCTGCAGTTTTCTGTTCATATATACAGTATTTTCTGGATTTTGCATTTTTAGTGTTTTAGTCATGGAAGTGCAAGGAGCTTTTGGGTTGGAAGGGACCTTAAAGATCGTCTAGTTCCAAGCCCTCTGCCATGGGCAGGGACACCTTCCACTTGGACCAGATTGCTCAAAGTCCGCAATTAAAGTGATTTTAAGTCTTCCTGCTGTGAAAAAAAATGCTTTCTTCTACCATCTACCTTGATAAGAATTTGTTTGTATTTGTAACTTGAACAAATTTTACTAAAATTTTGATCTCTTGAAACTCTACCCATGCAGTGAGAATAGCTATTGATCCATCAAAGAGTAAAGCAAAAGAAAACATGTGCATGCCTCCGAGGCTTCATCTTTAAATTTAATGAATTTAGGGCAGGTGACCAGTGCCAATGACCTATCCACCCTGAAGTACCTGGCTTCTGGTAAGGGCTGGCTGCTGAGGCATGAAACAGCATGGGCTGCAAGCCCACCCCAGTTCTAAGAATAATGAAGTGGGGGGCAATGACCAGCAGCAGTGCAGAGATCAGCTGCTGCATTGTTGGTGTGGGGAGCCTTCCCAGGGAGCCTAAGCTTCAGGGGAGCAGCATCGCCAGCAGCACAGAGGTGAATTTTCTCCTGTGCCAGGTAGATCTGCTGCCATTTTTACTGAACTGCAGTGGTTCAAGGACCACACAGGGTTTTCCCTTTTCGTTGTTGTTGTGGTTGGGATATTATTTTTAATTAATTTTATTTTAAATTCTACAAGTAACTGTATCATCTGCAGTACGGTATCACTTCTGTCTGATGTGTTTATGCAGAAGGAGGTTAAAATGTGTTTTGGGGAAGGAGGGCTGGTAACTGTGTATCAGAAAGATACTGTCGAAATAAGTATCTTTTCTAGGTCTTTATTTTTAATGAAACTCTGTCTTGTGTCTACAATAATCAGCCTAATAGCAAAACAAGCAGGCTGTGTATATTATCCTGCTTTAAATTGACAGTGTAAAAGCGAGATTGTATTTGAAGTTACAGAACTGAGAGGTTCTGTTAAAGTCACACACTCTAATCATAGTAATTGCTCAAGCCAGCATTTACCCTAGCTTTTATGTGTAGAATAGGAAGATACAAAAGATACATAATTCTGAAAGGTTGCATATAAATGCATTGTTAGAATAACAGTCTCAGTAGAAATATTTAAGAAAAAGCACTGTTAAAAAAGCCATGTGAGAATGTACATTCAGAATCTCAGAGTTAGGTTACATCTGGTGCCTGGTTTCCATTGGCACTACAGGAATTATGTAAATAAAAATATTTATTAATTTGGCTTAGTCCATGTTTCCTCTGATCCCAGTAAATACTGTAAAAACAAATAGTTTACTAAAAATTAATATCTAAGAATTGAAACACATAGAACTTATTTGAATTGTTCATTTTGTAGCTGTTTTTCCTTTTAACTGCCTTTGAAATGGAGTAATACTTAAATATTTATACAGGAAGATTATAATTTCCTGAGCTCAGCTCAAGAAACGATGGAAACTGTTTGCCTCATTCAGCAGTAGCCTTCTGTGCTGCCAGAGGATAGATGTGCTGGTGTTTTGGTTAGCCTAGAATGGGTAGTAGTGATTGAAGTTCTCAGGTGATAGCCATAATAAAACCAACTAACAAACCAACCTACCCTGAACAAAGTAGTGACTTTTGGAAATTATATCCTTTCAGTGAACATCATCTTGCTGTATGAGCATTAGCTTATGTACATGACTAAAGTCTTACTTTAACTTGAGCATTTAATTTCAGCTTTGAACGCTGAAAGGTGTACTGCATATCAGGTGAATAATAAAATTTAGTTGCAAATGTAATGACATTTTGAACTTCTCCCTTAACACAGATGACGAGGATGGTATGGACTGCATGGACAATGAGAGGCGGCCGCATTTCCCCCAGTTTTCCTACTCTGCAAGTGGACGAGAATAACTTTTTTGTTCTGCTGCTTCACTGTCATCTTAGGTTTATCACTGAAAATGATTCTTGAACATCACCACCAGTACTAGATACTATTACGATAGCAGGGGCACTTTCAGCGACCATTCCAAATTGAACAAGTTTCTTTCCCAGACCTACCTAAAATCCGTTTTGGTTTTGCATGACATATGAGATTTTCTCTACTGCGCTGTCCTGCTGTTGCTGCTGCCCACAGTCTCAGTATAATAGCAACGTCAAGAAGTTTCTAACTAAGAGTTTCATTGAAGGTAGATGACTTGACTTCAGCATTGTACACTTTGTGAACAAGTAGTCATCTATTTTTCCTGACAGTGGAGGCTAAACAAAAACCCTGTTGGTCCAGCTTATCTTCTTCCAGAAGATGAATCAAAATTGTAATTAGTCAAAACAGACCAGGCTATAAAATTTTCTTGCATCTGTTTGTGCTGGTTAGAATGAGGAAACGTAGGGGTGGTGATGTACATATGCAAGGTTTCTGTTAGGCATATCATTACTTGAAGCAGGTCCCTGTCATTAACATCTGGCTGGAATTTGTTTGGGAAATGTTTGAAAGGACTTAAACTGTTGATATATATAAATATATATATATTATTTTTTAATTACTGTTGGATACTACAGAAGAAGCAGAAGGGCTGGGCTTGCCCAGCCTGCCATTTAGAACTTCCAGGTTCATGTGCAATCATGGAGAATCGAACATTATACATGCAAGAAATGAAGGCATAAAAGCAGCAGTTGAAGTTGTTCAAGGGGTCTTATAATTTGCACCAGATAACATCTTTCTCATGCTTTTCTCTTTCATGATATGCATCACCTCTGATGGCTGAAGAATGTAGACAGGCATAATGGTATTGCTTTTCACCAAAATGTGTGCACCAAGGTAAACAGGTGTTTGCCTTATTTGTTTTCATTTTGAGTTTGTGAATTAGTTTTTTCTCCAGGTGTTTAACTCTGATTTTTTTTTTGTTTGTTTGGGTTTTTTTTGGTTATACTGCGGTAGTATTTATTTTTAGAGATAAGGTTTTTATGTGTCATGTTTGCAAATGCTGCTACATCTTAGAACAGGCTTATAGCAGTTAATTTTGTAATATATGGAAGGACTGTACAAGCTGAAGGGAATAATGCACTTTTCTCCCATGTGGAAATTTTAACAAGGCTCTGAAATTGTACATTCTGCTTAGAATCAGATTTTTGTGAATGAAATACTGTCTTTTAACTGTTTGGCAGTGGAGGTGGGGAATTCCAACCTCATGTGCCAAGGGTTAAAAACAAGAGACAAAAACCTACATCTTGTGCTCCAGTTCAGATAAATGTAATGTAAGAGCCTGACAGCATAAGAGAAAATGTCTGTTTTATATGAAGGAATTGTATTTGAACAACGAGACCACAGTGATTATAAGAAAAGCACTTTATTTTAATAATTAAAATAGTAAATTTCTGAAATCAGCCATTCTCAAGGAAGATTTGCCCTCAACCAAAAGAGTCGCAAAAACCCAACATGTTATGTGTAACCATGGTACCTGATTGACTGAATTTAAAGCATCATGACAAATGCTCCACTGATAGGGAAACGTCTTTCCATTTCCGAAGATCTGTGTCTAGCAGAACACGTGCATAAACTTTAGCATTGATCTTCAGCAATGATAATCTTAATAATAAACCCTTTGGTGCTAGGAGTTGGGATGTTACGCAGTGCAGGGTTAGAGTGTGTGTACCCTTGCTAACGACATCAGAAAACCTCAACTCCATGGGATTATCATTTGAAGTATCTCTGCGTTCAGCTCTTGTTTGCTCCCACAAAGACTGTGATATTGCAGAGTATTCCTGGTTGCTTTGTGTGAGTGAGTAGATGAGTCTGAGAGGAGAGATGTTCCTACGTAGATGCCTTAGCCTCTTGATGTGGAAAGTTGAGTGCCCTAGCATGAAGCCCACTGCTGGCAGTGCATGTGCTGGGATGGTCAAGAGGTAGAGGGGCATTTTAGCAAGGCAGCTAAAAACGCAGAGTCATTTAGACAATTTTTCATGTTTTGTGTTTTATCTTTAGTAATGGATGGATAATCAGACAGAAATATATCACGATGTATATTCTAATTGCGTAGGATCTCATTATGTCACCTTGTAACACTAAAGATATATAGATGTTCCTGTGCAGAGAGAGAGGAGAGCAGCAAATACGTTGCAGGTCTGTTCTGTGCTGGTGGTGTAGAGGTGTCTACACTGACATGGCGGGCAAGTGACTGAAATAATAAAGTGCTTAACAGACGGGCATTAATTAGTTCTCTGCAAAGGTCTCATACTTACCAGACTGAAACTACGGTCTGTGTTACATGCCTGTGTTTTCTCCCCTACGTTTTCAGCTTGTAATAGCAATAAGTTTCTTTACACAGGGCACCTCATGGACTAGCCGTGCCTCTGGCCACTGCTCCTCACGGGCAGAGGACGCCCTGGGGTTAGCTCACATCGCGTAGCCACTTAGTTCGCGGTTTGCAGTAAGTATCTGTCAGTGAATTATTTGAAAAACTTTTAAGACATCACTTTGCATTGTATTGTCTGCCTTCCGAAACATCCGTGATCAAGTTTATGCTACAGAGAGTCAGCAGCCACATCATGCTTCCCAGGCTTGGGGTTTTCTCTCTTGCCAGTGTTAGAAATAAGATGACAGAGAAATGGACAAGCAGTGCTGAGAGAAACTTTCAAAGCTTTTCTTTGCTGTCTGCAGTTGTGATTGGATTTGGACAGGAGGTGGTGGCTGGTTGTCTTGGCGAGCCTTTTGAGCACAGTACATTTCAGACTTTGACTCCAGCTTGTACTGACTTCCATGACATACAGTATGCCCTCTTGTACTGCAGCCATCTCGGAGGAAATAGGTCATTTCTGTTTGGATTTTGGCAGTTTTGCACACAGCTTCGCTTTCCACACTAATCCATCTTCCAGTACATTCCTGTTGCTTAAAAGACATTTATTCCAGTATTGTTTTACTTTTTTTTCCATCTTTACTTGCGGCTTCTTAAAGCTGACTGTTCTTGCAGGGGCCATGTGCTTCTCCTAGAGTACAAAAGTAAGGTCTTTCCTTACTAACTGCAGGGTCTATATATTACACCTCAATGTACACACTTTGCTGCTACTGTTTGTACTGTCTACAGTAGAATTTCCTTATCTTGCTCCTGGTAGTGCATTACAGGCAAGCATGAAATGTAAAGTATTTATTTAAATAAAAACTTCTAAATTGGTAATTGAATTACCTCCCTGTAGCTTTAGAGTTTGTGACATTTCTTGACCTTGCTAGTTCTTTCATTAGATCCATGCAAGATCTAGTCATATGGTTAAGGATATTAAGCAGACACGACTATGAACTCGAGAAACCGTATTACTGTTGGTCATACTTAAACTGTTTATTTCCTTAAGTATATGACCCACAAGGATGTGAAATAACTACAAGAAACTGTTTTTGTACACTGTACATCCTTAGTATTTTTACACGTATATGATAGGGATGCACATTATTTTCCTTCGTACAGACAGCTTAAATAAAGCACTATGTCAATCTGCTACTTCTGTGTTTTTTAATGCTAATTTGTTCTGGAGGTTTGTAAATATATATATATATATGTTCAAGCTTGCCACAAAGGACGTATTTTTTTATATCTGCACATTACTATTAAATATCTTAGAGGATAAAATTCCTAAGTTGTTCTGTGTCAGAGAAAGAAAAATGGAACTGAGAAGGCTATATTGCAGATTACAAAAGATTTCTCAAGTTTTGGGTTAAATATTTACTTCATATTTTAAAGTAATTTTATATAGGTTAGATGTTTCAATCCTGAAATGCACAAAGAATTTACTTAATTTCTTCTTACAAGAAAATGTACATCGTTATTTTTTTATCACTGTATATATAATGATCTGTGCATGTTTAGTTACAAGTTTTATTTGCTGTGAAATCCTAGTGATAACTGTAACTCACTGTGACATATTTCAAATAATGGGTGAACAGTTTCAGCTTGTAAATGATTAAGTTACAGTATTGTAAAAAGAAAAAAAAAAAAGACTAAGCAAGATGTATCTGTGCTTTGGACCTAGGCTGTTTCCATACTGGTGGTTCACGTTAAGTCTACGAGGTGTATGTCACTTATAAATTTGGGTTACACTTTTAAAGTAACAATTCTACAGGGCTATGTTCCTATCAGAACACCCATGATTTAAGTGATTTTCAGCTAATGAAATTCTTGGCCTCATATCTCACAGTTAGGTGATGTGTTTGGGTAAGGAGAGGGGAAAAAAAAGAAGGTAAGATTTTCAGAGTGGGACTCTTTGAAGCCCATGAGCTGGTCCAGGGCCATTTGAACCAGCCAATCTGCAGGGCTGAGTGTCCCTATGCAGTGGGTGATCTGGATTTTAGCTGTTCTCTGATAGGAAAGCTTCTCAGGAATAGAGGTGCTTCATCCAGATCTCAGGTTTTTTTCCTTTTTTTCCCTCTTTTTGTTTCTTCCCCACCTTGTAGTAGGAAAGAGCATCAGAGAGACAGTCAGCTGTAGTTCAGTGATACTAGGATGTCAGCGACAAGGACACAGCTGTGGCAGTGGCAGGACTATGTGGAGAGGCTGCATTCCATATTGTGGAATCACTCTGTCTGTCGACCTGGGGTTTCCTGGATTTGATTGTTTGGTCTGACACTTGTAAACTTGGTAAAACTAAGCATTTTGTACTTAAGTAGAAGCAGGGTGGGTAGGGGGTGGGGAATGAGACAGGTAGGCCTAGTGCTGTCTCTGTTAATGACTAATCGCTACACAGTAGAATAGCACCTCCAGGGCAAGTGATTCCTTCTAGACTCCCAGCAACATAATGGGTTGCATCTACACCTGGAATGAGTATGAAATGTCTACTTCTGGCTATATATACTGGCAGCTCAGGACTCTTTGTTGAAATCAGACCCGTGCATACATGTAGGTGGCTGGCAGTGGTGCTCAACAAGTAGCCACCAGAAGCCACCTGGTAGGTGAGGCAGGTCCAGAAAGGTTGAGGGTCCCGCTGCGCCTTGGGCCAGGGCACAGCAGCTCTGGGGTCTCAGTGAAGCCTAAGTGTTGGGACTGGGTGCTCGAGTTCCATTGTGCATGTAGGCATTGTCTCCTATTTAAACACAGATTTATGCTGTAGAATATTATGAAGTTTTTAAAAATTTGCATTTTCCTACATTTATAACTTTATATATTCTTAACTGTGTAACCACCTATAAAGTAGTGACTCTTAAAAAATCTCAGCCTGACTACTACAGGAAACCCCAAGTTTGACTAGAGAGGAGTTTTCTTTATCAGGCTTTCTTGTCATATCCGTGAAGCAGTTCAGGGAGGCAATCAGATGTGTTTGGCAGTTAAATATGGCAGGAAATTGAAATACGGAGGAAAAATCACTTTGATGTTAGGACTGTACCACTAATAATTCTTAAAATACAAGGGAAGGAAAGATTGTGTTCCACAGCCAATGATAACTTACTGCATATGTTGTTATTCTTATTTTTGTTATATTTGATGTGTTCATGCCAGCTGAAGTAGCTTTATTACTGGGGAACTGTTCTTTGTGCTTTTTCTCCCCTTTACTAGTGCAATTCTACAAATACACTGAAGGTAATAGATGTACAAACACTTCTCTTTTGTGTGTAGCTTATCCTACACTAGATAGAAGATGATTCAGGTAAATTCTTTCTGAAACAGTCTTGTATTTGGAGAGTATTCTTGGAAAACACAAGTGTGCAGTTAACCAGAAAAGAAGCCCCCTAACTTTATCCTCCAAATGTTTTCAGTTCAATAATTTGAAGCCTGGTTCAGCTGGTGCCCATTTCTGAGACTGCTGAATATGGGTGGGTGGAAAAATCCAGCTTTACCACTTTGGTGTTGAGAGCTGGGACTCACTTAAAGGCTCCTGGGTACAAACCAGGGGCTCCTTTCTCTTAAAAGCTTTATCCAGTGAACATTTTAAAGGGAAACCTGACCCCATGGCAATTCTTCCACATAATGTGGAATATTTCTCAGTCATTCTTGTGCTTTTCTGATGAATAAGTAATTTTTGGGACTCTCACTTTTTATATAAAAGTGACAAATACCCTGTAAAATAAAGTTCCCAGGTAGATTCTGGTATTGAGTTTGTAAACAGGAGGGCAGTGTGCTTGTGCAGGACTTGCACACAGTCCTCTTCTCCCTCCTCCCCTGCACATGCTTTCCCTTGAATTCAGAAGGACAAAATGAGGAACCTAAGAGTCCTATTAGGTTTATTGATATTTCAGTATGTAAATAATGTAGACATGTATGTTCAATTATGAAAATAGATAAAAACATTTTATAAAAATTGTACAAATTCTTAAAGTCTACACCATATAATAGCTGTTAAAACTGGCTTGCAAGCCTGGTCTTTTCAGAAAAGTCTCAGCTGACATCCTAGAAAGTATGGTAGGCTGGCAAGGCTTCAAAATATTTGTGATTTTATAGTTAAAAGCAAATAGAAAACAGCTGAATTTAGCTAGTAAGTGTGACTGTTTTCTGCAGAGGTGTCTTTGGGTGAGCCTCAGACAAGTTTCGGCCAGGTGCAGAGCAGACCTGAAAGATAAAAGGAAAAGATGGGTAGTCTGTGTGGTAGTGCCTGTGTTTCTCATTTGTGTCACTTCAGCCTGCAGATGAATTCTTAGAAGAGAAATACAAACCTGGTTAGGATTGCAGTAAGGCAGAGTAAACAAGTGCTGTTTCAAAGCCTACACTTCCTGCAGGTCTGCTGTCCTCACTTCTTACTAAGATCAGAAGTCTTACAGGTAGCAAGAAAAAGAGGCATCTGATTTCTGAGAAACAGGATCTCCATGAGCTTTTGACATGGCTCCTGTTTAGCAGTAAATAACTGAGCTCTTGTTTTGGGGCACGTCTAAGATCCTGCCCCTTCTTCCTTCCAGGAAGAAGGCAGTGGGTTTGTGCCAGAGAGTGTTTACTGTGCAGTGTACACCGTGTGTCTGGGGCGGGCAGCTGTAGCAAAACAGGAAGCTGTTGCCTGGGTGCCAGTAGGAAACTTCTGCTGGGAAGGCTAATTCACAGTTTTGAAGCTCTTGCATAGCTATTGTTTGTGCTTCCTTGGTAGCACTTAAGGACTGAATTGAGTGAGACATCAAACTATTGGAGCTGGAGGAGCTACCTCGAATTAAGCCACTGGAGTTCTAAAAACTGAATTCAAGAAATGTACATGACCTCAGAAATAAAAAATAAACTTTCTACTTTGGCTGGTTTTGCATTAGAAGACCAAAGGGCTTGTTGTTTTTTTCNTTAAAAACCATTTATGAAGCTGCAGTTCATTAAAGCATTAAAAACACTAACAGTACTTTTTTCCTCCCAAAAATACATGCATCAACACCAACTGACATAGTTGTGCCTACAGCCAGGGCAAGGAAAAATGAACTATAGCAACAGGAAGTCTTGGGGCTTAAATTTCTTGTCAGCACCTGATTAGTGACAACTAAAGGAAACCTACTCCATGCTGCAGTGACCTCCAGCATTAGAGTACAGGCAGAAGCTCAAAAAGACAAAAAAGGACCCCAAATACTCAGCTCCTGAAGAAGTCTCTTGGCAATTGCTCCTGTGGGTATCACAGTTACCAAGCGTTAATGCTTTGTGAGATGCAGAACTTCAGCCTGATGGCCGAAGTAAGCTAGTGTCCTCCTGACTACAGCCTGGCCTGAACTGCTTCACAAACCAAGTGCAAATACTGCCAAGAGTCTTGGGGTTCCCTACTGTACAAGGGCCTGGGTGCTTCAGCAGTCATTAAGGCGTGCCATTCTCTAAGTAAACAGGCACAACTGTCACTCTTGAGTCCAGGTAATTGGTAAATGAGTTGATTACTGGATATTCAGGGGCCAGGACCTTTCCAGTCTTAGTTTCTCCTTCTCCTGAGAGTATTTTGGTATTCAGTGAGCAGACCACTCCATGTTCCCCTAGACACCCTCCTCACCTCAGTGGCATCTTTTAGCTGGGTGACTGGGTATTCTCAGGTGTACAAGCTGGAAAGGTCTGTAGGAGTGGAACCAGAGCCACCTGAATCATTTAATTTATTGCTGTTAGCTACACTCTGAGGGGGAAGGAGCCTCAATCCTTTGTGTGGCTGTAAAAGCCAGAGTAGAGCTCTCAGGAGGGCCATACTTGGCTCCCCGGCTGCTGCCCAGCAGCCAGACACCAGACAGGATGTACAGGCCTCCCACAGCTGCAGATTCCCAAATGCTGAAGAACTGAATACTTGAAGTGTCATGTCAGGGCACTCAGAGGTTCTATCTTTATTCCCTCCTGTCACAGTTTAAATCACATCACCTCTGACTAAAACTCCATCTAAACAAAATTGAAAATTTCCACCTGCTTAAAAAACCTCGCAACAGCAACAACAACAACCACCAACCCCTGCCTGTGGAATGTCACTAGCTGTTCCAAAGACCCAGCAGAAGCACTATCTCTGCATTAAAACTAGACAAAAAATTTTACTCCCCAATAACCTAAGCAGTCGTTAGGTCTCCTGAAGAACAGATGAGGGCTGTGTAAGGATCAGCCTGAATTACTTTTGACACTGTCAATGGATGGAGCTACCTGTCTGCTGGACAAAAGGCTCCTGTTTTGCAACATACAATGAAAAAAACAAGCAAATGACGCATGTGGGAGCACTATTACTTTCGCTGCTGTGACCACACTTAAAGTTCCTACTGAAATAAGAAAGCAAAGAAAACCAGTGCCCCAGAATGTCTGTAATTCTGACAGTACCTCCTGCTGAATGACTGGGGTGAGGATGGGAACACAGGCATGGGTGAGTGTATTTTAACTTCCTCGTAGAAGAAAGGTGGCCTGCTCACAGACACGCTCACCATGAAAGAGACATCTGTAATGAGGGAGGAGAGTTTTAGTGGTTCAGCCATACGGAGAGCACAGGGAGAGCGTGGGTTCCTGCCAGTGAGGGGCTGGCTTGCAGGAGGAGATCTTCAGGGGGAAAGCAGAGCAGCAGCACAGGCCCAAGATGGAGGTAATCCTCATGGTCCAAATCCTACCCATCTGTGCTCTCACTGGCTCAGCTGGCCAGCAACCCATTCTGGCAGCTGTGGTCTGTGCGGGGATTATCCACCAGGGATAAATACTTATTTCTGTCAAGCGGATGGACACCAAGGTAGATCCTGCAAGTGAGAGGCATCCCAGCTTTCACAAACGCTCATTCCTTGTGAGTGGTGCTGAGGTTTCCAGCAATCTCAGTTTAGATGTTTGTTTGCTCTACTATGCACATTTCTTTAGTATTCTGTATTTAAATATCTCTTCCCTTCCTGCCTTGGGGTGAGTTCCAAGGCACAATGTACTTCAAATGTAGAAACTCCAAACCTGAGTCTTCAAAATGAGAGATGTAAATCCCATAATTAAACTTTTGACTACTTTTACGTGGTCCTGAATATGTTACACTTTATCTGATGGGTAGTCTAGATTACTAATGCCATCTAGTAAAGATTAGTGTCAAGGCTCGATACACAGCCCATGCTGTAAAGTCAGGCCACATTATCACACTGGCCCTTTTTGGCTCTATGAAAATGAAAATAACATGTAGGCACGTGGTTATTCTGAAATAACACTGAGGTTCTTTCAGTAATAGGTGACTTAATATCATTATTTTAAAAGCATGTAGTTTGCTGTTGAGAATGAGAAAGATGTTTTCAAAAGCTGTGGACTTGCCTTAGTTACTCCTTCAACAAGGATTCTAAAAGCCTATTAGCTCATGTGGCCTGTAAGGGAATGCAGCATCATAGCAGGATCAGGTACTTCTTTTATGATGACTTTTTTCCATTCACTTTAAAGCCCAAAACTTTCCTTAAAGTGACAAATGAGTTTTCCACGAAAAACACTCAACACACTACAGGTGCTGGATTTAAAGACACCCCTCCCTTCCTTCTGTCCTTCCTCCCTTCTGTTTCTCCATATCTTCTTCCTTCCTTTTCTCTCTCCTTCCTTTTCTCTTTC
>VXBA01003137.1:1111070-1215264 GCA_013399895.1 Serilophus lunatus
TCCTTTTCTTTCTCTTTTCTTCCTTCCTTTTCTCTCTTTCTATCTGTTGTTTCTTTCTTTTCTCTGTCTTCTCCTTACTCCTTTCCCTTTCCTCTCTCTTTTCCCCCACACAACAGACACTAACACTAGAAATAAAAATTACAGTGGCCAACAAATCCTATCAAGGCTCAAGGGCTTGTCAGTGTTTGTAATTTTTTTTTCTTCTAAGTCAGCCAGATTCAAATAAACGGCTCAATTTTATATTCTTGGACTTTAATTTTGAAGTTAATTTACTCCTACAAGGCAGTAGGAATACCTGTAACTATATTGCAGTACTGTAACTCTGACAGCACTGCTCCAAATACAATTATTTAGATAATATTTCTTTCAATGTGACAGTAACTGTTATGATTTATTACAAAACAAAGTGTAAGCTTTCTGAAGAAACAGAGATGATTCAAGCTTCCTCAGAAGGAAAATACTGGAAGTGACAAAACTAACCAATTCCAAATCAAAAGACAAACACCCAGTGACTATCCAGACCAAAAAGTACCTATGGCAAAATCAGATTTTCTAGAAGTTCCCAGCTTGCTAAGAGTTGTACATCTCCCTTTCCCTTCAATTTGCATCTTTATATTTTTTTTTAAATTTTGTTAAGTAAACCTGTCTTTGCTGTGGAGTGCTTGTCCTTAAATTTTTAAGTGCTAAAAAAACCCAAAACCAAAGCACAAAAAGTTCCAACAATTTCTAACCCAAAAATGTTTCAAACACTTCCTTTTTCCTTTTGTCTTGAAGTGTTTGCCAGATTCAATTCACATCTGCAAATAGTTTTAGTCCTCCTCTCCTTTCCTCTCCCCCCGCCTCTCTATATATAGGATACTGAAAAAAAATACCTACTTCTGCTCGTTTCTCTTTATCCATCCAGGTTTTTACTTGATTCCATCTGTGTCCTGTTTGAGATCTGCATCCCATTTTTTTCCCTGAAATATACAACTTAAGTTACTAGTGGCTTATGTTTCAAGATACAACAGCACTTTTAGGTTAATGTATTTTACATGATCTTTAAAAGGTAGGTAATAAGTGGTTTCTTCCACCTTCCCCCCTACCAAATAAAAAAATAAATATTGATTATAAAGGAGAACTGTTGGACAAGACAGTAAAGTGTGGAATACGAGGTCACTGTGGAATACGAGGTCACTGAATCTGCAATTGTTTGGTTTTAATATTTATTTCTATACTAACTACACACATCTTTATTTAAGAGAAAGATGGAGAACTGTTCTTCAGTTTTCTTAAAACAATTGTCTGATATTCCAGGCAGCCCTTTTGGGCTGAATTCCAGTTTCCAGAGCACCACCACTGCTTTAAATAGCTGCATATAGATTTTTAGGGCTCATTTGTTAATAATTTTTTTTATCATTCTTCTCTTCTGAGTGTTCTCAACTAAAAAGTATCCTCTGGAGCATAATTAACTTGTAATAAAGAAGGCAGCTTTTGCCAGTCTAATCTTGATAGCAGTGTAATATCTTAATGATTTTTTTTCCTTTTTTGTATGACTTTTGTACTTCTGCCCAACTTCATAAAACTATGCTCGCTTCCAGAAAAAAGAGATTATCAATAACAGAATCCCTGTGGACTTTGTAGAGGCTGTTCACATTACCAAGAATGCTTTCCATAAAACAGAAATTATAATTTCTTTTCTGAACAACCACCTTCTTAACCTATCTTATAGAAAGAACACTGTGGTTGCCCTAAAATTTGCCAGTAGTTACTACATGCTGATAACTTTACACTATCGTGAGCCAGCGAGTTTGTCTACTACAACAGGAAGTGCTGTAAAACCAAACATGTGGACACGATTAGAGGCTTAACAAAGTATGGATTTTATTCTCCTAAGTTAAACATTTACTAAATTCTACAGGTAAAAACCCTACAAAAAATAGTATGATTCAAATATTTTAAAATTCTATGATGATTCATGTTCTGTGTACTGCTAGGTGTGCTACTAGACTCAATTTCCTACACTGAATATCCTTTGTTACCTTGTTATCAGAACTCCAGTTATCCTGGGCAAACTCACTAGTTTGCAAGTTAGAAAGCACTGTGATACTGTTGAATTAGCTCATTTACTCGGTCACAAAGTGGAGTTTGATTTAATAATAGTTTTAGTGTTGTTAGTTGTCCTTTTGGTGGAAAAAAAAAAGTAAAAGAAAGCCAAAGAACCCCCCAACCCCCACAGCCCTCTCCCTTATTCCCAAAGTACAGACTGACTGAAGAACAGTGGCCAAAACAAAGAAAGCAAGAACAGCCCATAAGAAGCCACAGCTTCCTAGAGACCACTGGAAGCAAGAATCACTCCTGCCAGAGAAGCAGTGCAGTGATTAGTGCTGAGGCAAGACTGACTGAACATTCACCATCTCTCATTTGGGTAAGTAAATCAGAAAATATCCTGAGTTGTAAGGAACCCGCTAGGATCATCAAAGTGCAACTCCTGGCCCTGCATATGACAGCCCCAGAAATCTCACCATGAGCAGTCATGCAGCAGCAGGGAAGATAAGTGACTTTAAAAAAAAAAAAAAAAAATCAAAGTGATAGGGGGCCTTAAATCTGACAAATGGCAGCAAAAAACTCAAGAAATTATCAACATCAAGTTACTCTTTAAACATTAATGCTGTTAACAGATTTCTCTGAAAAAGGAACACAAAATCTTTAGATAAGAAGGTTAGGAACTGTCACTGAGAATAACTTCTGCTTTTTTAATGCCACTTTAAAACACTTAATTCAGTTTAGATTTGAGACTCAGGTTCAGCCATCAGTTTCTTTCCAAGTGTATGATTTTTTTTAATAAGGTAGTGCCATATTTAAAAGAATGACAACAACAGAATCCAGCAGTTGAGTTGAGACTGCTGGCAGATCTCTCTGCTAAAGCTGCAGAATATTCCCCTCAGACTTTCCTTTTTTTTTTTTTTGGCACAGTACCTGTGCTCGCAGAAACTGCACCTCTTCTGTAAGCAGCTGCTTCTCTTTGAAGAGCTGATTCTGTTTGTTGAGCAACTCCACTAACTGCTGGGCAGTGGCCTGGCAGTGCTTGTCAAGCTGCTGTAACCTGGAGAAAAAATAGATGAAACAGTTACAGAGCATCTGAAGTTGGAGTTCACAGTAGAAGCTTTGATGTTTGCACTGGCGGGTGCAGCTTCCAGAAGCCAGAGTTCAGGCTGGGGGTTGGACTGAGAGCAAAGTATTACTCCTAGGATGGGCATTCAGTGTATTTTCTCTTCACACTTTAAACAAGCACTTTTAAAGGTTTGCTCTTTTAATTGCGAAGCCTTATGAGGACATGACAGCAAATTTGCTTTTCTGTGACATCAGTAAAGACTGCAGGACTGCATCTTGACACCTGTAGCTAAGCAAGCTGCACATTCTGTAGCTGCTTCAATAGCCATCTTCCTGAAACACATACAGAAAGCCAGATTATAACCCCAAATACCCAAACTCCCTGACAAACTGGACCTGAAGTGACAAAAACTTCTGTTTTCTGTTCACTGCTCTTTGTAAGCTGGACAACGCTCATTACAGAACATGTTTATTTTAATTAAGCACACCAGCATAGATCCTTTAATAGTGCAACAGGAATTCTAGGGGAAAGATGGAAACAGCCCATCATTCTAAAGGTCCTCCTCATCATTGGCTACAACAGAGCACGAACAAGCTGCCAGGTATCAGAAAAAACACACAGAGGCCTTTTGCTTACACTGGAAAAACAAGTGCCCGAGATGGGACAATGCTGCTGTAAGATAGAGCAACCACACGTTTACTTCTTGAATCACAAAGGCAGGTATCACTTTCTATGTCTCCAGTGACTGTTTATTACTCCTGGCAACCAGACGAGTAATTTCCAATTCATGTGAATTTTACATCAACATTTTTTACTTGATAATCAGAGGTAACTCTTGCAAATTTAAAAAATATTACTGGACACAAGTTGTAGCATACTGTATTGTGAAGTGCATGTCCTTTCAGATCATGCAAAGGGTGATTCAGATCTGAATACTGTAAACAGCAAAGTCTTTAATTATGGCAATACTACTCAATTACATTTTTCTGTTTGTAACTTCACCACCCGTGGTATTGCATTTAGACTGTCCCCTTGAGCAGCGGGAGAAAGATGACACAGGCACCGAGCTGGGTTTGACTAGCAGGCCACAACTTTATTCTTATCATTTGTATCTCCAGTGCCTGAGTACATGTTTAATAACATTTCAATCTACAATTCTGGGCCATAATGGATGAAAAGGGAGCAGTTCTAGTCAGTGTAGATCTGGATCTGTGAATTCCCAAATTCTGTCTGCCAGTCTGCTTTCCCAAAATTGCTGCCAAGCTGGCCCTTGGTCCACACATTGGGATTCCCAGCCTGCTCTGCTGCATTTAGATCCGGAGGACAGGCTCTGGGCCCTCTCACAGTATCTGCTATTATGTGTGACATGTGCAGCACAGCCACACATTCCCATATGCATTGTATCTGGCCTGCCTGCTGATCTCGTAAATGATTCAAGATGAGAAATGAACAGCTCCACCCACATTCACTGTACTTCCCATATGTTACAACTGCACATCGATGCCTGCCATCATTTTTACAACTGGGTGACAGAACCTTCTGCACATTTTGCTAATACAAGTAAGTGAGGTTGCATGGTCGCCACGTTCACTTTGGCAACATCACTTACCAGGCAAACATGTAGTGTGTCCTGAGCATCTGAATGACCACTATTCTAGAAGAGATCATTTTTCTATCGAAGTGGCAAGATCTGTCCAGTTGGGATGGCATGTGGCTGCTACCCCTTGGCCTGGAAGTGTGTTGAAGGACAGGGCCTGACTCCATACCTTGTCATGTTACTTCAAGACACAGGGTGAAGAAGTAGGTCTTGAACCATGTTATATTTGGATTACCTACAGGACAACCTGGCATTAATGAGTAATTTAGTAGTAATAAGAATGCCCTTCAGATAATTTCCTGCTAACCACTTTAAACCAAAATTCCTACTTCTATATGGAGACAGGAAAGAGATGGTTTCATGAGACAAGTGGTTCCACAGAAGGAGAACACAACTGAGGCATCACAAGCTGCAATGAATGCTTCAAGGTAAATGTTTTACTCTGATTCTTAGTACTCAGAGCTCATATGCAGCTTTATGTTAGAATGCCTCCAAGATATCTCGCTTCTTTGTGCAACTACAACCTGCAGAAGACATGTCCCACTTGACACAGCAGTAAAATTTGGATCTGAGACAAGGTATATCCTAGGCAATCCAGAAATGAAGTGAGAAAGGACAGATAGGATTTTGTTACTTTTTAACAGCTATGGCTAGACAATCAGTGCAAGACTCTGCAGAAACTAGCTGAAACATCAAACAACAAAGCAGAGCTTTAGCACCAAGATGAATTCCACCAGCAGAATAAACTTCCATTGCATCCAACACCACAAAGCTGTACTAGCACCCACGATGTTACACTTTGATCGTCCCCTTATCTGTAGCCTACAGATAAAAAGAAAAGCTTCCTTTTTTTCTTAAACAACGCATTGGTAAACCAGGGGCACCTACAAGGCTGTGGCTGCAAGCTTCCTGCCCTGGGGAACTTGGGTCCATTAATCTGCAGGCAATCCACATTGAAGGAAAAAGCTGATACAACCTGTCAGCCTTCCTGTGGGTTTTAATGTTGATTTGAAAAAAATTAATATGTAAGGATCTGTGAGCAGTGCCCATTCACCCTGCAGTAGGGATCAGTCAGTCCTTGACATAGTAGAGGCATTAAAAGGTTATTTACTCTTTCAGCATAGTCAGATTACTGATGAAAAACGTTTTCACTTTACTCCACAGAGCTGGATTTGCTGAAATGGCGTGTTTGGATTGCAGCAACCTGCAGCAGCTAAATCACCAAATCCAATAATCATGCTGCATTTACTGGCACACATCTTAATTAGGTTTTAATACAAGTAATCTGATAACTACTCCTGGCCAGCCAGAGTGGAGCTGTCAGAGCTGAAAGGGCTGTTGTTGAGCAGCTCGGCCGGCGCACTGCTGCGGCTGCCTCCCCGCTGACCCTGCTGAAGCCCCCCATCTGCCAGTTGCCACGGTAACACAGGCCAGCCCATCACCTGAACAGTGGGTGCCATGGCTGTCGGGCACCCCACGGCAAGGTCTGGGGCACTGGCCATCCATGGGAGCCACCAGCATCAGGGCTGCATCTCTGTGGGCGAGGGGTTGCTGGGGTATGGCAAAAATTACCCTGTAATTACCAAAACCCAGCACCCTGAGAATATGTTCCTGTGTAGCTAAATGCCTTTAAAAAACATTCTTCTCGTCAGGGTAAGAGTGTCAAGCTATGAATTTCTAAGGTTGATCTTGTTTACTCATTTGCCTGTAGGTGGATACAGTGATCAGAAGTGGCTCCTGGTTCCGAGGGCCATATTGCAGACCTTCACCGTGCTGCAGGGGTGCAACTGAAAGGGGCTGTGCCCCAGCATTAAGGCAGTGCCCCATTTCATAATCAGACATTTGCAAATCTCAAATATTTTTAATGCACTGTGAGCTCTAAAAGCGCATACAGGTTTAAGAACAAGTTTGTTACAAATGGAGGGAGCAAGCATTTAGAAAAAAAAGCAAACCTGAGCAAACTTTCCATCAGTAAACTTCTACCCGCTTTTAAAACTTTTTTTCAGGACATCCTTCAAATTTAATATCGCGTGATAGGAAGTGTTAAGTTTTGGTACTTAACAGATAGTTGTACTACATCTCATTAAAGGATGTTAAATTTGTACACTCAAGTAGTCAAGAGTTAGAAAATGCCAGAACTAAGGGTGCAATTCCTTCCCACCCTGGCTCCCAGCTCCAGTGCTGTTTCCCTGCCCACCTTAGTGGTCTCCTCCTGAGACAATTATCCACCACAACCCTGCTAAACAGTTTCAGTCTAAGCCATAATTTTTGGCAAGCCTAATGAAATCACAAAGAACCTCAGCGATTTCTTACATGTCTTAAAGATCCTTAAATACAAACTCTGGTTCCTGACACAGATAGAGCAGGCACTGCCTAAGGTCATCTCCTACAATATATAAATCAACGAGCGCACTTGCTTTGGCTATGTGATGATCTTGCAAAGCCAGACTTGCTGCCATGCAAAGAGCTCATGGTGAGTTTCTTTCTGCAGCCACAACTGCCCCAGCTGCTGTCACTTCCCACCCTCTTGCGGGGACAACAGCGTGGGACCCCTCTGCTTTCCACCTCAACTCTGCTACTTTTCCGTCTTCCCTTTTCATAGCAGAAATAATGTTGCCATTTTCATTAAGGCAGAAGAACTTATGTTCTCCTCCTCTTTGTATCTTGAGTCAGCTCTGTAGACAACTAGGTCATTGAAACCAACAGTCAAATCAGTTCTTGTATGAGCAACCTGCATCTTCATTGTGGTTTACAGCATCGACAAATTCACACAGTAAATTTTGAAGTAGGCAAATTGCAGTCTATAAATTTAAAAATGTGACAAATAGGAAATTGATCTCTAAAGTTTCACCAGTGTCCTAAATTACTTAAGATCTTGACCCATAAATCAGGGCCTTGTGACAACCTTAAGTTATAAGTAGAGAAGTCCCCATATGCTCCGGAATTTAAACAGGAACATCTATACAATCTATCCTGTAACTCAACTCTGTTCACCCACCTAGTTTCAAAAGCAAAACACTATGAGCCACCTTTCTCATGTTAATGAAATTAAGAACGCATAACAGAAAAAACACATAGACCAAAAAGCCACCTCATAACAGTGAGTAGGAACTAAGGATACCGTTTCTGTCACAGTGGAAGTCCTGACTTCTAACAGAACACAGGTAGACAGTTCAGGGCATATTAAAAAAAGTTTGTGTGGCGTTTCACACCCCTTGGAATTCCTATAAGAATTCTGTTGCCAGGCAAAAGGCCAAAACTGTAATTTGTTTAGGCAGAGATCTATAGCACTTCTAGCTCAATAAGGCAAGCACTTGCCCATGTTACAGGCAGAACAAACTCATCCAACTTATGTAACTTGAAGTTAATATCCCTTGCAAAGTTTGGAATCAGACACCTAAGAAGAAAATGTCCATATTTCACCACTAACTCCTCGATCCTGGTGGCTTTGTATCACTCAATCTTAGCTTTGTATCACTCAATCTTTTTTTTTTTTTAACGTTTATTGGGTAACAGCACTCTCAGTTTTTCCACATAAAGTGTCTATAGTATATCATCTCCAAGAAGGCAATAATCTTTGTGTGCCACAACCAAAATTACAAATAGGGTTTAATTAGAAGTTTACATAGAACAGTAGCTTCCCCTTTGTTTCAGATGTCATCACTGACTATTAGAATACATCTTCACTTCCACAGCTGGCCCAACAGGTTAAACAAATAGATCACATAGGAAACCTGAGCCTAGATCTATTCCTGGGCCTCTAATAGCTCATGTCTAACATGCTGAAGAGAGAACATTATCAACCTGCTCTTTAGTTGGGGGGTGTAGCAGCTGGGCTTAGCTGCTGCAACAGCCACTTTTAGCCCTCCTGGGTTTTGACAGGAAGGAAACAATGTAAGAGAATGGATGGCAGGCTGGAAGAGATATGGGTGAAAGCTTCACTAATGTCTATTTGTGTCCGAATCCCTTGGCTGAAGATGAAGCTTTTCCTCCTTTAAAGGAATACAAGATAGTAAGATCTGTGATAGGCATATGAACTCTGGAGCAAATTTGCTCTAGAGGAAAAAATAGTTCTGGTTATGGTTTTCTGCCTTTAGCTGGTAAGTATTAAGTAAAATGATTCTAAAAATCATTCAGGCTATTAATTTAGAATGCTGTAAAATACCTTAGGCAGGGCTTAAAGCACACAATGTTACAGAAATATCTTACAAATATCTTAAATCTTACAGTCAGTTTCTAAAGTGTTTTTGTTGGTTTTTTTAAAAGATGTGCACCTCTCTGATTTTATGTGCCAGACAGAACAGATTTTGCACAATTTCTCAATCAGGAAACAGTCTTGATAATAGTAACACACACATATCATATTAAGGTTTCAAAAGGGACCTCCTCATGTTTATAAGACAGATATTTGTATTACTGAAATAGTTTTTCCTGTGTCTTTCTTACTAGTTACAGCAATTTTTGTGGCTGGTTTACTTTTTATAAATGTATGCTCCATTTTCCCCACTGCTTATTCCAATTCCTCTTATTTCGTTTATTACCAGACAAGCTTGAACCTTTACAAACTGCTGGTTGGTGTCCACATAAATCAATCACTGTATTCCAGTCAGAGACACCGAGAATTTTTAATGCAATCTGCCCAATCTGAACTCTTTCCTTCACAAACACTTTGCCTTTAAAAAGAAATTCCCAGCATGAACCTCATCAGAAGCGACATGTAACAGACAGTACATGTGGTGTTTGGGCAGGCAGCAGAGAATTGAAAAAGAAGTCTTCACTTTTTCTATCCCATGGCATGTGCAGAATGTACATGTGGCCCAAGCTGACATCAGGCATTTGAAGCAAAAAAAACTGCTAAAAGCATCAGCTTCTGTTAATTTACTTTGTCAGATATTGTCTTAATTAAAAAAATCTACCGCTAGAAATGGTAGTGCAGCTGAGCTACAACTGCTTCAGTTGTTCTGACAGTCCCAACTGCAGTCTAACAGAACAGCTTTGGGTTCAGTCCTGCTGTCCTCACTGAGTCCAGATCCTGGCTGCAACCAGCAAGGACTGCAGGTGCTGAGGTACAGAGCATGAAACTGCTGTTTATGTCTCTAGCTATTCGTACCTGTGTTTGAAAGGTAAAATGTGACCTTGCAAACAAGAAGCCAGTACTGCTGACTTTCTCATTTGGTTATCTGCAAGAAATTCTTCCCAGTTTGAGGACTATCTATCATAGTCCTTCAAAACTGTTTGTCAGCATAAAACCCAAGGCTGCTATACTATATAGTTTCACCACTATGAAAATAAGCTCTAAAGATATTGATAAATATCCATATAGGCATCACTCATGAGGTTTTTTTCTTGAACCCCATTACTCTTATTTTCCACACTAGAGGTGCAAATATGCCCCTCTTTCCAATTAATTTCAAACATATGATTTTTCCTGTAAGTTCAGGTGACACACGTTTGCTTACTTTTTCACGGTTAACACAGGGTTATTGTGGTTTGCATAAATTACAGTCAAACTAATGATAGTTGTAAGATTTGTACAGAGTATAGTTTTATGCTTGTGTTATATAAAAGGAGGAACATGACTTCATATTGATGATGGATATAATTTTTCTGTGCAGCATATTCAGATAGATGTTTTATATACCAGGGCCCATTGCTCTCTCCACACAGAGCAGATTGTTTCCATTTGTGAAGTTCCCCCAAGCTTGTCCTACTCCCCTTTATATACAGCTCTATTTTCCAAACTTAACTCTGACTAGGAAATAAAAAGGGGAATGAAGGTACACGCTGAGTAAGGATCTAGCGAAATGGCTGGGAAGGAGGTCAAGGTGGGCAGAGGAGCCAAGGATGTGCGTGAGAGGTAAAAAAGATCTGTGTTCAGATACGCGCAGATATACCCAAGGGACCTGAGGAGGCTTCAGCCCCTGTTTGCGCTGGTTGGCCAAGCAAGCACATTCCCACCTCACAGGGAGCTGCTGCTGTCACGCAATACAGCACTCTGGACCAGGGCTGTATCTACTTGAGACCAGCCCCAATCTCCCCATGTACCCCAGTATAACTCATAAACCAGTTCTGCAGAGACTGAAGGGAGTCACAGCATCAGGGAAACATAAGTAGGGTGGGGGGGGATGAAATATGGAACAGCAAATGAAGTGGAGATGATGAGATATATTTGCATTGAGAAAGTCTGAGAGGAAAGGAATTTCATCCAGAGAAACCAGAAGATTTTTAGGAAAATGAGAAAAGCTGAAAGATCAGAGCACCGCCAGGATCTGCTAGCCCACCTTCATGGAGCTCAGCTCTTGTGATTATAGAGTTGACCTGGAATTTTGTTTTGGACTATATTAGAAACAGGAAACTGCATGTAAAGTTAGTGAAACATGCATTGGTTTAGCAGCACTGAAGGGAAGCATTTCACAGAAAATACATCTTAAAAGTGTATTAGTACATTGTAGACAGTATTACACTCTGTAAGAGAGTGGCTATTTCATAATATATATGTGTATTAGTCCAACTGTGCTCTAAATTTACTGCAAGGTGAACTTGATCATTGCTGTGGAAGAGAGGAATGTTATTGCTGCTTTAGAGGCTAATATCATTACAGTTATCTTCAGAAAAACCATTAAGCCCTCCACGATAAGGAATATGATTGCAACCAGGCAGTTTGGAGATGAGTATCAACACACCCAGATCACAGCCAGTGTGAAGGGTCAATTATGCCCTTCTGGTGACAGCAGCTTAGCTTGTGGATGAGAATAGCAGTGGATGAGAATAGCAGCTCTAGTGTCCCTGCAATAGCAGCACAGGGCTGCCAGGAGTACCACACAAAATCAGCACAAAAGTGGCTCTAGCCTGGCTCTCCCGTGTCACAGTTATGCACATTAGTCAGTGGTTCCTCGACCCTGCACAGGCATTCCAACATGGTAAGACTACCAGCAGCTTCCAGCAGAAGGATTCATTCTGTCCACAACTGTGCATGTGCATGCACGCTCTTCTGTTGCTATTGTAAAAAATTCTAGCAAAACTAACAATTTTTTCTTTGCTGTAAGTTGAAATAAATGATAATAAGTTTCTTGACGCATCTTCAATGCAACTATAAGAGAAAAATACTTTTCCTCTTGGATTATCTCAAAAGGCCGTGCTCAGTTTTGTTAGGTAAAGTATGCCTTTCTCGTACTACTCCCTCATGCTCTCTTGTCTTTCACTAGTAAGTAATGGTAAGAGTTCTGTGAAACAAACATTTAAACAAGAAAGCTTAGAAGCCTTGTTATGCTTTTGGAAGTTGAACATTCTCATCTACATAAATGAAAATTAAGTGCCTTAAATCACTAGTAGTAAATTAAGAAAACAAATGTGTGTCTCATTTTAGAAAATACAACCATGGGTTTCGTACTTCTATGTAGGGATATGGAAGATAAATATTTATGCAAAATGAGAAGCAACAAATCCACCTACTACAATTACTTACTTCTATAGAATTCGTGACCTCTGATACTGCTGCCCCAGCATAAATACATCCTTACTCAAAATTCTTATCTGGGAAATCAACCCAGAGAAATACATATTTCTGAATGAAGCGCACACTTTTGCTATTGTGCACCATGATGTTGGTGAACTCACACACTAACATGGTGCAGAAAGCAGCCTGGGTTTCTGAAAGGCTGTGAAAGCTCAGCAGGTACCCCAAGAGCACCCAAGGTCCCCACTGCAGCTCACTGGTGTGACTTCACTTCTCCTCAGCAGCCATTGCAAAAGCCTTGCAGAGAGATGCTGGTGGTCTTGGCACCACGCCTGGTGGACAACTGTCCACCACACACCTGGCTCAGCCTTGGCTGAGGCGAGGTAATGAACAGGCTGACAAAATGAACCCAAGCCTCCCTCCCAAGGGAAGCTACTTTTGATCAGTGTTGAGCAACATACGCAGGCTTGAGCAGGGGGCATGCAGGCAGCTCAGGAAAAAGCGTGCACTGCTGTAACTAAACTGCAGATTAAGTTGAGGACTGCTGTTTCCTAAGCTCCAGATAAGGAGCCTTCTGGAGAATTTGAAAAAACTTAGAAAGAAGAGCAGTAACTGTACTTTTACATCTAAATTTTTGTGAATCTAGGCTGTATTATAGCAGCATTTGTCTCAGTTTAAGACAGTATATTTCTCAGCAAAGATCTTCAGTAGGAAGATGCCTCTGTAGTTAATGGTTTGTCTCTAATGTCTCTGAAACCATAACATTACCTGCCCAGCAAGTATTTACCTAGAAAAGAAGGTCTGGGCATCCCTTATGTTACCTCCTTACATAAAAATCATAATATTGGGATCATAATGTACTTAAAATCTCTTCAAATAAAATAATAAAATAATTCTAATTTTATAGAACTCCTATACTGCAACATCAGATTTTTAATTTCCTTTGAAACAAATGGTATCAAGGAGAGAAAACTGTGTTTACACATCTACTGAAAGGCCTGATTTCGTTGAGGCATACAGAATAATTTAGAGTTCTATTGTGTGACAGTGAAGAAATGACTAAAACCTATTTCTGTAACAGATCTGGATATAATAGCTTTCCTTCTGATCCAGAGTAACTCCCACGAGCTGTAGTGTGAACGAAAGACTCCTGTAAAGCACACAAAATCCCACAAAACGCCCAGTTCTGTGTTGCTGAAAACAAAAGGAGTTTTGCCTTTAATAGGAGCAGGCCCCTTGTTTGCATAAAGAACTTGTCAAACAGAATACAAATGTGAAGCTGGTACATTATAACCACAAGCACAATAGCCCCGATCTTGTTTTTAACTAAGCAAATCCTAGAGAGCAGTTTTCCCCCAAAACCTGGGCATCAGCTAAAATTTCAATGAACTGATGTCTCGAAGTGTTCACGAAGGATGCGGGAAATTTGCAGAAGGACATGAGATTTTCATTTCAAAGAGAAGGAAACAGTATGTTTTCATTATGAAAAATAAGAGTGTGAAAAAAAATCCTAACTACATAATAGCTCTCTTTCAAGTATAAAGTTCAGAATTACATCTCACAAGTTTCCTGTACGTTAAAAGAAGAACACAAAATAACGATCTAAAAATCCTTCACAAAAAACCAACAAGCAAGGATGAAGCAGTACTCGCCTGGGGGCCAATTGCCTCTCCAGCAGCGGTAAGGCTGTTACTAGGCTTGCAGTACCATTTGTTCCATTACACAATCTCCTGAAGCCTTTTACAGAGAGCTAAAACAACTGCCTGTACCAACACGACACATGGCTTTCCATCCCGACTCTTTGCTAATCCAGACGCTCCAACCATCTTTCTTTAAGATGCCATATGGTTGGCAGAAGCCTGTAGATCTAGCAGCACATCTGCTTGTATGTTACTTCTCCCCTCCAACTCCCCCCTCCACACCACAAAAGAGAGAGCAAATAATTATTTTACATGTAACCAATTAAACTGCATTTAAAGAGGATAGGGATTATTTAGCTGAAGACATTTTAAAAATACAGATTGTTGCAGAAGATCATTTGTCTCTCAGTAATTTGAGAAATACTGAGAAACTAAACAAAGAAATGAAAGGCACATGGGCAAAATGATCGCTGAATTTGAATTATTTAAATGACTGCCATTCAGACCTTATGCCCGAAGATTTATTTCCCACATTAGTGTGCCACTGAAGAAGGGACTGAATTTACACTCTGCTTTTGTCAGAGGTGAATCAGACAAGCAGACTAGGAAACTACAATACACCAAACCACGCTTTGTTAAGCAAGTAGAGTGAGTCTGTATGCTAATGACTCTGCAGGAATACACTGACACACTGATTTTTTTGGTGTGATGAGCAAAGATTATTGACACTGTTGAAATCCTGGTTCACTGGCATGCAGGCATCCAGGTTGTCTCTTTAGAATCCAGATGCCAGGAAGACAAGCTGCAAAAATAATTTTGTTTGTGATGAGTTATCATTTGGCCATTTATGACATAATGGACTATAACAGAAAAAAAATATACACTTCAGAGCCTGAAATTTAAAAAAAGGAAAAATCTAGAACATAGAAATTATAAATAAATGCTCCTATAAAACTCCCATCGACCACTCTGTGATGAGTAATCATCTCAGTTAATGAAGGACAGGCAGAGATGGAAATGTGTAAGGACAGACGGCACAATTTTGCAATTCTGCCTGCTGAATTCTGCAGCACCTTTTGTTCAGAAACACTATTTCCTCATTGAACTTTTCCTGCATCAGTAAAATTAGACATCAAAGAGAGTTCTACCTCAAATGCTGGTCACGTGTATTGTTCGTGTGATTATCTGAGCAGTTTGTAGCATAAGGAACACGAAACACACACGTATGTTCTAGCTTTTTTCAAGAAGAATAGAAACTAGACATGCATTTGCTCCAAATAGTCTCCCTGCATGAAGTTTCTGTTGCAATGAGCACAGAATGTTCCTCTGCCTTCACAAAAACAGTTTTCTTTACAATATGGGGATGTTGGAATGCTTGTGTTCAAACTAGTTAGTACACAAATTGGTTTTCCTCTCAACTATTTAGGAGTTAGAGTTCCTAAACAAAAGATGAGGAGGCTGTGTCCTACCATCACAGAAAGAGATGATCAATGTTGAGGCTTTGGTTGAAACCAGCATTTTTGAGGACAATACTAGGTATCCAAGCTGCTTATTTATGGCTAGTACTTTCCATTCACCCAGTACTGTCTCTCTCAAGGCTATTTTAAATTTCATCAAAATTGCTTTGAGTAGTTTTATACAAAACCAAAATTAAAAAGCCACTTTCTCCTCCCATAATTATAATTTTTCTCTTTTCCTCAAGAGAAAGATGACAGAAGTTCAAAATACACTTGAATTTCAAAATGTAAAATGTGGCAATGTATTGAATGATGCAGCAATTTAGCTCAGTTTAAATTTGATAAGACTTGATTTATAAGATATAATAAATAAAGAATTGTATAGTGGTTGTTTACATTAACAAGAAATGTTTATAACTAACTAGAGATAAAGATTTCAGTTAGTTCTATGCATAATATTCAAAATTTGCAAACGATCAAATTATGTCTATATATATATCTATAATAAAACCAAAAATCCTCCCCAACCTCTTGAATTAATCTCTTTCAGACCTTATGTGTTTTGCATATATTTCTGATCATTAATCAATTTTCATTTCAGGTGTTAATGCCCAGGCATGGCCTACTTGCCTCAATCTTAGAGGACTCTGGGACCTGAGAGAGAAAATCATTTCCAATTACCCGATTGCACACACTGACTTCCTTTATTTTCCTAGATGAGAGGTGTGCATGGTGTGTCTTGCATCTTCCTGCAAGATTCTCAATAACTCTGCAGCACTTAGTTGAAAAATGCCTATTTTATCCATTGTGTTGCTTTGGATAGCAAAACAATAATCAAACCAGCATGATGTCTCCTGACATGATCAGGTCAAAACCAATTGTCTGTGATCACATTTGGTATGCCACTGAACATTAACTGTGACTGAAGTTCCAGAAGAAGGTGTGCTTGGAGAGCTGTCACACAGACTCTCATCCCTCCCTAGTCCTTCTCCAGCAATGTCCAGTACCACCCTCCCTTCAATAAGAGCCCACAGAAACATCAGAATGTTGAGTTGCTGGAGCATGTCCAAGGAAGGGCAATTGAGGATGGTGAGGGGACTGGAGTACAAGTCCTATGAGGAGCAGCTGAGGGAGCTGACGTTGTTTAGCCTGAAGAAGAGAAGGCTCAGGGGAGACCTTATCACTCTCTGCAACTGCCTGAAAGGAGGTTGCAGCCAGGTGGGGGTCGGTCTCTTCTCCCAAGCAACAGGCAACACAAAAAGAGGGCACAGTCTCAAGCTTCACCAAGGGAGGTTTAGTTAGACATTAGGAAGAAGTAATTTCCAGAAAGAGTGATTGAGCATTAGAATGGGCTGCCCAGGGAGGTGGTAGAGTCACTGTCTCTGGAGGTATTTTAAGAAGAGACAGAACGTGGCACTGAGTGCCATCGTCTAGTAGACAAGGTAATGATAGTTCAAGGGTTGGACTTGATGATCTCAGAGGTCTTTTCCCAGTCTAGTTGATTCTGTGAATTTCAGAAACACAGGGCCAACAGAGATCCCTTGCACATGTGAAACATGCACTTGATTAAGCACTTCAGACTTTAAATTTACTGTTTACACAAAAACTATGGTCCTAGATTTAGGTATGAGAGAGAAAATGAACTATCTATGTGTACTACGTCTTTCTTGTTCAAGAACAGGTGAATAAAAGAAACCATGTGTGAAGCCTTCACCAAGACCTGCTGCAAACTGACTACTGTAGGAATAATGCAAATGCTGCACACTTCCCTATTGCTTGCAGGCTAAGAAAATAAGGAACAATATAGTTTATTCTCTTGACAAGCAATGGAACATTGCGAAGGTGCAGCGTATGTCAAAAGCTTCTCCCTTGACCCCAATGTGTAACTGCGCTGCTGCTTACAGGTGCCCATCCTGAACCACTTAAGAACATGTTGGGTCTGATGAAGACCCGACTATCACATCTTTGTCAGATCTTTTTGGGCTTGTTTGAGTGAGGTTTTTTTGGACATGGGGAGTAGTTTTTAAAAAAAATCCCCTTCAATTTGAAAAGGACTACATGGGGAAGTGGGGATATTAACCAGGGGATTAATTTCTTCCTTTATAACCACATGAATGCCCTTAGACATCCAGTATCCAAACAGAAAACATAGAACCACTACATTTAAAAACTCCAACACTTCATACTGGCATTTTAATTTTGCAACTCCTGTTTTAGTACAATTTCTAGTTCTGGACAGTGACTTTATGTATTTAATTTTAAGAATATAATAAGAAAATATACCTTACAGGAAAAATAAGTAATCAATCAGATATCTGAAAAATTTCAATTAACATTTTGAAAAGTTTCATGGTATGCAAACTGTTCTAATATAATCAGTTTTTATTAATCTAACTCTTAGGTATTACTCAATCATATTTTAATAATGAGAGTGATTCTTCTGAATTGCCCAGGAGCTTACTTTGCTCATGTCCATTAAACAATCCCAAGCAGTAAAATAGTAAGGTTTTTGCTCTCCCCTCTTTTTTAAGAAGCCCAACAAGTTTGGCTTTCGCTTGTGTACTCTAAAGCTTGTCTTTCAACTGAAAAAACGTTTACAGATTGAATGTGAAAAAACAAAGAAATTGCAAAAATGTCCAAGATGCTCAGCACTATTTAAATTCCAAATTTCTGTAAGTGCCAGCTCTTGAACCATTTTTTGTGCTGTTAAACTTTGCCTTTTTCACCTGCCACACACAGATCACAGAAGTATTCAGCCTCCATGTTGCAGTTTGTAATATACAAAGTGCACATCAACAACACATGCCCTGATGATTACTGCTTATTCAATAATGACACATATTTTAGTATATACAATTATTGTGACCCATTATTGAAAATTGCACTTGCATTCATTTCTACAGCTTTGCAGTAATTGATTTCTGAAATTGTAAGCTGATGGCTCTGCCACCACAGCACTGTTATAATCAAAATTAATAGGCCAAGATAGTCTTCTAAAATTAGACTATGATCTGAAAGGTACATTTGAACATTTGGGTATCTTTCTTCAGATGCTGACAGGGAGACGAGTGAGCGGATGTAGAGAGAATCTGGATATATGGTTCACATATGGGCCTAACAAGAGCAATCTCTTCATATAAAGACACTATTTCTCATGCTAAGTCTACCTTGTTTTCTAATGTCAGCTGAAAGGAATGTTAGAATCTGGGACAGTTTTCCACATCAGAGTCTGCTATTTAACTGCCTGATGCCAGAATTATTGTCTCTTTTCACAGAACCTCTGTAGTTTGGGGTTGTTTTTCTGTTGTTTCGGGGATTTTGGGGGGTGGATTGTTTGTTTAAGACTACTAATGCTACACTTCTTTAGGAAATCTCATTCTTCTTGCTTATTCTTCCACCCAAAGCACCCTGAAATTAAGGTACACCAACTGCTAAAGGGTTTTGTTGTTTAGGGGTTTTTTCAGTGTTGTATTAGAATGATGAGACTACCACTGACTGAACTGTTAAGAAAGAAATTTGGTATTTGGTATTGCCAAGTACTGAATGTTTTTGAACAGAAGTCCTTCATCTGAGTTCAGATCCAAAATCACAGGTCCCAGGCACAATGCTACATTGTTTGTCATTTAGGGCTTCCTTTTATACAGCACAGAATCCAATATATCTGTACAAGACAAAAGCCTTGAGCAGGAAGAAGACGAAAACAAATCTTGGTTGCTAAGTTAGCCTGTCATGTAGTAAATGTTTGTGTAAAGCCACACACCACATGATCCAAAGGCTCAGAAAGCTACAGTTCTGTTAAAAAACCCAAAACCAGTACAAAGGAAATACAGTTGCAAATATGCAGAAGGTAGAACTTTTACCATTGGTCAGTGTGGGGAAATCTTTTCCCTTACTCAGATCAACATATAGCTATACCTGAAGCACAAAAACATTGCTCAAACAGGTCTGGACGACAAACTCCAACATTCATTAATGCCTACCACTCAGAACACAAAATCATTTCACAGCTTTATCTTAAAAGATGTGAGAAAAGATCAGTACAGCATTATTTCCACACAGCAAAGAGATGACCTGAAACCAGCAGTGTCAGGATCTGTAGCATAGCATGGGTAAAAGTGAAACACAATGCCTGGAGAGAAACTATCATAGCTCAAAACAAAGTGTTGAGAACTCTCAGTCAGCTGCCAGAACTCGAAGCATTCACAGGATTAGGAAATGACCAGAACTCATGTTTTACGGATTTAAATAACTGAGGAAAACCAAACACAGCAGCACCTCCAAGCTATGCAATCATAAGCAACAGCATCAATGGAAGAAAAAAGTACTGGCATACAGAACAAAACATGTGAACACGCAAGGTGCTGTCCAAGCTTACCTCAATTTAGGGGAAGTCCTCAGACGAGGAGGTTGAAGGCTAAAGTTGCCTCTAAACGTAGTGAAATTATTTTGCGGTTAAGTCATTACAGCGACAAAAGGGCTTAATAGTTCGCAGCTACCTATGAGTCACAAGGTTCACAGATCTGTCTTCGTTTAGCTCCCCACGCCCAAAAGAAAAATGCTTTTTAATTCAGGGACCTAATTAGGATGATAATTGGAAGAAATTCCAAAGCATCATACGTGAAAATAACTGCCCACGTGTTTACACCCAGACTCTTTTGTAGCATATTGTGGGGAGAAAACTAACTAAACTGAACAAAGTACTCTACTTATGTAGCTGGGGTCTGAACTTGGTTCCAAGTTTTGAAGGAGTCCAGGCCTTTTGAGGGAACTCAGCCAGCAATTCAGGTGAAGACTGCTTCAAAGGAGAAAAGAAGCTTGATGGTTTTTTCCTTCTTTTTTGTCCTTTTCTTTTTGAATAAAAGCAACATCTCCAATTTGTGAGCAGAGAATTTTGAAAGGAAGGGAGAAAACACCATTACAAACAGCAAGCAAAGCTTTCAGTTTATGAATCTACTAATTCATCCATGAAATATCCAGGTTGCCTTCATCATCATTTCCAAAACATCACATTATATAAGGCAACAATGGAATACTAGGCTGGTCTGTTTCCCATATTTTAAGTTGGCTCAGCTGGAAAGCGAACACAGGCTATTGCCCCAGGATGAGTGAATAATTTAACTCAAATACAATTTTGCACAAAATTACTTTCACAACTGGAAAAAAAAAGGCAAAACCCCCCTCCTCCCCCCCAAAAAACCAACCATGGCTAGTAAGACTCCTAGAATCCTCATTAAACATAAGAATTTGATTTTTGACCCCCCCCAACTAAATTAGTATAACTCATGAAATTTAGTTCACAGTGTTACTGTGAAATAAGCAAGGTATAAATCTGGACATTGAAACACAAAGGTTTTCTGTGCTAAGGGGAAACCTCCCATCCACAAAGTGTGAAGTACGAAACTTATGCATTACATCTTAGTACTGTACTGGCCTGGCTGAAATCTCTGCTCAGGAGTAAAATTTATGCTGAAGTAGATGCAAGACAAAATCCCCAAACTGTAGACCAATATTTAAAAGAGGTCTTTTGTGTGTGGAATTGATTTTGGTCTTTAGATCATAAACTCCTGGAGGCACAGATCTTCTTTAATTATATGACTACAAAGCACCATGTGTTTGCATTATGCTATTTAAATAATAGATTTAATTTGAATTTACATTTGTTGATGTAAACATTACTGACTGTAACATTATCCTGCAATCTGATGCAGAAAGTCACTGAAGTATTAGGAAAAAATTCCTTTCCAAAAAGATTACAAAGGAAAGAATCCCCAACTGTGCTATTTGAAAATATGAATAGAAATGAGCTAAATAGAACAGAATAAATTCTAGTGGAACAGAATTTTTAAGATATTTTCACATAAACAACACTAACACCTCAAGTAATTCTAATTTTTAATTCTGCTCTACAGTTATCTGTTGTGTTTAAGGGACCAAATGAATTCAGCTGTTTCTAGCAACCAAAGTTCCATTGATGATGAGAGAAAGTAAGTAGCATGGGACGGACATTCATTTATCTTGCAACACTGCTTTAACAAAAGTGGAACTGGGGACTCTGCTAATGAATTTAACTATCAAGACTCTAATCAGTTCTGGTCTTAACCAAAATTAATTTAAACTGTATTTTTGCATAAATAGTCCCTGCTGCTTTAAAATTTTGTTTAGGGTTGCTTCCATACAGCAGAGGGTCTCAAATGGAACACGATGTTGCTGGGTCCAGAGACAATTCAGAGAAGAACAGTTCAGAGGGAAGCATTTGAACATAACAATATCTGGTACAATTTGTCCATGCGCTGTTAACAGCAAAAAACCCCCAAACAAACCAAAGTCCTAGACTATTGCTGAGAGAAAGGGATTTTAATTCTGGTTTATAGGTGACCTGCAAGTTGCTATAATTTCTCTGTTTGTGAGAACCTAGACAAAAAGAGAAAAAAACATTTATGTACCTTATGTATTGTCCAGTTTATGCCATGTTGCTAGCAAAAAAATTACTTTTAAATTGTGGAGTTTGCAAATGATATCTAATCAGAATATCTAAGCATTAATAATAACTATGTCTAAAATTTGCAGAAATAAAGGCAGCTGAAAGTGGGAGCAGACAGTTAAGATAGAATGAAAGTAATAATCTGTAAAGATTGTACTAGTAGTCATCATAAAGATCACAGGACAACTGAGCAAACAAGTGAATTGTTAAAAGAATTTTGAACAAGCAGAGATTTTTTTGCTCACTGTGTACATTCAAAAAAAAATGTTTTCCGAAGATCTTCAGAACATTTTTACGAGAAAAGATTCCTACTTGTAGAGATGGGATACCCACATTACCTTAAACTAAGAAAAGTATGAAAAAGGTAAAGTAACAGAAAAGAGCACTGTAAAAAGTCTTTTCCTTCTACTGTCTTTAAAGCTTTTTTTTCTTCCATATTACATGATGGATTTTTTTTTTTTGTCTGGTAGTCTGTGACCCATTCTTTCTTTTCCTTTTGTCCTTACACCAACCTGCAGAAGGAATGAGTGAAAACACTGGGGCTTCTGTCTGACCTGAAAACTGATAGGAAGAAAAAGAAATCCTAGATAAAAGTAAAAAGATGATTGCCAGACAAAAACAAATAAGTATTTGAAGAGCTAGGATGAAAAAACTCACCTTACTAGATCCAGATCACCATAAACAGTCCCAACAGTGGGAGCACACTCAATACTGTAGATGAAGGATCACTAGGAATTGTAAAAATTTAATTTTCTTTAGCTCGCAGTTTTGGAATCATATTTGGGAAAAAATCCAGTGACCCTGTCAAAATTGCTATGCGTGAAGGTACAGGCCTCTCACTTCAAATTACAGTAGCTACCTAAATGATTCTAACGGGGGCTAAGCCATCTCCAATATGTAACCACACAAAAGCAAATCTTTCCTTTTGGAGAATAGGGAAGAAAAAAGCATAAGTTTCTTGAAATACTGTGTTGGTACATGCACGTGTTTCATCAGATGCATGGTATACAAAACTGGATGACCAAGCCATAGGCACTGTTTTTAAAATGTAAGCTGAGACATTAACAGGACTTTAAAGAATTATCACAATATATTTACCACAAAAGCAATTGTTCCAAGATGGTTCTAGTACCTGGATGTGTACTGCAATACTCTGGTGATCACAGAGACATCTATACAACTACTCTTTCAGTCAAGCTCAAAAGAAAGCAGAGATACCTCTACATATGGTGGAGATCTTGAAGAACTGGGCTTTCTTTAAAAAATAGTGGAACCTTTCTTCATTTAAACTAATATATGATGACAATAGTTCTGGTGCAGTAGCTGTGTTACCAGCTCCTGGATTATTTACAAGAGGATTAAATACCAACATTCAGTCTCACAGACTATAACATCCTTATATATTATGGAACACAACAAAGTAGTATTTTGAAATCTTTGACTAAATTTCTATTTAGTGTGTATAAAGATGAGAAATTCTTACATTCTTCTAAATATGGAGGAGTAACACAGTCTTGATTCTTGCCACAGACTACTGATTTTACATACATTTATGTGAAAACCACTGTGTAAGATTTTCACGTAACAGTACATTTCTTAGTAATATTACAAAAGACTTTCTTTTGATACAGCTTGAAAACAGTCCTTTAAATACAGAAGAAGCTAATAACATCCTTTCTCTCCTTCTCTACCTCAACACAGAACACTGAAGGCAGCATTTCAGTAGTACTGAACTCCACAAAGTGCTTTTTCCCAAAGGGACTTGATGTTCATAACATTCAGATCAATTATGTATTGAGAAAACTGCATTGTTTACTAATACTAAGTTCATCATCTATTCTTTCTTTGTCAACAAGAGCGTCTTCTCGGTTAGGACAAACATGTCTTTGTTCACCTTTGCCTAATGTAATACAAATTTGGAAGCACTATCCTTTGAGAATTAACTTCCACAGAACATGGAACTATACCAAATATGCATCAGGGTTAACCTAGAAACAGCTTTCAAAATTCTCCTATAACAGACTTACACAGAATTAATAAGGTTGGAAAAGACCATGGAGATCATCGAGTCCAACCCTTACCTAGGTTAACAACCTATCCAACATCAGTCTAACATCTATACCATCTAAACCATTTAAACCATCTAAACCATACCGCTAAGTTCATCATCTAACCTATCCTTAAACACATCCAGGGACAGTGACTCCACCACCTCCCTGGGAAGCCCATTCCAGTGAGAGATCACTCTCACTGTGAAAAAGTTCCTCCTGATATCCAAAAGTTCCTCCTGATATATATATATATGTATGCTTATAAGCATTTATCAGCCATAATTTTTCTCTGAGATGAACCACATAGAACACAATAACATGGTGAAAGGAAAATATATCCAAGATGTAGTGGTCAAAGCCCTTCTCTTACTAGAGGTGCTAAAGGATTTTTCTAACATATCAGCAGAACAGAGGACTTTTTTCAAAAGGGTTGAACTTGAAAGACTCTCAGATATTGTATGTTGTGGAGTACTCAATTTATTCAAGTCAAGCAGAGATTAACATTATTTGGTTCTTCTGTTCCAAAAAACCCGGAATTTCCAACAGAAGCCTTATGTAACTAACCATCAACATATTTTAGAACAACAAACTCAATTAAGATGATTGTATCCAGCTTTAATAGATATTTTTCCTCATCGATCAAAACTTCAAAGACTAAAAGGTGTAATGACTGTTGCCTCATTGTGATCATTATGGTATCCTTCCATTTTCAGAGATAGTGTCATATATGGAAATGATGGATTTAATTTCCAAGCTCTATTATCTTATGTAATTATATACTCCTTGTAAAATGAGGAATGAACTGTATCTTGGTCACACAGTTCAACATGGCACTATCACAAATAATTGCCAGCTACAATTACCCTTTTTGACAAGAAGTTTGGACTTCTTCATGTTCTATTCTAATTCAGTGGCTTCTACTTTCGTAATTCACTACTGATTTCTCTGCACCCAGCAATGTCAAGAGGTGAACAATTAAATTGTTCAGAATACACCAAGAATGTAAGAGTGACCCTATACTATATCTTCATTTTTTTCCCTTTGATCATCCCTTTATTTGACTGCATTTCAGTAAATTATCCATGTAGTTTTTATTTTGACAGCTCTCTTTACAGCAGTAAAACAAAATGTGTGCATTGCAAATGGCAAAGATTCAAATTTCAGCTATGTTTATCCAAAATAGCACTGAACTGCTTCTGTACTTATGCTATACTGCCTACAGCCTTACGGAAGGGGAGACAGATGGGATGAATTTAGCAGGGAAACAGCTGTGGCTTGAAGAAGAGACAAGCAAAAGTTTTGCTATCAGGCTTCATTATGTATCAAGGTACCAGTAAAATGTGTATCCGTAAGGCAGCCAAAAAAGTGTTTTTCATTTGACTAGTGATAATTACCTTTTCTCAACAGCTGACAACGTTCTAAGCAACATTAAATAGGTATAATAATTAAGCAATAAGATAAGACAGGCAGTGCCTTGCTGGGGATTATTGCTCGCCTCGGGTGTGTTGTGAGGCATAAGGCTAAAGGGTGGGTGACTTCAGCCACCCGAGAAATGTAATAATCCCTCAGAAATGCACTGCCTGGAGTGTCTTCTTGCTATTAAAAATGGAAATTTAAAAGGGACAAAATGCTAGACACATTTCCTGTGGATTTTACTGACATGGGTTAACCTAACAAAAAGTCAGTGAAGAAATTCCATTTCTGCCCATCCTATGAAGCCCTTTCCCAAGGACACAAATACCTCTGTTCAGCTTGTCTGTGCACTTTATCCACAAAACTTATTTGAGAAGCACAAATATTTACATCATCTATCACATGCATGACAAGACAGAAAATTAAAACAGTGGTGACAATTATCATAATAGTAAAAGTCAGTCAAAGGGCTTAAGTTACATGCTTCCAAACACTTATTCTGTGCAATTTTCTGTGTTTGATGTCAATTTACAGATGAGGTTTTTTTAGTTCAGAAACTGTATGTCTACATACGTATATGTATAGACACACATGTATTTTTTAATATATATACATATATATATATATATATATAAAAAAAAAGTCAGCCACTTCAATGACCCCAAATAGACAAAAACACCAAAACAAACAAAACAATCCCAACACCACACCCGCTCCCCCAAACTGTAAGTTGTTCTTGATTACATGCAAGTCACATAGCTAAAACGAAGGCTATATCCCTGGTAATGTGGGAAGTGCTAGTGTAGCACTCAAAGATTACACTGCTTTATATAAGCAGAGAAAAGTTTACTGTCATTTCAGCTGTGCTACTGAGACAACCTTTGGATACCAGAGACCTGGAAGTATTTAGCAACCTTGATTTAAATCAAATCAGAATTCTAAAGACCTTTCAGGATCATGTCCCAAGTAATAAGATGTATTTGGGACAAGGATGTATTTCCATATGTATAACTAGAGGTGGAATCTGTCTCTCTGAGGTTAAAAGAACTTAAAAATAAATCTCATTTCCCCTTTCTTTCCCTCCATACATGACTTCACTGTTCACAAAGAACAAGTTAAACAAACACAGAATAATCTTATTATCCTTTTCCATTTCTTACATATTTTCCATCATCACTACTTCATTTCAAAACCAAACTGAGAAGCCCTGCTGAGAACCACACACAACACTGTCTTGAGTACCACAGAAATAGAGATGCTAAGGAGGTCTTACCACACTGTCCTTTCCCTATTGCCACTGCCATAATCTCTGCTTCACTACAACTTGTGCCAAACATATTTAAGACATTTCCAGAAACTAGGCCAATGCTGTTACTATTAGACTACTACCAATTAGCACTACCACAAGGCACAATAAACCCAATCACTTTTTAGCATTTAATTTTTTCAAGATGGCAGTTTTTTTAGAGTGTACCCAGAAAATGATAATGAGTATGACTGGAGCTCTGGAAAAGAATGATAGTTTAAGTTATACAAGAAATAGGCAAAAGAAAGTTCCATCTGTGTTTTAGAGGACACAATCAGTGAAAAAATAGATCTTCAGTCTCATGATGGATAAACTAAACACTTACTAGTTTGAAAGATGAAAGACGCATAATGGGAAAACACCTCACTGTCAAGTGCAACATTGGTTATGGAACTACTGGCACAAGACACATCAAGGTTAAATACTTAAAAGATTTAAGAAAAGTTAGATTTAGATACAGAAAATGAGAGCATCCACAGCTAGATCAGCTTCCACAGGAGCATGCCAGGACCCTGCAGGAGCAATCAAAACACTAAAGTTATCAGGAAAAAGCAGTCTTCCAATAACCTTGCAAAACTCTACTCACTTATTATACTAAAACATAAATTATCATTAGTTTGAGTCTCCTCTTACAACAATAACCTTGAAAGCAGGCAGATGTGTGGATTTTGTTACAGAGCTGGTAAATTTTCATGACACACGTGCAAAGCTCTTTAAATATTATTCATCTGTCTTCATTTTCATTCCTCACTATATGGGAACAGAGGGTTTTAAATAGCCTTAGTCTGAAAGTCTCAGAGTTATACAGAGACCAAAACCACAAGGAAATCTGTTACTGCTTAAAGTAATTTGCCAAATGGGTTAATAGTTAGGTTTTACTATTATTGTGAGTTCACTGAAGGATCAATGGGAAGATCCCAATTACTGTTAAATATCCCAGCTAGACATTTGCTGCTGAACTACTGCATAGTGGTAGTCTCACAGTGGCTATTTTAAAATTATTTTTTTTTTTAATTGTTCTGACACATCACAACAACATCACAAAATACAGTACATGAAAATGGACTTGATAAATGCAGATAAAACACAATACGAGAGGAAAAGCAGGTGAGTCTAACAGTCAGGGGCTTCAACAATTTAATTTTTTAGATGGCCTAAAAAAATCAAGACATGCTAAAGATTGTTAAGTATTGTATACTTCTAGGAGGAACATGGGCAAAGCTGTCTTCCATCATTTATACTATATTGGTAAGGCTATTACTCTGGTGAGGAAGACTGGTCTGTGACTACTACCATGGACCAGAAGTGCTACCAGGCACTGAAGGCAAAGTGTTTCAAAGAAGATGTGGTGGTGGTGAAGGGATAAATTGGCAGATTAACACAATCATGTATCACCATCAGAAGCAATCCCTAACCAAAATTAAACAGTTGCAGGTTTGTAGCAAATGCAGGAGAAAAATAATAGGGTTCTCCTGGAAAAACATGGGTACACTTCTGTCCCATGTTGCAAATATTTTTCAGTGTCAGTGACCTGAAATGACCTGCATAGCACAAAGAGTTTCCAGATCTTGACGTATCAAGGAGAGGCTGGGCTGAGCTGTCAAAAGCATCACCTTTATCCATCTCCATTTAGAGGAATCAAAAATCCTTCGCTAATGCTAAATTAACATTTAAATTTGAAAACCAACAACTGTGCTGACAATAGAAAGTAACAAGAACAGCCTGGAACCTTATGTTGCACTGTTTAATGTCACACGTATTTCAGGGCTTTTAACATTCCTGGTAGACAAGAACATGAGCTTACTGTTAGTGAGCTGAAGGCTTTGACTTATTTCATCATGGCATGAATAAGAACTATCCCCATTTCTGTTTTGGAGAAGGCAGAATACAGCAAAGCAGTAGAGTAGAAGATATTCTCAGAAGTGCACAATTACCAGACTCCTAGCAGAGGGAGAGTTAGTCAGTGTTGGTAGCTGTTCAACACAGAAGCAAGCAAACCTGGCTATTTTTCCACTCTGCTTTTCTTTGAGGCATTGACTGGTATCACTTTCCCAGATATTATTCTCTGGTTTCTAAAACAATAATATTGTGGTGGCCAGCAGTCATTTTTTGATAAAGGAAATGCAATAAATCTTACCTACATTAACTTCAGCAAAACATTAAATATCATGCCCCATCAGCAGTAGTTAACTAAGCTGTCGTTGACAAGAAACTAACTACAACAAAGAGCACAGCCAACAGGAACAACTGAAGGGAAGGAAGAATTCTAAGTGAATTTCTCTGCATTTAACAGATTTATGAATATTTTGAATTATGACTCAGCACAAAAAAGTAGGAGTGGGCTGATAAATTTAAGACATGTTATCAGCTTAAAGAAGGTCTGGGACACTGTACAGAAAGAAACAGATGACTCACAAGATTGGAACCCCAGACACAGGATGAGATTTTATAGTACAAAGCCTTACAGTAGGGACAGTATGAACTGCAAGCTCATGGCAAGTGTCTCTGCTGAAAACTTGAATTTACTTGCAAGGAAGAGATCCTGGACACACTTACTGGTACAGCTCCGAAAAAGGCAAATGTGACTGTAGGATTCATCAGTCAAGAAATTTCTAGTAAATACATTAATTCCATATATTCAAATGTCCTCATCCAAGATCCTGAAGGCAATTCTGACTGCCTATAATCAAAAAAGATCAACTACACAAGAACACCGAGGGTGATGAACAGCTTATTGCAAAAATAACAGGAAGGCTTCACAGAATCACAGAACATGCTGAGCTGGGAGGGACCCACAAGGATCATTGAGTCCAACTCTACTTATAATCAGAAGTATTTGCATTACCGATGCAGATTCTATTGAACAAAAGAACTACTTGTCCCAATCTTGGCTCAAAGACAAATAGGTACAAACCAAACAGAAATTAATTCAGACCAAAAATAAGAAGGAGCCCAATGAGAAGATCAGTAGTAGTGGCAACTGTTGTCCAAACTGGAAAAGCAAGGGCCAACGATTTTTACAAAAAAGCTCAAAGCATTCTTGAATAAATATATATGTACATAAATTACATATATAAGTACATATATTTCATACACACACCTAGCAACAGGAGAACACAATACTCTGTGATCTAGAACACATCCTGGAGAACATTATTAAGTTCCCTAAACATCTCTCTGGAAACTGAACGTGACATTTCCCTCTGCTTGTCATTTGCTTCTTAAAGTTAAGAACTTATTTGCACATCATTCTGCAACATTTTCTGAAAATCTTATGTTTCACTCTTGGTATACATTTTCAGTTTTTCTAACAACCAAGAAAATTTTCACTTTATTTGTCTACTGTTTAAGTAGTTGAGGAATAAATCTTAAAAACACTATTTGAGGTTTTAGATAAACTTACATAACTAGTTAGCTATTTAGAACGGGAACATTATACATATGAAAGCATAAACAATATATGTATTTATATACACAGTACATATAAACATTTATTTCAGGTGAGAAAGGGAAAAATAGTTAAACATCAATAGTAAATAGTAGCAAATAGACAAATAGTGAACTTCAGAGGAAGAAGAGATTCTTAACATCCACTTTCTATTCCAAAGCATTTAGCTGTGTGCAAACAGCCCAATATTAAACAAAAGCCAAATACACTTCCACGCTGACAGGATTTGCACCATACATATGTATATGCATGTATGTGTATACAGATTATCTCTTCATTACTTCCTAATAGCACTTCTCTGGAGGATATATTTCTCAACCTAAAATACAAGTTTATTGTACAGTAATAAAAAATTAATAGTGATCACTCCAAATTCTGGACAGAGCCAAGAGTTTCATTTGTCTGAACTGCAATCCTGACACAGTGACCACAAAATCTTTTACAAACTCCTTGCATGGAAGACTGTAAAAAACATTATAGTCTCCAACTGCTACAGCCATCCCATTACAGCAAAACCACACCAAAGATGTGAGTACGAGTAATGATGCTCAGGAAAAAGTGCACCAGATTGATCTTTTGAGACAATGGGAATATCTTTATATCTTTAATATCCAAGATGTTACGGATACTAAGTAAGTTAATCGCTATTTTCAAGGTAAAAATGAATGCATTTTAAACTAAAAAACCATAATATAGTGTGTTTTTATTCTGTAATTGCATTTCAGTTGGTCTAGAAAAAAATAAAGTAACAACTGCCTCACTGTTATTTTAAAAAAAATAACAGAGTAAGGGAGACCATATATTCACCTGAGAATGATCTAGATTGTAAAGAAAGGTCTTTCAGGTTATGGCCTAACCCAAGTTCTTCCATCCATCATTATTTCTTGAAAACATACACAAAATACTAGAGCTTTAGGCAGAAAATGTAAAATTTCAAATGTACCTTGATTGTTCCAGTTATCAAGAAACAACTTCAATCAATTCTTCTACTGAAGATTTGCCAAGAAACCCAAAATCTCTACTCAGAAGTGTAATAATAACAGCAAACTATTGTGATTTTACGTATCAGTTACTTGAAAATGCTGGTGTATTCTCTCTTTCTATGCCTAAATTCTTACAGATGTGTGTCCTCTCATGCATACATGACCTTGCATACTCTTATCACTTAGGAGCAAAACAAAAAATAAACTTAAAGGTGGAAGAAAGTCCTTGTCAAACTGAATATTGCATTTTCACTCCCTAAGTGGTCCATTTAAAAATCCATTTTAGTTACTCTTCCAGATAAGTTTATCCATAAGAATCATACATTTCTCCATAGGTAGAGAACAAATATAATTTGTCACATGTTGTGCTATACAGACATTTCTGCACAGTTGCTGCACTACACTAGAATGTCTGAAGGGGAAGACACCCCAGGTAGTTGGCTGCAGACATATCTCAGCAACATGGCACGTAGTTACAATTTGACACATATAGTCTTTATAAATCCAATGTCTATGAAGTCAAACAAATCTCCTTCTTATTTATAGTAACAGGCGAGAGCAGATCTCTGCCGTCTTGTTACACAGATGGTTGTAACATTTTTATAGTTAACTTACAACCACTGATGCCTAAGGAATAGACACACATCTGCCCCAAACTGCCAGTCCTGTAGGCTCTTCTTTTTAACTTTAGCTAGCAAAAATACAGTCGAAATACATCTAACAGTGTCACCCCGCAAAAGCTACCATAACAAGTTTACATAAAATGCATTATTATTGTCAATGTTACACACATTGAACAGTGATCACACATATTACAGCAAAAAACCCAGTAATATCTCCCATCACCAAAACTGAGAGAAAATTCATAGCCTCAAATTCCATATGCTGAACTTAGTTTGGAAAAATGTTTGGGGAAAAAAATTCATTAGAACATTAAATTTACATTTTATTAAAAAGATTTAAAAAGAGCCTTGTACTTGAAATAACCTACTGTCCAAGTGTTGTTCATTTTTTCTTTAACTGTTTGATAAAAAGTAAAGGCATCGCTGGGTCGTCTTGAAAAAAGGAAAGAAATTTCCTAGGATTTTCTTTTCCTGCTTGAAGATACTACTCCATATTTGCTGTATTTCCACATATTGCCTGGGTTACTAACAGGAAACATACAGAAAAGGGCTAAGCTATATTTAATTAAATGCTTCCCATTTTAGACACTGGTTGTCCACAGAAGAAATTCTGTGAATAGCTGACTTACAATCAAATGCTTGCTTTATGAGAAGAATACATGCAGAAAACTAAAGCCATAATTGAATACTGTAGCTACAGGAGTTAACTAAGTTCAGTGAGTGCTTATATAGTCTGATGAAATCCTGACCCATGGTAGCTCAGGCAAATAATACTTATTCATAACTATGTTCCAACAATAATAGACCTAGGCAGATTCTCGCGGTTTTTTCTTGCTCCTCAAATTGAGAGAGAAAAGAGAATGTAAGAAGGAGATCTGAATTTGCAGAACTGGCCTAAGTGCAGAGGTGAAAATGCATGCCTGAGAATTCAGTTTGAAAACAGATTAAGAAGAAAATAAGCCAACTTTATGTGTACAGTTACATCTCATTTGGGTTTGAATTTTCCTTTGTCTGGAATCTGTTCACTTCGTGTGGAGTGGAGCACCAAACCCTCCCCCTCTCCCCCAGACAACCTTTTCTTTTTGTTTCATATTCTTTTTGTTCTTGGCTAGTTTCTATCTTTACAACTGCTTTATAAGAAATTCTGCACTTACTAATACCTGCTAATTTCTACTATGAACACAAATCTACAGAACGGGGATTTGAAGAACTTAATAATACACTTCGCTTTGAAGTTGAAAACTTACACAAATAGACTCTTTGCTATGTGAGAGAGAAGAATTTATCTCTCCAAGATTCAGATCCACAAAGTCACACATGATGACCAACTCACTTCCAGTGGCACATAGGTGACCCTACATCATGTTAATGAATTATCTAACATGATAAAGTGGATAGCTACAAACTCCATATCAAAACAATAAAAAACCCTAAACCCAACATGTATCTAAACAAAGATCCACAGTGTTGCTAAGTTAAAAACATTAAAAGACATCTCTTCATGAGCTCCACTGCACTCTTAACATGTCACTCTAGTTCTGCAAACTATACATCTTTCAATTCCAGTTTGCCTTAGCATGTGAGAACTGTATGATTTAATATTGACATGGCATATTTCACTGAGTAAAAACACACTGGGCTGAATATTTCCATTACACTGAAAAGGCTGATTTAATATTCCTCTTTAATGACTGCAATTTAAAGTAATCTCTTTCTTTAAAACTTGTTTATATAATTTTGGACTATATTCATTTCCAGCATGTATTTATATAGAAAGATAGGAAAGGCAGTAAAAGAGTTATCTTGTTCGCTTTCAGGAATGCAACTATTACAATTGCCAAACACTGTTGCTCCCGAAGAAATTCTGCCTGATCAATTAGATCTTGCTTCTTATACAAAATAGTTATATCAGGGCCTGTCATGTTGTCCTCGGAGAACAAGTATTGACAGAGATTTCTTCTGAAACAAATATCACAATTCCTCATTATTCAAATGCAAATGTTAGGTCCCAAGTTTAGCCGAAATAATTTTGATACTTTCTAAACTTTCTAAAGAGAGACAGAATAACAGCAGCTAGAAAATAAGGTAGGAATGCACTTTTGAGGGACTGTCTTGCAAAAAGACAATTGCCATTTGTAGCTGCATACAAAGGGGAAACATGTCCAGAAGAAATCACCCTCAAATAGTATTTTGCTCTGATTATTAGTATCTAACTGATGGATGAAAATCTGAGGCAAAATACATTATTGTTTTTTGTTCTGCTTTTACTGAGTAGGACTGTCAGATGTCTATTTTCAAAATGAGAAGAGAAAAATTATTTGGTTTATTTCATGAAAATCTTTCAACATAAATATGAGAAACTCGGAGATTTATTTGTTGTAGCAGTCATACTTTCTGCTTTCCTTCACCTAGATCTACAAACTTCATAACTAATTTATAGCATTTAAGAACTGATCCTGAAAATCTATTACAGCTTTCACATGGAAAATAAAATTAGATTACAGTGATTTTTAAAGCAGTTCATTATAGCTGTCTTATCACTTATTACCTGGGTTTTAAATTAATAAAGTGCAAGATCACAACTAAAAATATGTGAAAAGAGCCCTCTCTTAAAATGCTGGTAAAATATACTGTTCATGGTTCAAATACCTGATAATCTCTGCCATATTTACATATTTAAAATATTAAATAAGACATGCTATTACTGTGCTGTTTTCTCCCCTTGTTGTCAGCAAAACAGCAGCAGAAGGTAAAGAATTGCCTGCAGCATTACCACTCTGCTTTCAAACCACTTTTCTGCCCTGGATTAATGCTTTCAGTCTTTTCTATCTTTTATATAATCATTGCTGCTGCAGCAGAGAATGAGCAACATTTTCCAATACATCTATTGTATTTGGTTCTGACAGAGGAAAGGTTTTCCTAAAAACTTAAAAAGCAGACTTAAATTCAACTAGATAATAATAATTCTACAGAAGAACAGCTAGGAAAAAGAGGAGGGGAAAAAATACTTTTTTCTCCTGAAAGTAACCTTGAGTTCTCAGTCCTCCATATGGTAAGAATCCACAACAACTAAAGAAGCCAAAAGGAAGGTGAGATAAACGGAAAGATTACATGGTCACAGTTGTAGTATTTTGAATTTCTTTGTTCTCTGAGATAAATGATGATGACTATCCAGCGTTACAGAAGAACAGGATGAGGTACAGACAGAAATCAGAAAAGGAAGAGGAAAGAAGGGGGTCTGGATAACTGAAATGGAAGCATGAAGTGCTTGCAAGAAAGAAGCTTATATGGGCAGAGAATAAAGGGATGGCAAAAAAAAAAATCAACATTTAAAAATTGAACATACAGGACTGGCTACTTCAATACATGCAAGCTCTGTTCCTATCAATTCAGCAGTGATCAAAAAACAAAACAATGTTTCCCAGTAAAGACTGCGTGGTCCGAATGAAGTTAAACTGCATGTTGCCTTTCAGTACCAACAAGAAGTAGCCTGGATGACTGGATTTGCAGAGTTGCCCCTCAGCTCCTCCTTACTTCATCTTCTACATTTACAAGTATGCTTAAGCACCTTCCAGTGCCTGTTACACTAACATAGAGTGGAAAACAGAGCAAGAGAGCATAGATGAACTTTCTGGAACAAAAAGGAAAAGAATCCACAGTGACCTTTGAGGAAATCTAATTCGTACCATGGCATGAGGTGTTATCAGTCTGGACACTCTGCTTAGAATAGTCAATTGATATTGGTGGAAGTATTTCATACTAGTTTTGCTGCAACTGCTTCCAGCTCTTCCTGGGGAAGTCACTGCTTTTCTGAAAGGCTAGTGGTGCCTGGAAGCTATTAGTATTTCTCTGGTTACTAAGATCTTCAGTAACATTCATCTCTTTATACAAGTTAAATGATGATAAGCCCCAAAAATACAACTCTTACATGGTATAATGGCATCCACATCTGTATTCTACCTCCTCTTTCCTTCCTCCTGCTCTCCCCTTCCCACCACCCTTTTTTTTTTTTTTTTAATATGGTAAGACTATTCATCCAAGTTAGTGCAGAGAACAGCAGAAGCAGCCCACACACATATGTACTAGGCTTAAATTCTTTGGAAGACTATGTTGTTCAAGCTTTCCTTTTATTTATCCAAAATGGCACAAGCAAAAGATGTTATAAAAAAACTTGACAGAATGATTGGGGAGGGAGAAGGAATGGTCATTTTTGTAAGGAAAGAATATTACTTTCACACAACCTAGTGTCATTTTTATGTTTACACCACGCAACTGTTACAGTTGAGCATATCGCATACAGACAGATTAACAGGACCTCCTACCTTGACTTCATCCTCTCATGCATTCTCCCATGCTGGATACATTGCTGGTCCAATTCATCATTTCGTTTCTGCATCTTCTCCAATCTGCCATGAAGATAATCTTTTTCCTGACTAAGCTGGTTGACTTCAGATCTACAGAAGTAAAACAAAGCGATGATGGATGTTGTCAGATTTCATCCTGCAGCGTGCCATCAATATGTGGCTCCAGCATTTAGAAAATTTCATACATGTATATGTAATGCATAAACAAGCTATTACTAGAACTTACGAAACAAAACGCTGTTTCAGATAATCTTAAGACAAAAGAACATGATGGTGAAGGGTTTCTGGTGTATATGCCAACGGCAATCACTCAGTCACAGGTTGGCTAAGCTAATTTCAGCCTCATTTAAACAGGCATGTCATTTGGCATTATGCACTGATGTTAAATAAGATCAATAAATGTAAATTCATACTTGTTAAGCAAGAATTTGGCTAGCATTTTGAAAACACATTTCAACTTCTTTATTAGCAAAAGCTAACATTTAGTTTAAAAAAAAGACTCCTAAAAACTTGTCCAACTTTACTCCACTGCAGATTGAACTCTGAACAGTGGCACTGTTTTAGAGACTTTATTAACCTCATATGTCCAAAATAACATTACAGAGATTAAAAAAAACACCCAACAAAACCCCACAAACCCTTTCAAACTCCCCCTGCACAGCCCCCTACCCCCGCAAAGGAAAACTCAACCGAAAAAACAAAGCCATGTTAAGAGGAAAATTAATAAAACCTTAAGAAATGGGGGATAAATCATACAGGCACACAATATTCTACATAAAACTCAGCACAGCCTTTAAGAATATTAGTCACTTCTATGCAATTCTTATTCTTCACGGGTGAGCAAAGACACCAGATCCATGAATGACCCAGGACTGCTACTTGCTAAATCTCTAACCATCAGCCCATGGAGAAACAGGCATGAGCTGTTTCTTAATATCAGGAAAAGACCTCAGATTAAATTGTGATAAAATATACATTATGCACTTGTACAGTTTTAACTCCTTGGAAAAGGTTAATGAGAACATGTCAGAATCTGCTATACCATCAGAAAGTACGAATCAAAAGCAAGCAAATTTGATTTATGGCATCTGCCACTCCAGATCTTGAGATTAAAAAGCTTCAGATATATCTTTAAATCATAAACTTAAATATGCTGCAATTACAGCAGAAAGATACTTTACCTTCCTGGCTGTTATAGAATTCAACAACAACTGACACTCTGAAAAAGACAACAAAGTGCAGAGGGGAAGGAATACTCTTCTCTCAAAATTATGCTGTTACATTGACAAGTCAAATCTAGAAATGACAACATAATCTTTTCATGTTTAACTAGAGAACAATGCATGGTATCATCTGTGAATCTAAAACAACTTAGCAAGGGAAATTTTGGATGAAGACTGTATGTAATTGAATTTAGATAGGGAGTTACAGCTCTATTAAGGAACAACACAGACAAATAACATCAGAATTGTGCTGATATATTTGTACATGAAATTTCAGTGCTCAGCAGTTTTCTGGATAGGTACACATAACAGTGGGCAGGATGTTATAGGAAGGCAGCAGAAATGGAATTTTTACACTGGTCATTTAACAGAAATACTAATAACTTAAATTAACAAAGCATTGCCAGCTGGACCACTGTGTTATCACACATATGCAGTCTGTACTTGATTGTTAGACAGACAACCAGTGGATAAAAGCACAAGTCCACTGAAGAGCAGTTCAACAGAAACCTGACATAAGAAAGCATAACCAAGTGGAGACTAAAATCAATACCGTGTTCTTTTTTTTTTGCCAGCAAAATCCAGCAACAGCATTTGCCACGTAGGAATACTGTAAATTATCATGTTTGTAGGGTTCCCCAACCGGGAGATCTTTCTCCTTTTTCTGTATTTGTATGTGACTGTCTCATTCATGGAAACAGCAGAAGGAACTTTCAAGGTGATAAAAGTCTCAAAGTTTTACAAGGACTTATTCACTTCCACCACATTTGAAGGTGCCTGAAGTCTTTCTTGAAATATCAAGGAAATTACATCAACCAAAGCGCTACTGAAAATTACAATTAATGCAAAAAAAGTAAGTACTAAATAAATTGAAAACATGAGTTGCAAAATCTCTAAAATACAGCTCTAAATGCCTGATGCTTTGAACCATGTTATTAGTGTGGTTTTCTCCTTGAACACATTTTGTAATTACAGTTGAACTCAGCAAAAAACCCCGATAAAATCCTACTAACACATTATTTACAAAATGTCCTTCCTATGTAAGAGTCTCACCACCAAGATTCAAGTATTTAATGACTCTGAAGTTTTGAAGAACAACACATATGAAGGGCAGAATGCCTATTAAGGTCAATGTTGCAGGCTTCATGTGTGTGTTGGCAACAAATAGAGAACACTAGTCCCAACACAATACTGCACATCAAGAGTCTTCATCATCCCTTGTCAAAAATTCCCTCTGCATCTTTAAATATACCTCTCATCCACCTCAGTTTCCAAAGATAGAACAACTAATTCTATGTGATAAATAATTTCACAAATCCAGTTTAAAAAAAAAAANGACTGATAACAACACTGAATGCAATAGCACATTTATATAGGAGCAGCAATTCCACCCAGCCGGGGGCAAGACCAGTTCTGTGTAAGTGCTTCTAAATGACTGCTCCCAAGGTATCACAGCATGGGCAGGGAAGAGGAGGGCAAGAGTCAAAGTACACAGTGCTGAACTTCAGAAATACCCCACTCATAACACCAAGGACAGAGGCAAATTAGAAATATCTATGTGCTAAGCACTATGTCTGATGGATCTAGCATAACTAAGAGACACAGCACAGATGTGCTAATTTTGCTCCACAAGAGCTACTCTGGGTCCAACAGTCTGAGCAGTAAGCTGTGGTGGACTCAGTAGAAACTGATGCATGCAGGCATTTGGAATGCTGCCATCTAAGCTGAACTCTGCATGAAGGTGCACTTTGCAGACTCAGGCTGGCCCACAAGTCATGCAGCCATGTGTCTGTCTGTGTGTGCCTCGAGAGATCTGACAGACTGAGAAGACCTGTATGAAATCAATATGATTTTGAAACTACACTAAGCAAAGATTCAATGTCACATGAAAATGAAAATGTAAAATGCATGCTTGTAATTACATGTGTAATAGATTTTGCCAAATCTCATGTACTTGTCACTATATCAAAATTAATTGATGGGTGGCAGAAGCAACAATGGCAAAAACTTCCCAATACTTCTGGATTCATTCAACTACCTCAACTCCTATGTGAAAACCAATTTAAGGTTTTATCTACCATCCTTACTGGAAGAGTCCTGGGAAAATAAACAAACAGGTTCCTCCAAAACATTCAAATACTACAGACAAAAAAATGAGCAAGTGTTAGATAGTCAAAATTCAAAGTCAGTCTTAGGATATTTTTAGGATGAGCTGATTTTTGAAGACTAATGTGGCAATGCTGCTTTTACTCCTCTGAACTACCTTTCACATTGCAGTGCTTTTTAAACCTTGCCTTTTCCTGCTCTTAAAAACAATTGTTAACTTGTACAGAGATTAAATACTCGCTTTAAAGTATTTTCTGCGGATACAGTATTGTTGAATATAATTTTCATGACCGAACCTTTGGACAGACTGTTTCCCATCTTCATACAGCTAGCTACCTTCAACAAACATTTCACTCCTGATATTGAGTGCAATGACCGCAGTCAACCAAACATGCAGAAAAATAGTTCAGCCGGGTATGTGTTCTTTACTTCAATTAAACTCACACAGTTGGATGCCTACTGTTGCCAAACCAGTAATATAATTTATACATTATAGTCCAAACAGTAAAACTACACTAAAAGTCATTTAACAATATTTATAACACCATAAAATACAGTGTTAAAATATATGAACTGCAATATGTACCAAAATTATAAAATTTGTTTCTCATCATCAGTGATTAAAACCAGGATCATTGCTCTAGCTTCAATACTCACAACCCTGGTGACAGATTAGAATTCAAATCTTAATGATCAATTTACAATTAACAAGATAGAAGTGAAACAAATTAAACCAACCATTATATATAACGAGACCCAATGGACTCCCATTGTTCCCCTTAATTACAAAACGCAAATCTCAAATACACAGTGGGTAGTGTTAAGCATTAATCTACAACCTAGAAACTCAGACAGTGACAATCAGAGAAAAAAAGAAAAGAACAAAACAACAGAGAAGAAATCAACAAAGGACTGTATTTTTAAACATGCCTATGCATATGAAAACCTTAACAGACATTATCTTCTTTCTGCACAGCTTGAGGGGTTTATAATTCGTCTGACATTGTCTTTCTCAAGCATTACTGTGTAGGGACTAGCTCACAAAAATGGTTCCAGCTTACATATAAACATGAAAACTTTGGTTTAGATTTCTCAGAAAACCTGCGTTAAAAATAAAAATATATGTGCCATTCGCATGCATCCAACTTAAATTCTATGAGTTTGCAGTTGTCACAGATAAATTTGAAAGGTCTCTTATTACAAATGGGCACTTCCTATCAAAAGCAACACCATTTAAATAAACATTATTACATCTGTTATTAAAAGACCTTGAGAGTTTCACCAGTTAAATAATATTACTAGTAGTATGCAGTTATTTCTTAAACCCATGAAAACTAAGGCACTAAGGCATTCTATAAGAATAGCAAGAAAACACACATCCAGGTCCAAAATTCAGTTTATGGTAGAGTCAAAAATATAGAAAAGAACCAAAATGGAAAATATATTTTCCATGAAAAATAGACACACTGCTGCTTTGTGATCTGCTTTTACTAATGTATATAAGAACTACGATATAAAATCTTCCCAAAACTATTACTTTTTTTCAGAAGACGAAGTAACAGCATTCTGTCCCAGACTTGTGGTTTTATATGATATCCAGTGACAATGAGCATAAAGATTGCCTTTCAGACAGGTGCTGCTGAAAGATACATGCTGATCATGCGTTTAGAACTTGGGCAAAGTTTCTGCTTCTGATCACATCACTCTGAAGTTATTTATATTAGTCCGTCATTTCCCATCATCTCAGTTCCACCTTTCTGTTCTCATTTTTACATTCTTTCTTTGTCCCTACCCATTTCTCCATTCTTGTTACTGACTGCAGCAGCTTCTACTCTGATGAAGGCAAGCTTAAGCTATTTTAGGGCCACTTCTCAGAACCACTTTCATGTATTCTTCCTTACAGGGTTTTGTGTAAAATATAGCACTTTCTGGAGATGCAAGAGGGCTCCTTTTCCCTTTTTCAGGTTCCTGACATAGTCAGCTAATGCTGCTAGGTGGAGAAACACTTGGCAATCTCTCTAGTATTTATTTTCAGAGAATAATGTGTTTTCACAGTATGTTTTCTGTCTTTCCTTCATCCTTTACAGTTACTAGTCTGTGACTGTGAGCTCTAGCAACAAAGTCTGTGTGCATTTTTATTGCTGGAATAATAAAATGATTTGAATCTATTTAGATTTTGCATTACTTTAGCAGAAGAGCTCTGCTTTTTCAGAGGAAAAATTCTGTTTGCTTCTCTCTCAAGGACCCATCACAACATTTGCAAGGGCTGATTGCTTACAATTCCTCGGGTTTCTCATTTCTTTCCCAAACGCTCTGGATGGGATTCATGTCCCAGCTTCAGCCAATTAACAGCTAGTCAACACTTTATATTGAGTGAAAAATAGGATGGTCAGCGGAGGCAGTACCCGTGGGAAACATCATATATTTTATATGTGACAGACATATATATATATATTTATAATTTACTAATGTCACTTCTAGAAAGAGGGGATTAAATGAGCTCTCTCCCTGAGTGAGGGTTGAGTCCCTGTTATGTTACCTCAAGAGGATGATCAAGTCTGCCCAGCAGAAGCCTGTTTTGAAAACCAGTTTTATCTTAGCTCAGTGTTTTCCTTACATCACAACAGTCATGAGACGAATCCTAGCCTTAATTACCAAATGCACAAAAGCTTCAGACTGCCAACCCCTTCACTGAAGTCCAGTTTACTACACAAAATATGAATCCTACAGAAAGTTTCAACAAATACTACTTTCACACTTAAAAAGGTGAAATCAAATTATTTACTGCTATAGTAACTATAAAAGTAATATTGTCTTTAAAAGATAGTTTTAGCCTATAGAACTTTTAGATACCTTTATAGCTTTGTACTTATTTAAATTACTATTGCTTCCAGGTTTTGTTCTCTTACTCAACTTTCAATGGCTTTGAATTCAGACCTGCTATTGATAGAAAACAAGCAGCAACAGAATCAGAGCTTCCATGACAAGTAATTTGAAGGCACTTATTTCATAGAAAATAATCAGTGTGTAGTGTAGCATTGTGAAAGGAACTTTAAGTAAATAATTTAAGCAACAGATAACAGTTTTGGCAACTTTAAACCTTTAGCATTTCTCATATAACTTCAGATAAACTTGAATTGTAGCTTTGTTAACAATTTTCTACCTTTCATATTAAGAATATGAACACTAGGAAGAAAACAGCATGCAGTTTTTACATTTGAGTTGTCCAAGACATTTGAAGTAATAGACAGAAACATAATATGAACAACAGAAAACTAGAATTACCCTGGATAACAAGCCTTCTATATTTCTTAAGGAGTATATATTATATTGATATGATTATAATACCTGGGACAAAATGAATAATAATAAGTATTAAAATGTAGATTAAAAAAATAAGGAAGCATGTCCTAGAAAGAAAAGGGGCAGGTTAAAAAAAAAACAACTAACCTGTATTTTTCTGACTTTTCTTCCAACTTCTTTGCCAACATGCAACATTCTTCCTTTAATTTTGCTATGAATGTATTCTGGGAGGTCAGCAATGAATCCAGTTCTTCTACTGGAAATCATAAAATTATCAAATTACCTTAAAAACACATAACTTTACAGCTAAGAATATATAAAATTGTTTCTAAGTTAATTTCTTTCTTCTACATCCTTCTAGTTTTGAAATGTTTTTCAGATACCAGCTACTTGGGCATGGAATTAAGACATCATCATTTACCAAATTAAGGCTCTGTGTCAGAATTAGCTCAAGTGTTAAAGCAATGATGCCACTGAATATGGTCTTGTAAGAGAGGAGTCACCATGAAGATATCTAGTCTCATAGTTTTGCTTTTTAGCTAGAAGTTCATTGACATTTCTAGTAGGAATAAAATTGGAAAGCCATAATTTAGCAGACTTTTGCTTGCTCAACTAGTGCAGAGGATACACTAGCAACCCAAACTCATTTGAGTCTACAACCATAGATTCATTTCAGTATCTCCTTTAAAAAGTTCTTTTTTTACTGGGTCTTGAGCTTACTACAATTAATATAAATATATATTTTTAAATGATATTATTGTCCAGTGACAGTTGGAGTAAACCCATTTTATAAAATAATTTTCAGTTACTATGAGTCTGAGCTGCACCAAAACTCAAGACCTAGAATTCAAGCATCTTTATTCTTTCAAGAACACTGCAAAAGATCCTGCAAAACAATGTTCTTTGATTTCTGCTTCTAATATTGGAGAAAGTGAGATCACTCTTAAAAAAATTCCTTGTATATATGTAGGATCATAATAAACAAACGTTTCTTTATATAATAAATTATTATAATTTTCAACTTCTTCTAATCCTATTAAAGATATAGAAAAACAAGCCCAAACATAATGTTGTTTTATTTTTGTATACTGGGACAATTTATGCACCAGAAGGGCAAGTTACATCTCTCTTGTGCAAAATTACACACAGTCATATGCAGATGTGCTGTTTAAAGGAGGGAAAGATGATTCTGAGAGCTTCTTTTCTTTTCCTGCAGTGTAGACAGCAGCCATAATGCAACTGTTTGCATTCCCTAGACACATGGCAAGGTACCCTAGTACTGTGGTAATGCTGACAAAAAGGCAGAAACTCAGAGAGCAGATTATTGTGATCTAACATGTCTGTTACCTCACGTATTTTCCGACACTTCTTAGGATTAATACAGGTTACACAGTTTTCCTAAAGGCATTGCAGGACCGGTGGGTAAAAATGGCATTTTATTAAACATGTGAATATACCAGTTCCATAACAGCTGAAGCTCCTCCTCCTTTCCATGCTCAGGGGTTAGAGATTTCCTCTCTAAAAAAATCCTTTTTTTAAATTTTTGTTTTCTTTATTTCTAATATGCATCTTTATTAATTTTGCTGGCATAGTACTTCACAATAACAAAAGGGTTTTTTTTGTTTGTTTGGAAAACCCATTTTACTTCCAGATTAAAGTCAGAGGTTATTGATCAGCTAAGTCAACGCAACAAAGTCTCCTATTATGACAACCTGAAGTATGTAACGGATTTAAACATCTTTCTTCTAGATTAAGGATGTGGGGGGGGGCACATGGTAATGCTAAAAATGTTTGAGGCTGCAAAGATTAAATAAAGGAACATATCAATTTGGAGCCAGTGAATTACATCCAGCTGCGACAGTGAATTAAGAACCGATTAATGGCTAAAGCTTTTCTCCAGTTTGGATGCCGAAGCAAACTCATTAAGCTTTTAGAGTAGCTATAATGTGTGTACTGTGGGAACTGTTCAATGCTATTCAGGAGACTTTAACTGTAAGCTCAGAGCATTTCCCGCAGAGCTTCTGATGCTATTTTCTTTATATAACATGTGTGCCTGAAAATCTAGCCAAAAACAAGCCCTTTGTTTTTCTACTTTGTTGTGGTCTCTCTCAGCTTTACGTTTCTTGAACACAGGTAAATAAACTCATAATCCAGATGGTGCAACAGATGTGAGAGCAGCACTCTGAAATCAACAGACAGTGGGCAATACTTTCCATTTTCTCTTTTAAACGCTAACTAATATGTAATTCGGAATCTCCGGTGTAGTTAGCATCTGCTCCCTTCGGCCAGCCAAAGGTTACAGGTGTTCCTGATGTCATTTCACAGTAAGGCGTGGGCCTGGCTTGTGAGTGAGTGCCCAGGCTCTAATCTTTCCCTACCACCTACCAGTTTTCTCATGCTGGGCCTCCATTTGCTGCATCTTCTGTGTCAGCTCCTGCTCTCTTTGCTGGGCCTGAAGGGCTCGGGCCTTTGCTTCATTGCTAATGCTGTGCTGAATGCTCTCTTTCTCCAATCTATAAAAAAACCAAACAAATAGGAAATAAAGAAAAATAAAAGCCATATACTGAATTAAAAGCATGAAATAGAACATTCAAATAATCATAAAAAAAAAATCTGGCCAAGCTTTTCACAGTAAATATTCTCCTCCCACTTCAGGTTATACAAACTGACCTTTCTCTTACAATGTCAAACATTTTCCAGTGACTAGTAGAAAATGGATAAAAAATATGATCTATTTCCTGAGAAAAAATGGCCTTGCAGATAAAAATAGGTTTTTATTTTTAAAAATTTCAAACACGACCTCTTTTTCATAAGGAAGCTTACCAACACCCACTTTGCATTGAACAGACTATTTGCATTTTTCTTTTAAATGCTATTTGTTTTATTCTGCAACGAAGCTTAGGGACCTGACCCCGAGATGGACTGGTTCCCAGTGAACCAGCAGGAGATAAGTCAATGGGAGCAATTGCCACAGTACTCATAATACAGCTACTCTGAAAGCATAATGAGTTTTCTTAAGCATCCAAACAAGTTTTAACTATTAATTTATGTAAATAGGAGATGAATGCATCCATTACAATAGAGAAGACTGCTAGCACCACACAGGCCCAGCCTCTTATGGTTCTGCTCACTGGGGGGTTGCATGGGAAGGTCTGAAGCCCAGTACTATTATCTAAGTATGCAGGCAAGAGAGCAATTTACTTGACCAGATATGCAAGATGGGGCAATCTACTCCTGAGGCAAAACAAATGCTAGACAACCACACTCCATTGAAGCATTTTATTTATTGCAAGCCAAGCAAAAACCACATGGAAAATAAAACCCAAAAAAGATACATGAATATAAATTAGAAAAGGTTCTAAACTGCAAATTCATATCTAGACTTTCCCAAAGGTCGTGAATATTTATCTGGTGCACATTGGGATCCAGACTCAAAATGTCAGAGTTCACACATAAAAAGATTGATTTCTAGATTTCAAGTGACATATAAGCACACACCTTTCTACTGAAATGACATTTAATAGCTTGGGATAGGTTTCAATAAAGTCTTACAAAAACAATTTATTTTAGGGATAATACCTATTTCAGAGGACTACAAAACAGAACACGGGCATAGATCACATAAGGATAAAGACACATCTCATGTGGTTGCTGCACTTAACCTTTGGATTGGTGCCTAATAACCCATCCGAGATATTGCAATATCTCAGCATGACACACACAATGTTAAATCTTCTCTCTCAAATTTACCCCAAAGCAATACAAATGGTGGGTCACATTACACTAATTCCTGGTCCTGATGTTGCAAGCCCTTCCTTAGGCAAAACTCCCTTGGAAATCACAGGCAGTTTCTTCTGAGGTAGAACAGAGAATATGCTTAGTAGGAAAGAATATTAGAGCATTAAGGAAACAAAGCATATTTTTAAAGGAAATTTCATACACTGAACTGCACTACATCACATCACTCTCAGCATCACTTTGCAACCATATTGGGTCTATCTTAAGGAGTGATGCTTGCATCATTTCCTAAGTATAAGCTCCAAATGTGGAAAGCGTTATTAAGAAAATTTTTTCCATATTTGCTAGAAACCAATCTATGCAAACCCCTTCCCTTTTACAAAAGTTTTTTACCTTCAAACAGTTGCAATGAGCACCAGACTGCTCCGAAAAAAAAACAACCACACCAGCACCTCACACATCCCCGACACTTTCAGCTAAAGAAAATGTCAGTAGCACAGTATTTTATTTAATAGTGTCTCATGTGAGATGGCTGTGTGCAGTTGGGTGCTGTGCTGTCATCTGGCACACAGCTGGCTGGCCAGCATTCTGCTGGGGGTAGCCTTCAGCATGCATCAAGCTGCACAGCTCAAGCTACCAAAGCAAGCCTGTAGAAGTCCATTCCTCACCGCTAGGGTCCCTCCTGATGAACACACGCTAATGGCAAGTTCAAAATAAGTGGAGAATCTACGGCCACCAGAAACACACTCTTATTAAGGAGACCCATCTAGAAGAGCCACTCACTTCTGTTGCTTACTGTACAGAGCAAATTAGCAAAAGCTCAGAAACCATGGATGTGAGGTAAGTTCCCTATGGCTGAAATGTATATGGAGTGGTTGAATATGAGTTTATATAGCAGATAAAAGCTCAATTTTAAGACCAGGGGAATACACATAATTGTTACACAGACAGGTAACTTCTTAGAACCTAGAAAATTTTGGGATTAAGACACATCCAGTGCCACATAAAGAGCAATATCTGAGGCACTTACAGCTGCTGATTAACAAAAAAATTTCCTGGAGCCCAAGCTGTCTAAATGGAGTGGCAAGTCTTTCACCCACACCTTGAGTTGACACTTTCCCTGCTCTCTAAGTTCAATCTCCTACTGAAAATTTTTCCAACACTTACGGAGAGGAAATTAATTAAAAAAAAAAAGGTATAAAACATGAAGTAGGTAGCCCAAGAGATTTCAGGACCTATTAGTACCATTCCTGCTAAAATCAGCAAATACTGGCAAGAGTGTCAGAGGTCTAACGCTGGCTGCTTATTTGCAATTACTCTGAATTGTGAAAGAAGGGGTGCTGGATTTAAGAAAAAAAGTCTATGGATTGTAGATAGAAGGAAATAATCCTTAGTGCCTTTAGCATTAGTGTAAAGAGATCAAAATCTCCTACAAAAACTTTAGAATTTCTCATATTCACTAAAGGAAAGCAGCCATGTAAAGAAAAGCTACAACAGACTAATTTTGATGACACAGGTAAGATCTGAATCAGAAACGTCAGCTAAAGATTAATTGTTCCAGAACTTTTTAAAATTTAACTTATGGAGATGAAAAACAGGGGAGAGAGTGGTAAAAATGCAACAGCCTGTTCACTACTCAAATGCAGACACCGACTCAAAACTGGAGACAGTAGCAAAAGTTACAGTTCTTTCACACAGCACCCATTGCAAAACACTAAACAAATGCCCACCTAATCATGTCTGCATTTGGTTGTAACCCCGATCAGTTTAACTAAAGCAGAAGCATTGAACTCATGGTGACTTTCATTTCCGTGCCCTGAAGCTGGAAGTAACTATCAAGACAAGCTCAAACTCTTCTTGAGCCCTGCTTCGAAGCACAGGTTTTCCACAGTGATTTCAGTTCTAAACACTGACTGTTTGGAGTGTTATGGCTGTCAAGAGCCATAGTTAACATAGACAGAGACACAGTTAACTGGTTTGCATACCTCAATGAACTGGATATTGGTTTCCCATACAAGCCATGGTTTGCAATGGAAGTTATGCTTTCTAAATGTTCTTGAGAAAACGAAAGGCACTGTAAATTGTAGCTTATAGCAGAGGAAGAAGAAAATTGCCATCATTGGCAAATCTTAAAAAATCTTTGCTGAAAACGAGTGAAAGTTCACTTTGACCTCAAAGCTAACATAAAAGTATGCTGGCTGAATTTGAGCCATCAAATTTAATAAAAATAAACAAGTAAATAAAAAGGCCATATCCAAAACAATCCCTGAAACTTTTCCCATCACTAACAGAAAAACCTGCATCACAGATTCATTGCTCTCTGCCAAATGGCTTTACAGTAAAGAAAAATGAAGGATGTAAAGACTAGTGATACAAAAGTCATATTTGACATAAGTAATAGCTCATCTATTTTTGACTTAGAAAAGAACTTAGATTGATAAAACTTTGTGAATTTCACAATACAATTCAATAGTAGGTATCTCTGAAAAAGTCTTTTCAGTTTGGTAACAGTAAAAATACAAAAAGAAAAAATAAAAGATGGTTCTCAATGTAGAATTAGGCCTCTTACTGGAGGCTGTCTGTAAATCTTCTGTAAAAGCAACTATGATTTGAAGCAACTAAGCTTACAATAATACCTATTTGATTTTTCCATGAGATCAACATGTGGCATTTTGTAAAAAGTTAATTTATCCATTAGTAAGGACTATGAACTTAATTGGACAAATTTAAATACTCTAGCAATTATTTCAGTTCAGTGACACACGAGAGGTTATCCTAACATTATTTTTGACATCTTCAGTTCCTATTAATTATAGTTAAAAATCTAACTATAAAATATTTCAGCTTTCATGTATACTTACTTTGAACTTCATAAATCATTAAGGAGTAGCAAGCATTTAGTCTTCCCAATATCTGAGCTATCCAAACTAACACAACTGTTGTCCTAAATGACGACCAGTCCTAGAATTCTGCACTAACATTCACACCTGGGCAGCAAGAGGACCAGTCAACCTGAACACGGACGTTTTTACTACATGCCTCATTGGTTGAGCACAGGCCTCTTTCCTAGATAAATGGAGCTAAGTGTGCCAGTACTGCAAACCACTGCACAGCAAATCACCTCAGAAGAGGGAAAGGACTCAGCTGAAGGCTCTCTCACCTCTTTCAGAGGAAGTCAGCTTTCTCTCCCTGTATTTTTGAAAATAAATGTACAGCACAAGCTTTTCTACTAAATTGAAAAACAGTTTTGAGGAGTTGCTCAAGCATTTTATTCCCAGTATCTTCCATACCAGGCATGAAGGCATTCAATTCAATTAAAACACTTTTGAAAGTAAGACTTGTAAGCCTATGTGTATTAGGAACCCTACAGACCAGTAGCTTTGGGTACAAAGGTTCAGCAATGTTTTATGCAGTTTACTTTGCAAGCTTTTCACAATATAGGTCTAGTGGATTGCCCATTACAAGCAGCTTTCTAAACCACCTTCTTACAGGTTATTTTAAAAAGAGACTGAATGAGGTACTTAGTGCCATGGTTTAGTGGATGGGATGTTAGGTAATAGGTTGGACTCGATGATCTTGGTGGTCTTTTCCAACCTTGTAAATTCTGTGATTCTGTGATTTCATCTTACTATTTTAGCAACAAGTGTCAAGGAAGAATAGAAAACCAGAGTAAATCTTTCCTCTTCTGTCAGGCTACAGGAGGAAAAAAATCCAACCAAAGAAACCACACATTCATGATTTAAAAGAAAAAAGACTACAAGCTGAAACAAGAGGTCACAATATCTGCTCTATTTTGTAAAGGGAAACATGAGAACAATTTTTGCATTCTCTTACTTTACTGTTGAAACTATTCAAAAACTGCAACGATAAAGATCATACAAGAATGCATGCAGAATAAGATCACACTTGACAATGTTTTTCCCTCTGTATTGCATATGTATCTTTGTAAGTATGTCATACACAAGAGTAAGGTCTCATTCTGTAATTTTTTTTCCAGATCAACAGATAAGCCTAAAGGTTGGTCTGCAAACACGAAAAAAGTATACAATTTACAAGAAGTCATTCTCCACAGGAATAGACTTAAATAATTTTCTTTATTAATGTGAAACTCCTGAAATTCCTTTCAGACCTGCCTTTCAATTTGACAGCACTGCAGTGTCCTATTCAGCCATTTATAATGGTGAACATGTTTACTGAGTTTTATCACAGGCTATCTGGCCTTAGTATTTTCAAACATTTAAGCAAGGAAATGCAGCACAGTAAGACTTGTAACTCTGCAGGTAAACAGGTACATGCTGGTTTTAAGTGTAGGTAAGATTCAAAACTATTACTTTCCAAACCTTCTAAATTAACAGAGCTCTAGAGTGTCAGCCTTGCTCATATTTGGATCAACTCAATAAAAAGGCTCAGGGTCACAAGATTTCTCCCTTTTTCTTAAGTCAGGGTTCTAGGAGCCTTTTCTTTAGCATTTATTGTTTTTGTAAGGCCTATAAGTTTTCATCCAATAGATCCTTGTTAATACCTATGGTCACTATGAATAAGGACATAGCTTGACAGTGTTTAGTGATTTCCTCTTATAAAAACTGTAGATTTTCGCCATCATCTGAATTTTTTCAATAAAGGTTTTGATTTTTTCAAGGCATTAGAAGGCACTATAGCGACCGGATTTTACAGTATTTGGTGCCTTTATAGGCCAGAAGGAAAGGCATGACATGAATGTTCTTATGTCAAAAAATAAATAAAAAAAGATACACTCGTGTATGCTTGTGCAAGAACTATGTAGAAATACCTTTTAAAAGCATCACGATCAGGTCATTTTTTTAAACCTCTCCAAGGAGCTGAAATCTTGCCCTTCCTGTATCCCATTGAGGGAATTACCCACTGAGTTGCTCTTTTTGCCTGTTTCTGGGAGCTGACTGGATGCTGATTCTGGAGCAGGCTGCCAGGTCTTCTCAGCAGAAAGCTCAAGTTTCTGGAAACTGACCCAGCCAGCACACTGTGTTTGGTGAGCTTCTGTACAATCTATATTCGCATGGTCAAATTTTGAACAGACCTACTATTAATTTAATTGGTAGAACTGAAGGACTGTGTCTTCTTTCAGGATACATGTGGGCCTATTCATGAGAACTTAGGCTAAACAAAAAAAAGTCACAATTTTTGTTATTTACATTAGTTGAGAAATACAGTTTCCCAAAATAACGAAATGTCAGTTTTCTCCTCATAACCATGAGAGGGTGAAGCTATGACAAGCAATTAGAAAAGTTATGCAAAGGTCAGGGGGTAAAAAATTTAGCATTGAAATTGATTCAGCTCTTTAAGTATGGATCTAGAAAGCTTTTCTATCTTTCTCTATTTGGAATGCAGGTACAACATTAGAATTGCCTTAAAACATTTATATATATTTACACTTTATATAATAATAGTAGTGTATATATATTTTCTACAGAAACAATAATATATTAAGTCTAAAATTTCCACTTTGCCCTTTAAGACCTACTGAGGCCTCAGAAGATATTATACATAAATGGTTGCACATGGAAAAAAAATCCTACTCTACTTTTTAGCTCTTGCTGTAATTCAAAACTACCTAAAAATCATCACTAACTGGAGACATTAATGGTCATGAGAAATACGAAAAGCTGTAGGCGCACAGGAATAGAGAGATACAGAGTATTACTATATGAAACAGAGTATTATTATATGAAAGTTTATACAAAATAAAGAATCCTGAATATAGTTAACTTGAACACATATGTGAGTGATGATATATTACATCTCTAATTCTCTCTAGGTGAGTTAACAAAAGGAAAGGACTGAATTCAGCATAAAATAAAGAATTTGCAAACAGCTATCCTATAACATGATTTCATTCTTTTGGCATTATGCCTTCAAGATATATACTGAAAACTACCAGTTCCTCAATGTAGAAAATAACTTGTTTTCAGTCTGGATAGTTCTCTGAATCCCATCATAGCCAAATTTATCAACTATCCTCTGTTTTGTCATTAGAGAGAGAAAAGTATCTCTAGCAGTAATTAACATCTCATATTAGGTCAAATATACTGACTTAGAATCCAAATCCAATTTTTTGGCACATCTGTAAGCCTTGCCAGCAAGACACATATCCAGTAAGTAAACGCCCATCCTCTTGTGACTATTACCATCAGATTGTGAACTATTTAGCTGATGAATGCTTACAGAAACAGACAATGAAATACAGAGTAGAAGGTGCACATAACAAGAGGTGATTTTTTTGAAGTCTTAGTACATAGCCCCAGCACTTCAGAGTATTGCATGCCTTACTCTGTAATATTCTTTGTTCCACAAGCTCCTTTTACAAATGACTGTGCGTTGAAATAATGGCTTAAAACAGAAGAATTCTACAGGGATGTACTCTGAATACACAAACTTATTTATATTGTTTTCACTATATCTAAAATAAAGGAATAATTTTCTGGACTTATGATGATTCTTGAATTTGGCACCAGCAGCCTCTTAAAAGGCAGCTTCAGGACACACTTAAGTCAGTCTTAAGAAAATATTGTCATTATAGGACGTGTGGTTCTTCTTCTCATCCTCTTATAATTAGCATTCATACAACTTCATTCTTCGAGAAATTATTCCTTTTCAATCTAATTAACTCCCTGAGCAACCTGATCACACAGGTGTCCATCTTCCAGTGTCAGCAGGAGCAAGGACCTGACAATATGTGACCAGACACAGCCATATATTGCTATTATCACCCTAGGGATTTGCCTTTTCAGCAACAGTATAGACTTAGACCAGCTTCAAAACAACTGTGACTCTGCACACCAAGGCTCAGCTTGTTAATACAGTAAATCCAACCATCAGGCTCCAACCATTGAATCAAAAAATGATGCAGCTAAATGATGCAGAGACCTGATCTGCTATGAAGTCACTCTGCCAATTTAAATTTGTTCAAAAACCCGATGTTTTTGGTACGTTAACTTTGTACCAGCAAGCTTTATGCTGAATCAGGTATCATCTGTCCTTCCTGCAGCTGGCATAAAGTCAGCATAAACACTGCATTGCATGCTCTAGCTGATTCAAAGGGAAAGTGACTGTGTGCTCACACCTGATCTGGATCAGATCAGCACAGCTAAATGATCCAGTGGATCACAGATGCACCACGAATGACTGCTGAAAAGCTACATGCACTTTTCATAGACATTAGATTTGGACACACAGCCTGAGCCTAAGCTGCCACAGGCCTGATATGTGGAAGTTGTTAATGCTCCCCAACTATTACTGAAGTTGAAAAGCTGTTGATTTTTTCTGCCTCCAAAGGACCAAGCCTCACAAGAACAGTTTGGGAAGAAGCAGAATCATAGAACAAAGCATTCTTTAGGATAACAGTTGGAAAGACAATATGTGATTTTCAGGGAATTTGATCTAGGGTGAGCTAGACTTCTACCCCATCCCTCAGCAAGACACCATATATTCCAGCAAATTGACAGACTTGCGACCAAAAGCAAAAGAGATGAGAAATACTGTGCTAACATTACATTGTACTTGACTATTGTTGATTTGCTCTAGATGTTACAGAAATAGCTCAATGAAAGGCATGCTTATCTGTCCACTTATCACAGGAGCTAGATACAAACAGCTGAGTTAAAAAATAAAAATCCAGCCTATGCCCTTTATTCATTTGGTCAACTGTGGCATAATTTTTGCATGATCCTAATTGTAACTGCACATTATTATTAGAAATAATAATAGAAATAGAAGGCACTATAGCAGTTGTGGATTTTGATGGTGGTTTGTTTTGGGGTTTTTTTGGACAGGTTATAAATCTCTCTTCTTTATGCTGTCAAGAGTAACGGAGAAACATATTTCAATAGCAACTTTAAAATGCAACTCACAAATTACTACCATTATGTTAAGTGCTAGATATCCTACTGTGCAGTTTTGCTTTGTGAATTTTTACCTTCTTCCATGCACACTTTTAGCCACTGATCGCACAGCCTTTCAGTGTTTTCTGCCTTTTCCTTTAAATAAACTGGCTCTGGCTCCTTCCATCTGGTTCCCCTTCCGTCAGCAACCCTGCACCTGTTCACACCTCCTCTCCTGTTGGATTCCACTGAACATTTCCTCCTCTGCCAGGGCTATTCTGGCACTCGCAACCTTTCTGTCATTCAATCCATCTGTCAGAAGTGAACTTTGTTTACCGCAAGCTTCTGCTTTCTTCTTCAAGAAGCAAAGCCCCTCAAGGTCATTGTCAAATGAACTGTCGGTGTAGATTTAAATCCACTTCTGCTAACCAGCAGCAGATGAAGTTCTTTACAGTCCTATATTTGTGAAGATCAGTTTGGGGTATAGGAGAAATAACAGAGAAGCAAAAGAATAGCTTTTAATCATTATTTTTTAACTCTAACAGCTAATGTGTTTTTCTTCATAGACTTATATCTGTTCCTTCTTGCTAAGACTAGCAGAATCTGATAAAGACTTTGCAGAGCTATGCAAAGAAGTGGAAAAATATTACAAATAAAATAATAAATGAAAGCTTTTGACTCTCATTTTAACACCATCTAACAGATATTGAATAAAAAATAAAAAGAGAAAATGGGAACAAGCTGAATGAGCAAGTTTACAGTAAAACCTTAAAGCGGCCAACAGCATGCACTGTAAATTAATCTGCAGTATTTTTTTTTTACCTTACCTATTGATGTTTCAAATGCAACACTATTTAAGGAAAAAAATCCTTATTAGTTTTTCTTGTTTACAAACCTTATAAAACACACATATGCAACTCTTTGTTAAAATATTGCCTTCAACACTGAGGCAAATTCTAAAGATTTTTTGTCAGGGCTGAGATTAAATTCCTATTGTCAACAGGATACATTTTTTTTTAGCAATTCCTGTGCCCATATTTCTTTTCAGGAATACACTCTGATACCCAAAAGTTTCTGAATTATTAACTCACCTCCTTGACAGATTTATTCTTCTAAAATAAGAAAGACCTTTCAATTTCACTGCATATCTTGGATAGCCTTTAAAAAAATAAAACCTTTCACCAAGATTAAATACAGTACCAAAATACTTAAAATATGTATTTTAAGTTTTGTAAGCAATTATAACAAACCACCCATTTTATTACCCTTTTACCAAAAGTTACTTTAAAGTAAAGCTTTTTTTTTTTTTTTTTCACATCCAGGAGGTGATCCAATCTCAGTAGTAGAAATGCATTTATACTTATGTTAGGTCTGAATTTGTCTCTAAAGGAAATTGCATTGATAAATACTGCACAAATTTAACTAAATAAAAACTTAATATTGAGACATCCTTTCTATGGGGATTAGTACCTGCATTTGCAAGGGAATATTTTCTGATGCTATGATCTTCTTCCATAGGAAGCTATATGCAGGTGAAAAAATGCAGTAGAAATAGAAGAACTCTGGTACAAAAAGAACATGGAGCAGTGTCCCACCTTTCTATAGAGGCACTTTTATTCCCCAGTTTAAGCCCTGTAGTAGTCAACTGACCAACAAGGAGAAGCTAATTCAGAACTATTGTTCCTATTTCTATAAAAATGTAGATTGATACTCAAGCCACCAAGAACGCAGGGTCAACCAACAGCGGAGTGCTATTAACCTTGCCATGCTGGCAGCATAGCCAGGGGAAGGAGTTCAGCCCTGTCAAGTAGCCGACAGCAGAGGCTGCACTCATCTGCTTGCCCAGGAGAGGCATCTCCCAGCTCATGTCTCTCCTGACCAATCACTGGCACAAGGATGCTGGGCAAGGGGGTGAGCAGAGCAGCCAGGCAGCCAAAGCTGGCCTGCTCAGGTGATTTCTTTCTTTTTTTTTTCCATTTCTCCATCCACCAGCCACCTTCCCCAGAGGTGACAACCTACAGGCTGATCTCTTCAAAGTCAAGCTGGATAAAGGCTCCAGTTGAGGACCTTTTGGGTTCTCTGTTGAATTGTTTTTTCTGGGCAAGAATTTCAGGAGCAGAATCTTGCACAGAAAAAAAAAAATCCCAACAAATGAACACTGTGACTGCATAAAATAAACAACTTCGAATATACTTCCGAAAGCACAAGACAGCTTTTAAAATTGTTTAAGTTCACAAATACCAAGTGCTGACAGAAAAACTACATTTTAGCTTATTGTAAAAACAAGCTTTCAGATGTACTTGAGAGAAAAGCCTTAGAACAAGTAAAAAATAAAGACAAAAAACCAGAACAATTTTTCTAGTAGCAAATTCTGCAAAAAAATCCAGCAGCCATGAATACATGTAACTGAAAGACTTTCATAATTCGAAAAAACAAATCATTATCCTGTTGTCATTAGTCACACAAATAGAAAACCAAATTTGAATGAGATCAAAGTAAATATTTGATACACACTCCTAAACTTATTACTGTTAATGCTGAATAATAACTGCTCAAAACAAAGACCTTATAAAGATGTTTGTTTTCTACAGCAGTTAGTTTCTTCTGTATTTCATCTGAACTCACTAGTCACTCCAAAGCGCTTTAAGGACTGTCACTGCTCCTGAACCACACTCTACACGCAGTAACAATTTGGCTGCCTCAACAACCTGATGCAATCATTAGAGAAATTCAATGTGACCAGTTGCAGTTTAAATGCCATGAAGAAAAATTTAGATGAATCTAAGAGCAAAATCTGAAAACGTATTATTGCCTTTTCCTTGTGAAATTTGTATTGTAGGACAATACATAAAATTGCCAACCATGCTGAAACTCTTTCAAAAATAAAAAAGGTGATTCATAAATCCTTTAACATTCAAAATTCATACATGATTTTGGATCTGTTCTCTACTTAAATTTTTTTTCCTTCCCCTATAAAATGAATCAATGGCCTTTACACATCTGTACAATCACTTAAGTATGTTTAAAATATTAAATAGGAAGATATTTAAATAATTGTGTGTTATCTTGACACAAAGTATATCAGCTTTGAAAATTTTACAACACACTGCCAGAAGACGACAGAACCGATTTATTTCAAATCACTCAGTATCAGTCTTCATGAAGCAGCATATGGTCTTATCATGGCAGGTAAAATATTTTACCTTCTATAATAACGCAGAGCAACTAATTTATCTACATGCTGTATAATCAGATAAACAATTTCAGCTGCACTATGAAAACCTGTAGGCAAGGGAGAAATTTATCCACCTATGCATTCATGTGATTGTTAACAGTACAGGCTATTCTTTCTTCCATCTCCTCCCTCAATTACCTTAAAACAAGTCCTTCTTTTCAGCAGTGGAAACATTTAGTTTTTACAGCTGCAGGACAAAGAACTAAGAATTTTCTCAGAGTTGCTCAGACGAATAAAAAACACTCTGCAAGATTCTATTGCAAGTAAAGCAGACTGAATGATAACTTTCAAAGCTACCACAATCATTTACTAATGTGCTGCTACAGCAAATAAGTCAAATTTTTTTTGACAGCACCAAATTAGATTTATTGCAGAAACTGCCGCATAAATAGCATATGGCCATGTTATACCACCTATTTCAAATCCCTGTAATGTTTCTGCCCCTCCCTGCTCAAAATGAATAGTTGAGCCAAGCTATAAACCTTCTGCAGATGAGACAACATGCATGTTCAAAAAGCAGATGCAGGACATGTAGGTTTCTCTTTGGAAATTTTCTAAAAAAGTATTACATATCCTGGTCATACAGAACTGGGTAGGAGTAGGTCAGGTCTCCCTTGCTACACTTCAGGATTTTAGTTCCCCCTTTCTTCAGCAAAATTTTGTTTTCATTTCTTCTTTCAAGCTGACAGTCGTCAACACAGGGCATGACCTCATAATCCTCTCACACATGACTACCTCTTACTTGCACAAGAAATCCTATTGATCTTTACCTCTTACGTGAGTCAAATTATTCATGTGACTCGAGATCAGAAGGCTCGGACCTCCATTCATTCCTCACAAGCTCTCATTTATGGGGGGGGAAGTGCCTCCTCTGAGCAAAAATAAAACATCAGAAAACTGGTTCTATTCATTGTAGGGGCCCAGCCCTGTGGGAAGGTGCCGACCTACGGCTCTCCCGCCTTTTAACAGGAGCAAAGTTTCCTTATCGGTTTGCTGGATCGGTCCACGGACCCACGTGCTTCTGCATTTCTGTCAATTGCCAAACTTCATATTCACGTTACTGCTACAATAAAATACGAAACTGCGTAAACTTATTACACAATAAGACTGAGATCAAAGACGCATATTTTTGAGATAGGAGGGGGGTGGAAACCCCGAGGTGGGATGCACTCGAGGGCCTGAAGGCCACAGAGGGAGCCTGGTGCCAGCCTGTGCCCCCATTCCCTGCCGTGGGGCGATGCCCACGGCCCGCATCCAAAGTTTGTGCGGTTGCGGCGCAGAAAAGACGTTGCAAGGTCTTCTCTCCGGCCAGCGGGCACACCACTGCACACATCGAGGAAGGCTGCGGCTACCCCGCCGCTCGGCTCTCGGTGGTCAGTCCTCCCAGCTGCCCTATCCGTTACTGTCTGATTAGCTCTGCGAAGGAGCCCCTCCCCGGCCAGCTTTCCCCGCCATCTGTTCCACACGCGATGGCTGCCGCCCAGCAGCCTCGCGCTGCCCTCCTACCTGGCACCCGGCTCCCGGCCTTACCCCAAAGTGCTAACACAGGTTCTCGCTGCTGGCAGAGTCAGGATTTCATTACTACTACTTTGACAAGTGCAGGGTTGTTTGTAATTTCTCTTTTATCCTGATTTTGATTGTACAACCACCTCCCACTGATTCAGTTTGCTTCAGTTTTGTTGCTCACAGATTTTACTCTCCACATTAATCTCCCTCTGGCATGTTACTGCATCTGTTCCCTTTTTTATTATTAATTTTCAAATTCCCACCATTTTTGACAAAAAGGAGGTAATCTACACTCTGCTTCTGCCCATTTCATTTTCTTTAATTTGGAAGATAAGTATGAAAGCGTGCCAAAGAAGTTAATTCTCCGTTAACAGTTTATTTTCTGGCATCCTGATGCCTTTGTATATGAAAAACAGATAGAAATAAATGTTGACTGAAACACAACAACATAGTCGCAACCATCCCTAAATTTAATGAAAAGTAAACATATGAAGCAGAATCTAAAAAGTTTATTAGTTGTCAGAGTTGCTTGATGTTATCACCCCTCCCTGCATTTTAAAATAACGGTTTTGTAGAAGATGAGCAGAATATAAAAAAATTAGAAATCAATCACTGCTTGCTCCTAATTTTTGCTTTTCTCTCCCACCTCCACTTCAAGTGTTATTGGTCCTTTCATCAATCAGTCAGTCTGAGAACATAAAGCATCTCTCAGCCTTTTAGTATTAGTAACAACATTACTGAAATTGTTGGGAAAAGCACAGAAGTGAGGTAAGCATTCTGCTGATAGACACTACTAGGAAAAAACCTAATAAATACTAAGTATTGTGCAACTCCCTAGTATATGTTTATCTATGTATAATCACTAAAAAGTTAGTTTACAATCTTATTTAATGCTATAGCTGAAATAGAGAAATCAAAGAATTGCAGCATGCCTCGTACAAACAAGCAACACTGATGACAACAGACTGTCTTAATGTCACATTAACCTGGAAGGCTATGCACTTTATCATACATGTAATACACTATATGTATACATTAGCCTTAACGGAGTCATGGAAACTAGCAAGAAGGACGAATGCACAGTAGGATGGCTATAGTGCTGCTAAATCCCAATTGTCACTCTCTTAGATCTGCTGCTTTCTGGAGATCATTTCATTGTCAAGAAAAGAGGAGAAAAGGAGTATCACATAATGGGGTGGGCGGGGGGGGAGAAACAATCAATAAACTGAACATCCACTGACACACTGCAATACAAACTTTAGTCCTTCAAGAGAATGAAATAGGGATTTAGGGCACTTTGGTGGGACACCTGAACCTGAAAGCATGGGTTCATTTAGTAATTTTTCCCCACCTACAAGTCGACTTTCAATAGTGCTTACAATCATCCATATAAGAAAACAAGAACAATAAAAAACTAAACTAAATCTGCTTCAATTCTACTTTGTTATATTCCTCAGTAAAATTTAGATGACATTTCAGTCAAAAATAACTTGTGCCATCTACCTATCACTAAGATTGAGAAAATACATGATGGCACAGAAAAAACTCAATTTTGAAATTTGATGATTCCCTCAGTCCTTAAGATCTATTTAACTTCTTTGGCATATATAACCAAAAACTACATCTGACAAAAACTGAAACAATTAATAACTTCATATCTGGTTTGAAGGAGAAAGAGGAAAGTGTTTCAATGATGATTCTGTTACACAAGAATAGTGAAAATTTTTATTAAATTAGATGGCATGCTAAGATCTGGACAAGCTGTTAACATCTTGCATCTTTTATATGATCTCTTCCATGAGCATATTGACATGATTTTTAATGACTATTCTCTCATCAGCTAAGAACAATAGATCTGTATATTTTCTACTCTCTGAAGAATGGATTCAGATAAGCTTCATTAACAAGACCTAACCTTGCCAAAGTAAAGGCAATTTCACATTTACTTAAGAACTAGTTACATAAGACTCTCTTACTGTGATAACCCTGATACAAATAACCATAAAGCTGAAACTAGGGCAAATTCCTCCTCCCAAAAGAGTTTAAACAATCATGGTCAGTCTCATAACATGGTGACATCTGCAAAGTTACATGACTGACAAGCAAAACTACACAGTAAAAGTTCTGTATTTTCCCAGTCTTTTGAAGACATAAAAATTAGAATTACTAACTAGATTCAATTGCAGAAAATGCATGTTAATAGCAAGGATTTTGAAGCAACATATTGCTCCAGGAAGAAAGGTGACAGGAAATGGCAATTTTAAACTCTGTGGCAATGTTTTAGAATAGCTAATTGTAACCTTTTTTTCTTCATTTTTAACAAGTACATTTTGTTAACTTAGAAGCTGTTTAGTTGGTAATCAATCAACAGTGTCTGAAAACTAGGATGCAGCAAAGAAATGGGACTCCCAGAGAAGAGTGTTGTTCTGCAGAGCACTTTCTCATTAAGACAGACAACATGTCTTTTTCTCATTTAATCCATTCATATACACTCATCATTTTTGTATGTTGAAATCCAAAGCTCTTGTATTAATTTTATTAACCTACCTATTTACAATATCCAAATTTAGAATCAGTGGATTAGTGAAGAATGTTTCTCCTTAGTAATTCACTAATTCATATAGAACAGAGAATTCTTGCTGTATCTCCTAAGCTACCTCGAATTTCTGCCAAAACAGCACAGACAGGTCATGCAAGGCAACAGAAAGACCATCCGCAACGGTGTAACAGCAGTACAGGCCTCCCTCAAATCCAGCGTTGTGAGACTTGGAGTGGACCAGCTGGTCCTCTCCTGAAAAGAAGAGAATCAGCAAGACAAGGCCAAGGCCAGAATACCCAAGAGATGCACTAAATCAGTGCAATTTCTGCAGCAACCTCCCACAGGCAGGACTCTAGAGCTTAAAATCTGTTTTCCTTGGCAAATGCCGCAGTGAATGAGTCTATAACCCCCACAGGATTGCTATTACTCCTACCCTTCAAGTGAGTATTTTCACTGACACGGTTGCCATTCGAGTTGAGGCAAACCATAAGCAAATAAAAATCACATGCAACAACTATGGATGTACCAATCCACGCAAAACATACTAAGTTCAAATGCGAAACTGATGCAATTAGAGACACACAACTTTGATACCTTCACTAATACAGGGCGTGATCTGAGAGGAGGAAAAGGAGTACAGGCTCAGGGCAAATTTCATTTCAGTAGGGGCTATTTTCCTCAGGAAAAACAGGGGCCTCTGGAAGAACATCTCTAACTCTGCCCTACCAATCTAAGTACAAGGGGAAAAACAGTTCAGGAGCAATGAATCACTCATCTCTTTTCCATCCTCCTTCATCCATGACAGCAACATCACCTGTTGTATTCCTGGAAAACAGACGGACACTCCAAATACACGGAGCACACAAAAATCTACGAAGTATTATAGAATTTGGGGAATGTTAAGGAGAAAGACTTGACCCTATTTCCCATGTCTCACTGTATACCTTTTTCCAATAAATATATATGTCGGCATAGAAAACATGTTGACACCTATACACAGAACCTGCAATGTGAACTCAAAGTATTAATAAATAAAACCCTCAAAACTCAAGACATCAGAACCTTGCAGAAGACCGTCTGCACTAGGTCAGACAAAGTAGCTGTGGCAGTTCAGCATCTGTCTCAAAAAGCAGGCGTCTGTGAAATTGTGTGAGAATAGGGTCAGCACAGAGCATTACTTGCCCAAAATACTCTTCCCAGAAACTTTCCAAGTCAGAAATCAAATCATACACCAAAAAGCTACCTGAATCATCTGTATGCTAGGTATCCAGCTTTCAGTTATGTAAAGTAGGAGACAGTTCTAATTTATACATTTTGAGTATTTTCACAAACGAAAAAAAAAAAACCCTACCAATTCGCTAGTCAGATTTCCTCCAAGATATCCTGTGCTTTATTGCATATAATCAGCCTTTTGCTAAAAGGAGCATGGTAAGCCATTTGGTTAACTATCACAACAAATCATTATTAATAAAGTTCTGCTAAATCTAAACTTTAGATATCTTAACAACTCACCCAAAACTTTTTTCAAGTTCATTAACCTCTAGCATATTTTTTTCTCTAAATACAGGCTGTTAGAGTGGTACTTTCTTCCATCTGTTAAAAAACCGTGCTCTGAATTACACAAAAATTTAGCTGAATAAAAAAGAGTGATTCATTGAATTTAATAGTTTAGACAAGGCTCTATTTTATTTCCATTTACTCAATGGCAGAATTCTCACAAAGCCCAAAAAGTACAAGACTTGGATAAACACACAGACTTCTGTTAAGTGATAAAAATCTGAGCTTTTTTCCCCTCCCATGAAAAATTTAAACTAACTTTAACTTTTTTCCATAAAGACTGAGTACAAACTGCCAGATTTGTTTCTGGATGTCCAGTCTTACGGAGAGCAGGGAAACAGAACAGAACAAAACAAACCACACACACAATCAAAAGTCTGCAAACAGACAGACAACAGCATTTTCCGAGGCAAAAGAAAAAAAATTCTGAGTTGCCAAAACTCAAGCTGCAATGAATAATTGGCATGTCAACCTTCTGGAGTTTTCTAGAAATGTGTAATGAAGAGTACAGTAAATGGCATTGGGAACTACACCCAAGGACAGGATAAGCTCAGGGAAAGTACTTCATCACACAATGCATCATACAACTTGCACCGAGCAAGTGACTTCAGCATCCTCCTCATATACTTGAGCTTACCTCATACAGACACAACAATATTCACCTATATATTCCTGGTCATTCTGCTGCAGAAATTTCAGGTTATTAATCTAAGAACTCCTGTGCTTAGAGGTGCTACTGTACACTAGTCTCACACAGTATTTCAAATAACTTTGTCCCTCCAAACACAAGAACTGCTATGCTTACAGGTGCTACTGTACACTAGTCTTAAACAGCATTTGAAATATCTTTGTCCTACCAAACACAGCAACAAGAAGAAAAACGTAGCTGCAGTCTCCTCTGCTCTTCTTTCTGCCAAAAAATATGCCACCTCAGAGTTGAACATTGCCCTTTTTCACTTTTATAAATTATAGTTCATAACTCACTTATTCAAATGCCCACTTCTAACATGACTGAAGGCTGTCCATGCAGCCAATGACTGTAAGGATCCACAACAACTGTGGGGAAGCCTGTGGCAAAAAATTAGCAGAATGAAATTGGTACTACAGCATGTAATAGGATAAGGGGTACCTGGTGAGGTGCAGTTGGTGCTCAGATTTACTCAGCAGTTCTTCCAGTTTTAGGCACTCCTCTCTGGCTCCTGTCACATCCTGCTGGGCTTGCTCCAGACGCTGTTTGTTTCCACTCAGCTCTAATCCCAGTTTTTCTATTTTCTTAGAAAATTACAGAACCAAAGAAAATATATTTAAGAAATGCATAGATACATTTGAACACAAAAAATGTAATCAAAGCACCTGAAAAATAATGCATACTTCTGTTTTAGAACAAAAGTAGTTATTTGACACAAACTGCAAAATAAGCAAATTAAGTATTTGAAATTATATTGTTATGAAAAGCTAAAATACTATTATGTTTAAATACACTAACACACAATCAATATTATTGTCTTCACGTGGTTTAAGAGTTACAGGAATGCAAACATTTTCTGATTTTTTCTTGTGAAAGCTTCCATATTTCTGTCCTTAATTCACTGTGCTAGAAAGTCAGAAAGACAGTAGAACAGTGACCATCTTCAGAAGCTACTTGACATAGGATAGCTCTTCTGGTCATTTGTTTTTCTTTTTTTAATACCGAATACATAAGCAACCATAACTGTACATTTATCTTTGTCCCCTAATATTATACAAGATAATAAAGGTAATTTTGCTGGTTTACTGAAAAGAAATAATTTACGACTTATATCTGAATGCTAAACATACCAGCTGCTGTTAATCCTGTCATTTTAGTAACATCATCAGTCCTTACATGTCAACATAGTAACTAAAGTTGATGAATCTTTTCATTTATTTTACAAATAACAATAATCAAGTTGGCATGACCAGCATCTTTGATTCCAGCGAAGCATAACAGACTTATGATATCTCAGAATATATATGAATATAGATATTCTGAAAAATAATATATTTTGCTCTAAATCCATATACAACTTACAAGGAATGCATCTGTAATGCAGTACTATACTTTGACCTAAGGATGCTTTTAAGAAGGCCTGTAACATAAAGAATAAGCTGACCATGTAATTTTATCATGTAGTAAAACTGTTCTGCACTAACTCCCTACATAATTATTTATTCATCACTGGGGCTGGAGGGAACTTGCATATTTTTCAGTCAACTAAACTGTGAAAGGTCATTCGTAGTACAGAATAAAATTGTTCACATAAGAAGCTAGTGCCGAATAGCTACTATACTTCAAATTCATACCACACCTTATTTTTGATAACTTCCTCATGGAGACAAGACTCTATCTTCTTTGGTTAGTGAAATTATTCATTCAAATATTCTACGAGATCAAATGAATGCAACTGTGTCCCAATATTTACATTTGAAGCACCTTTATATCAGTGTTGTCTCTTTTCCTCCCATAAAAATGTTAACCTAAACTACTTAAATTAAGTCATAATGTATGTCAGATAAATACCATCTCTTCATCTGGAAAAACATTTCATAAGTTTGCTTGTCCTTTTTTGTTTAATTTTGCTGAATACTTACCTGTACACTTTTGTCCCCAGGCGGTTCATGGATGCAATTTTGATTAGAACCTTGCTTTATCACATGATCTCCTACTAGATTACATCAATAATTCCCAGGTCAAATGCAGAGATAGTTTTACTATCTACAAAATCCTTAGCGCTCTTCCCTTCTAAAGGATATCATGACAGTGTAATAGGTTGTTACATTTTGAAAACAGATGTTCAAAGATATTCAGTTACCCATGCTTGGCATTTGTACTTATTCTTATGGACTTTTGCACATTTTTATATAGAAGCCTTAGTGGGCTCTCTATTCTTCTTAACAGTAGGAGTTCATAAATGTTATTTCTCCATTCACAGTAAACAGGGACGTAAGCTAAAGATTAATTAAAGATAGGAAATTTTGCAACATTCTTAAAATTTGCTTCAAAAATACATCCATTCAGCATACCTTTAAACAAACCCAGACAACAAATTAGTCAAAAAAGCATCAATTAAGCATTTGAAAAAGCACAACCACAGCTGAGAATATAAATACACGCTAGATCACTCCTTCAGGGAAAAGTTTCAAGGAACAGATGGGCTTTACACCACTGCCTCAAGTTAAACAGGCTCAGTCAGGTTTTGACACAGACTTAGAGAAGGAAACAAATTCCAAGTGCAAGAACCTCTGGTGAAAATGTTTCGTTTCCATCAGCCAGATGTTGAACCTTCAGGGCTGAACCCAAGAACACATACATAGATTCCAGTTGTCATGAAAGCGGAGAGGGAAATTTTCAGACAGGGAAGTGTCACTTCATGACAGGATCTTTAAAGACTCACAGGCATCTTATAATTTCTATCAAAAGTATCAAGAAAACAAACATGGGGTTTGAAGAATATTTTTACTGGTGCTACTTTCATCAGTAATTCCAAATTTCAGTATCAGCTCCTTGGCATGCTCATACACACATGTATGCACATGCTTGTCCATGCGTGTAAGTATATACAGACATACATAAAGATCTTAAAATACCAATAGTGGAAGGTACTCTCAATATAATCTATAACCTTAGACAGCTATATGAAGAGCAAGAATTCTGCACAAGAATCCTGGTAATAATGATGGCAGAAACAGCAGACAATCTCATGAGAAAGGGATGGCAGAAAAATGCCACCCAAGAAAATGTGCTTACAGTAACTCAAAACCAAGAAACATCTAAACCAGTTATAGTTAGTGTTATCAACTAACTTATTCTTTTTGAAACACCAGAAAATGCTCATTGAAAATAATTTGGTAGGAGCCTCACATCACAATACTGAAAAGAGAACCTACTCTCAACACTACATGTTACTTTGATTTAAAAACTCAGATAATTATTTGAAACATGAAGCCTCAGAACTTGAGACAAGTTCATACAATAAAAACCAACCCTCTCCTCCCTCCTGGAAATAATAATAGTCTCACAAACACACTCCGGACTGAAATATATGAAGTCCAGTCCATCATTAGGTCATCACAATCAGGATTTAATCTACAAATTAGTAGACCAATGAATCTTCTTCACTGTTCTGGCAGGGCACCTTATCAGGAGTATTCTTCCCAAACTCCTCAGACTCAAACTACTTTTTTTCATTACTTTCATTACCATTTCCACTGGGAAGCTGCAAGCAATTCTGTAGCTGCTATCTGAGTCCCAGTGTAACTGTAGGGACTGAAACAGAAACAAACCACCATCTAAAGCATTTTGCTGACAGCTCTGTTTCTTATGCAGTGTTAATTTGATCCCTCAGTGCCTATCACCTGTGATACAGCTTTTTACATGATCAGAAAGTTATTTCTTCAAGGTAGTTAACTTTTCAATGTATGTGAGAGACAAGAGATGGAGCACAGAACTGCAAAAAGACAGATGACAATCTTGCATTTAAGAAAATCTCAAACAGATTTTCTGTATAACAAGGAACAGAATTATCATAATGTATATGTACAACAAGACTACATTAAGGTTAGAACAGGCAACTTCTGGTGCTCAACTCCGCAACTTTAATGTTCTTATTACTTCTACACATAATTTCAAAAGAACTATTTAAGCTGCCTTGCTCTGCAGTTGCCCAAACTCCCAGAAATATCAGCAGGCACTTTGCCTTTGAAAGATGGCAGGTTAAACCTCAGAAAGAGAAACACCATTATTAGTAAGCTGAAACACATTTACACCATGCATATTCAGTCAAAAGAAAGAAGTTCTAAGTAAAACAAAAATTAAAGCATTGTTGAAGCATCACAGTGGCAAAATTTTATTCTACATCAATTAGTCTTTTTTGCAGTATTGCCACCAACCACATTTTATATTTTAAATTTTCCATTTTGAGGAATATAGGACCTTTTTATATATTTTCCTGAAGCACTTAAGTGTTTCACTTCTCATTATTAGTTTATGATGCATTTACAAATTACCTTCAGATTTTCACAATGCATTATTAAGGAAACACACTAGAGATGTTTATTCAATAACATAAATATAACTTGCTAGAAAATATAAATGATTTTTTCTAAAAATCTCAATAAATCCTCAAATACCTTCTTCATAACCTATCTGAAATTATCTTCACCTAGGTATGTTAGAAATGTGCTTTTTAATTAACTAGATATCTCTATCTCTATAAAGTCTGATGACATGAAATAATAATTTCATTCAAACCAAGTCAAATTCAAGATTAAAATAATTGTTTCATTCCTTTCATATTGATGCTTATGCTATTATATGCAAAAATGCAGCTTTAAATTTCAAACCAGCAGATGTTTTTCACAGAATTTTAAATAGCAGCGAACTGACAGAAGAGAAAAATACTTTTTTTCTCTTAAACAAATTAGAATGTTTAAGTGACAATAAAAACCCTTATATTCTGAAGTAAATGTAAAAACAACTTCAGAAGGGTTTAAAAAAATGAAAAAGAAACTAAAACTAAATTAATTCACAAGTGACTTATGGCACTCACTGTTGTGCCACTATGCTCACACATGAGGTAAAAAAAATATAATGCAAAAAAAAATTCTGCATTGACTATATCATTGCACAAATTTTCCAGAAAAATGATTCTGAAGCGGAAAATATTTATGCAAATTAGGTGAATTTACAGTATATGCTTTTCTTTTTCTTCAGTCCCCACCATTAGTATTAATTTTAATTTAAATTATTAATTTATTAATTTTTAAAATTATTATTCTTGTTAGTATTAAAGGGGCATAAAACAGAACTAAAAATAAAAGAATAAATATAAAGTAATAAAAAAGTGAAATTTAATTACTATAGTGGTTGGTGTTTGCAGGTACCTCCCCAAAGGCAACAAACACCTATAAAAACACACACCCTTCAAATTAATACACTTTCGCAGGTCCTGAGGCTTACAAGCTTAGCTTCATGTAGTAAAGCAGCCCTTCAAAGCAATGAGACCAGTGGTAGTGCACAAGAGAGGCTCTAATTAGGGCTTTTCAAAGAGGTGCCCCCAGTATAGCCAATCACATACACTTAAATATTGTATGTACCAGTGACAGGAAATTTTTGCACTACTTAAGACTGACCTCAATCCATGTTGCCTTCCATCTTTATTACTATAGTAATTAATCACAGACAGAACTAATTGTTTGTTTGGTATTTTAAAATTAAAAAAAAATCAAAACCAAAAACAACAAAACTGGTTTTATAGGAAGAACCTGAGTATTTTACTTCGACAAAAGATTACTACCAGTCCATATGCAGCAGGGGTCACTTGCAGTCATTTCTACCCTAATCCTGATATCAATCAAGCAACTCTAGGTTCGGAGTGGTCTCTAAACCTCAGACCTCCCAGGCATGGCCATCTGACATAGCATATTGCACCTGAAGAACTATCCAACTTTGTAAAGAGAGTTAAGGCCATTACAAGGTTAACTCCTGCCACATCCTAACATTTTCCTTGTCCCTTCTGGACTCCGTATGAATTACTGTTGCTTCCCATTCAAATCTGGATGAAGATACAAAGCAGATATGTGAACTAAATTTAGTTTCATAGGGGAAACCTCCTTTCTGGAAGTAGATTTACTATAAAGCTGTGAGAATATACAAATACAATATACACAAAGCTTAAAAAAGTTCAAAGGCCATCTTTTTCTAAGAGCTTAATTCACAAAAAACACAAGATTATTGCCAGTTCTACAAATCATTTTGCCCAAAATAGAAATCTGAAAACCTTTCCCAACATGAAAGACAAGTAATGTGAGCAGAAAGATAAGAAGTACCCCAAATAAACAAACATGGTTCCTTTCAAAAGTTTTTTTTTTTGCATGGCTGGCCTGCCAATCAATTCATCTCTAAAGACAAGAGGGACATAGCCCAGGTAAGCAATGCAGGTTGTAGTTTGTAGGATAGCTATTATTTTATTCTGATCTGCTGGAACTCTTGAATTCCTCAAAAACAGGCAGTTTTGTGACCACTTTGTCAGTGGTAATGCAAAGAAATGTAATGGCGCCTGGCAGTACTACACACTGTATGCTCCACTAAAGGGTAGAGCCTCAAGATGAGAGCAATTACCTAAACAAAGGTCATCAGTCACAAACCCTCTGCTTCCAAATTGACTGACAATGAAGAGAGACAGGACCCTGCAGTTTGCCGGGAAGAGCAGGGGTGCTGCAAAAACTTCTGGGAACAGCATGGAGGGTGGATGCTCTTAGAAGCACACACTTTAAATCTCACTGAAACAAACTTTCTACCTGCAGTTGTTAGCTGGGGAAAGAAAAAAATTTATGTTGCAAAGTATATATTTATGAGTACAACCATGCAAATTTTTAATTACGAAGTAATCTTAAAGGTCTGTCCATGTGCAAACTCTCCAAGAGCAACATGGTCCTTGTGGATAAATACCCTGGGAAATAGACAAGAGTGAATGGCTGAAACATATTATACAAGGATTTTACCTCATTATTTCCATGAAAATATTTGCTTTTAATTTCCCAAAATAGCTGAACCGCACTACTCTTTCAGGAACAAAACTTCCAATCCCATAGAGATTATTACAGTCACATTTTGACAGAGAACATTGCTGTACTACAGATTAGTTCAGCAGCCACCAGCAGTGATAAGAAAGTGATTTTGTTCATAGTGGAACAAGATGGGGTTTTTTTTAAATGGATTGCACTGGAGTGGGACAGGGGAGAATAGGGTGGTGCAAAATATATGGTTTTCTTGCTGATAAAAGAATTTCCAAAAAGGAGGGATGCATGTAGAAAGAAGGAAAGGGAAGATTACTCCTACTTCATTATTGAAAAACAGGAGAGAACAAAACCTGCTCCTCTTATCCTCACTATTTGAGACTACTGATGTGAGATTGGTTCTTTCTTTCCAGACAGGATTAAGGAATAACTGGAAAGAAAACCTATGCAGTAACAACTGACAAATGATAGGGACTTCTACACTCTTTTATTATTTTATTATTATTGACACAACGACTATTGATAAGACAACCATTTTTTCTAGTCAGAGAAGAAGAAAAAAAAACAAAAGAAGTATTTAACTATGTATACCCACTATATCACTATATTCTTTTCCTACTTTGAATAAAGTTTAATGTACATAAATTATTTTCTCTTTCCCTATACTATGGGGGGACATCACTCTGGATGACAGAATATGGATCAAGATTACATGGGCCAACTACACCTATGAACAATAAAGTCCTGATTACCAACTGTGTTATTCCTCTTTGCAGGCCAGCTGCTTAGGGGAAGCAGACCCATACGGAAAATGAAGACCAGTCAGTATAGACAAGTCTGCTACTGGGAATCCTGTTCCCTAGGATGTTTTCTTATTAAAGAATTTATGAAGGCTGTTCATATAACTGATCCTTAAGGAATGGATGGCTGACAGAGGAAAGCAATGCCATAGAAGAGCAGCAGCAGATATAATTGTAATTAAACATTTTTGTTATATATTGTAGTTCTGGCTCAAAGTCTTCCTCAAAAATCTTGACGTGACCTAAGAAGTTCAGCTATAAAAAAAGAATGATGCTCCTTCTGACGAGGACAGAAAATTCATATCAAAGCCATTTTACTCCTTATTTATGCATTTTCAAATCAACACATTGAATGCCCAAACCAAAATTTCATCAGAAAGAGTTCTGTTACAATAAAGGTAATCACATGTCCAATAGCAATTTGGGTTTGCTACTTTTAAGGCCATTATATTCAAGGTCAGACCAGGTAAGAAAATTTCATGCTAAGAGTTTAAAGCTGTCTTCTGGGTTTTGGACTCTTCTTCCCTGCTACATATTACTCAAGTGTATGTTTACTGATTTAGTAGAATTTCTTTTCAAAATAGAACTTTCAGACCACCTTTAGAACTAATGATGTGACAAAATGTCAGATATAGAACTGTTATGAGAATGCACATAACACATAATCCTATGGTCACCATTGTTACTAAAACTTGCAAGTTTCAAAACATCTGGTAATATGCTGAATGTCACGGCCTGTGAGAACTCTAGTATTTAAAAGGCTGACTTATGAAAGCCAGTTATCTATTAATAAAAAGACATTTCAGTGAATCAGGGTCTTCAGAAGGTGTTACTGGTCTTGCAATGGACACTCTGCAGCATTTCCAGGACATTTACCCAAATTCTTGGCCCGAATCATTTTTGATGAAGACAGAGTCAGTAATCTCTCCTCTTATAATGTCTAAATTAGGTTACTATAAATCACAGATTTATGACAAATGAGACAAACGTTCCCAAAATACCCTTTGGCAAAATGTCTTTGGACTCTAATTTTGCCAGATTTTTATTTGTCTGCAAAATTGTCAGTCTATAGTGTACAGAGGCATCATTTAGGTTCTGTCACATTACACAAAAATACTTTGATGTGAATCTCTTCCTATCTGTACAAGTTGTGCATATCAGTGTTTTCAAACCACATGACATTTCCCTACATGTAAGTATCCAACTTCTTTTTATTTGTGCTCATGAACTGTCCTGAAGGTTTTAATACAGCATTTTGGAGCTTTTCATTCTGTCACCTAAAAGGCAGGCAACAGAATTCTGTAGTCCACCACTTCAAATTATGTCTGCCCAAATTTGAAGATTTTTTTTTACAGATTAAGATTATCATATTGGATTTATTTCTGCCCAAAGCATTTATCTGATTCCTCAAAACACAGTAAAGCAGAATTTAAAAGCTGAAGTTAGTTTCTGAAGTAGAATTTAACATGTCCTATTACTTTATGTCAAGGATACCACAACTCCCAGTGGAGCAATGATACTGGTAAGAACTATGTAATAAGGATGATGCCCAAATTGGCTTGGACTGCATAAACCAATACAAAAAACTGTTTTCACTTCCACATGCTGAAGCTTGCCAGATTTTATAAACCAAATATAAATTATTTCAGACAAACAGAAAGTAAATTATTAACAGGCGAATTTCATTTTTATTTTTGTAAGGCAGAGCAGAAAAGAAGCGATACTAATCTCAGGAACAATTTCATAGTGTGCCAGAAGTATGATTTCTGTTAGAAATGCACAAATTATGCCACGCAGTGCTTACAAATTGACAAAAAAAAGTATTCTAAAAGTGAAGTCCTGCTGTGTCAAATATGCCACACAATTTTTGTTCTGATAACAGCTATTTAGGTTAGGGCGTGACTTTTCTCTGATATAACTGTGCTAGTACAACCCCTAGTGTGGACACAGTTTACTGCCATGAAGGCATGACATTCATATAATTTATAAAGCTCGTTCCTAAGCAGTAAAAGTATTAAGTAATACACTGTTATTTCAGCACAGTTACATCCACAATGGGAAGGCTGAGAGAGAATAAGAGAGGGCAGTAGGTGATGCTACTTTACAACACACTGGACCAGACGAACAGATGCAGTTTTTGTGTAGAAAAACTGTGTGATACGTGTCTTTCCCCTCAACCTCTCTCCATAAGCCTGACGTTAATCAGTATCATGATGGATGATATTACAAAACAGTTACTAAATTTAAATGGCAACATTGTCCATGGCTTCCTAAAAATTTTTATTTTAAGAAATATTCATATAAAATGTTAATAACAGGTATTGACACCTTTGTATTAGTCCTAACTGAGCAATAAAGATAGGAAAAGAGAGATTAGAAGAGAATACGACCAAAGATACTCCCTTGAACTTACATCATTTAGGGAAGTTACATCTTGAAGAGCTTTATGAATACCAGCATATGATAAATACATACCTGTATTTACTTGACATGTAAGTATATATATCTGATGATCCTAAATTGTGCATGTGGGAATATCTGCCTATTCTGACACACCTGAATAATTTCAATCTCTTTTAAAAGTCACTACATATAAATTAAAAAATGTCTTCAAAACTAAAATTTATTCATACCAAAATTAATAATAGAATTATACCTCAAGAAATAGTAAACTAATTCTCAATATGAAACATCATTCTTTGCTTTTAAAACAGAAAAAACATCATTTAATACAGAATAGCATGAAAATACTCATACATTATTGTCTCTCTAGTTGAAAAAAATCCCCAAAATATGTATTTATTATGAACAGATGGTGGCCAAGGAAGGTATCAGCTCTGTCTCTTAGCCAGAAGGTCAGGTCATGGCTGAGAGACCAAAGAACAATTACTGTTTGGTATTCAGTGCCATATAAGATAAAACATTTCAGGTTTTTCTTTAAATACAAAGCTAGATGAAATTGAGCTGTTTTCATTTTGTTTATATGAAATAATTTGCAGTGATTTATTAAAATTTCTTAAAATTTCATTTAGAAAAATACCCAACAACCAGAAACAGCAACAACAAAACAAGGCAAAAATGTATCAACACTATTCTTGGGTTGCCCTTGAACACGTTAAATAATACTAGGACCTTTACAGAACTATTTGGGTTACTAGAACCACAGCTATAAAACAGTTGCTAAATACTGAGTCTGAGAATTTCAAAATGGTTTGCTTTTATTTTTTTTCTTGAGGAACCAACAGTCATATTTCAACAACATAATTATATAATTACTGCATTATCTAATCTTTATCTAATAATCTTTGCTGATAGGAACTCCCCCTCACATCACTTCACTTTATATCAAATTATAAATCATGACATTCCAGTGTATTCATCCCCACATTGATAAAAATACCAGTATGTCAATACAAGAGGTTAAAACATTTTGTTAAATTTTGTTAAATTTTGCAATTTGCTCAAAAGGCAATCCTGAAGCAAACTGGAGAACAAGATTTAAAATCCAAGATACTTCTTCAAGTATCTTATTAAACACATCCTGTTTTATTTGCATGCCAAGATTATGCCAACTCTTTTATCTGTGATATCTGTCAAGACACAGACGACAAGCCTGTTTTTTGTTTTTCAGTGTCCTTAGGCCTAAAGGATGTAGGAGTGGAAAAAAAAAGTGGAAAAAAAGGATGCTTCTAAGACCTCTATTTTTCCTGCGCTGTAGGAATTTCTATACATGTTGAAGGGTTATTTTATCTAATAAAATCTTCCTTCGGATTCTACATATCTTTCCATTATAATTTGAATTAATATTGCTTCCAGACTAAGCTTGTACTTTATTAAGTACTTTATTAAGTTTACTGTCCTACATGAAGCTTTTGGGGAACTGGTAAATAAAAATATAATTTTAGAAACACTGCATTTTTTTCCCTACATATATTCTTATACAGGGAATGATTTGTTCAGTTATTTACATAAAAAATAATGATTAAAAACCTGTTGGATAGGCTGCTCTAATAAGAAATGCATATTAAAAAATTTTTTCTCATGTGCATCTTATATATCTGTGTATTCAGAAGACATCCACTCATGTGCAAATCACAGCTTATGAAGGAATAAAAGTAAGTCTGAAGTTCTAGAGAAAAATGGACAGAACCTCAACAAAAAGGGCACTTCAAAAGATGCAGATTACACCTGTTCAAGCTGTTTGCCAAGTATGTTGCAGGTTACTCTAATAATCCTTCCTACTGCACAGGATGTTTTTCCACAGACTACCAGTAAGGCATTTACTGGTATTTGTATTATTAAGAAACCCAGTCTTAGATAAGAAACAGTTAATACCAAGTGGAATTTTTTGAAAGTTACTTTTTCTAGAAGGTTACTTTTGTTTTGGTTTTTTAAACTTCTATGAATCCCAGCATTCATTAACCTTGAATCTTTAAAGAAATTGGAAGATAAATGATTTTCATTTTTGGTATCATTAGGTTATGCTTAGAGTCTTTCATGTTCTGTCTGGCTGCATGTATAGGTAATTATGTGTGGATTTATTTGTGAGAAAAAGTGTATAAACATATGTATACAGTCCATACAATTTAAGTACCTCATATGAATACATATGATAGAGTAATTCTATATGAAAACATGGGATGAGTAATACGCAAAACTGAACATACTAGGGCTGAAAACAAGATTAAGATAACCAAGAGGTATTTATTTAGCAGTAATAGCTGGCTTTTTGCCATTAATTTAGAAACCATTTAACAGTAATAAATGACCACTATTAGAAAAATGAATCATTTCAGCTTCTGAAATAACCCTACTCAGGCTACTAGTAACTGCAAAGTTATAGCAGTATTATCTCTTACCTGGTCCTTAATTTCAAGCTCCCTTATAGTTTTTGTTCTGTACTCTCTGAGCTCCTTTTCTGCCTCATCCTTCTTCATTTTGGTTTGATTCAACTGATAGCGCATTTCTCCACACACCTGTTAGATTACACAGACAACATGATCTGGAGCCTGAATCCATAGACTGGGGTTTGCAATTAGATCTTTTGGTGCCCTCTACAGGTCATTGAAATGCAACATATTTTAATTTACAGATATTTTAAGGCTACTATTATCAATGTTTTTATATAAAAAGGTGGATCTGATTTCTCTAAATGGTCATTACCTTTGAAATATGCAGTGCCTTCTTGATGCAAATATATTCGGAGCATGATTATTTATTTTATAAATATATGCCACTAAATACAGTTAAAATACAGCTGCTGGTTTTATATTCTTATTCCATTCTCCATAAAATCCCAAGGAAGTCTATGACAACATTTTCAAAATCTAGAAGTAAAGGATCTATCACACTCCTATATAAAGGTGTATTTTCTTAACTTGCCACTTTTTCGCTATTAAGAAAGAAATTTAGATATTACTACAATAATTTTCAAAGTTTGATCAGACCACTACAGACCTATTGCAAACTGAAGAGAAATTCTTCAAAAACAATGCCTAATTTAATTACATCCATGGTCCAGAAGAAATGGATCAAAGCAACATTTAAAGAAATCATTTCCACACAGGACAATTACTCTCTTTTGTTGGAGTGTTCCTTATATTAGCTCCTCAATCCTTTCCTCCTGAGGGCTGCTCAACTTCAGAGGGTCTGGGGAGGGGTTAGCAGAAAGTGAAAGAGAAATAAAAAACCAAAACAAAACCTAAAAATCACTGATCCCTCCCACATAACTCTCTTTACAGCTGTGCAGGGATTTCATCCATTTCTCAGTCTAAGCTGTCTCCTCTTTGTCCTTATCCTGTGCCTCCACTTCCAATTTGTGTCTGTTCATTTCACCTTAATTAACCAAACATAAATACATGCATATTCCCTAATGAGAATGCAAATGTGTTTGCTCACAGCTCCTCTTAAGACAACTCTCTTTCCAACTCACTCTGATTTCCTGCCTTGCTTATATTCTTTCAGCAGACCTACTTCCTACATGTGCCCCCTTTTAGTTTGCTGCTACAAACTTTTGTGCTTCTCAAAAATGTTCTCACATGTTCAACAACCAAATTAATTTCTTTCACTCTTCTAATTTTCACTCATTTTTTTTTTTCTGTTACTTAAAAAAAAAAGATAGGGAAAAAGTAAATATGCATACTGCAACGAAATCACTCCAGGAAAAAACTAAGCCAACTGTCGTAACTTTTAAGAACTATCATCACTTATAAATTCAAAGGACAGCTTGTGAATTTAGCCATTGCAAATAATACAAAGCAGAAAACACTCTGAAGAATGGCAAAGCTCTAAAGTATTTTTTTAAACACTGAAATAACATAAGCGACTAAGAAAAATTGTAAGATGCAACTGCATAGCTTGAAACCTCTGTCTTTCTACTTCCTCCTTCCTTTATGTGAAGGATGTAACAAAAAGTAATATGTCACTTCCTCCAAAATTAAAAAAATACAGCAATCCTCGCCTTCAGCTCCTCCATACACAGTCCAAAGCAAATAACACGAAAAAATCAGCAGATGGTGCTGTTCTAATAATGGATTTTGCAGTCTCCTCAGGAATGAAGGAAGGAGATCCTCACTCCAAATATTCTTTCCCTGACTTCTGGTACAAGAAGACAAAAAATACTTCAGATAAAACTCAAAACAAAAGGGTGGCTATTTGCTGCTTTTAATAACGGGAAACTCAGATTGGAAACAAGGAAGCAGATTCACAAGCAGACAAGATGTCACACAGCCAGTGGAAAATGTCAGGGTGATCCACATAGACTCGCCAGCTCAATGGTCAGGAGGTTCCTCCAGGATTTTTGAGATATCTCAGTTTTGTACAGTGACACAAATGAAGTTTTCCAGTCTCTCAGGATAGTGCAATTAAACCATAGCATAGACTATTGCAAAGTGACCACCTATACAACTTTTTTATGGATCAACATTAACTGAAGCAGGGACTGGAGCCACAGTGAGAGATAGCATCAAATCAGTAGGTCACAAAAGTTTTATTTCTAGACCAATAAATATACCCATTACTTCTTTCACCAGCACTTCACACCTGTAAGTGGTGCCAGTCATCTGTGAACCCAACCTGAAAGACTAAAAGTGTGTTTCAGAAATGGTAAATCAAGTCATTCTGACATTCTTAAAATACTCTCTTCATTTGTCTTGCAGCTGAAGTGAAGTTATAATTTCTAGTAAGCTGAGATGAGTTTTTGCTGTGAATTTACCACAATACTTTCACCTATTTCTACCAGTTGGGGCAGCATGGGAAGTCAGGAACTGTTGAAAACCTCTCCAGAAATCTCTAGAAGCCTAAAAAATTACTTGGTCACCAAAACCTTGCACTTAAGGACTGGGGAAGTAGGATGGGCCCTAGGACCATGGGTAAGATATATAGACATTTCAAGAGGCTGTAACCAAGTGTCTTTTCATTCTCCTGTTATGACCCCCATAAAGGCTCTAATAGAGTGAGAAATGTGCAAAATAAAGCATTCAAAAGTGACACCTACACTAGACAGATGTTAAGCTACAATTCTTAACTAGAAGAACAATCTCTTCGTAAGAGGCATACCATCAATATTAATGAATAAAGCAGTATACTACATACAAAGTCTAAAGGGAAATAGTTGAAAAACAGTTATTCAATACAGCTCCCTTTATTTTAGCACTGCATGTCCCAGAGGTGGCAGTTAAGGACACTGTTGAATACTACATTGCCTCATTCAGACCAAGGGCAATTTTTACAGAATTTTTAAATAGATTTAAATAGTTATAAATGGTGACCTGCACAGGTTGTGAAGTAGAAAAGTTAGCTTTTGCATGACAAGGTAAGTAGGCAAGCTTAAAAACTTATCTTTTTTACTTCTATAACTGTGCCTCTGGGATATTCAGATGAAGTCAAGATTTATCACGTCTTCTTTACCAAAACAGTTAAATAGAGTTAAATAGAGGAAGAAAAACTTCTCATCTTTTGGGTCACAGTGATAAGAAAAACCAAGCTCAAGACTCATTTATCACTGTTCTTACCGTATTCATCTCCATTTCATGAGTTGCAAACTGATGCTGTGATTCTTCTAACTGGTTAACTAGAGAGTTCTTTTCACTTGTAATTTTCTTTAGTTTAGCCTCCAAAACAGCCACATCCTCAGACAAGGCTGTCACCTGCAAAAAGTCCAAGAATTCTGTAATGATGTAAGTGGACCAGCCACAGATCTAAATCTTGGGGGACACTCTCCTCAAAAGCAATTGTACGTAGACAAAATACATAGCATTAAAAACCATAAAAAATAAGCAATAAAATAATAATAAAATACAATAAAAATATATGATGTATTATTAATAATATAACAGAAAATGGCTAAGCTATTTTAACAACAGGTTCACAATGTTGAATTAATTTGTCATATAGTAGTTTATTTGAAACTCTGAATCAACTGGACCCATAAGTGTCAGAAAGTGTAAACTGTCAGAAGCAGTTTTGTAGCTGTAAAAGTACTACTTAACACCTTCTTACCAATCCCTATACTGATTGTTTTAAACCAAATCATGTTCCTCCATCTAAAAAAACCTCTCATTGCAACCACAGATCTTAAATTAATTTTCAAGTTCAGAAAACATTTCAGCACCATAGATCAAAGCATGAAGTACGTGAAACAGTAGGTAAAAAATTCTAACATAATTCAGACAAAATTTTGCTGAATGGTAAAAAAATGTAACAATAAAACAGAGACAGTGAACCTTCAGCTATTTAGCCCTGCAGCTTACTAATATAAGTGGAAATAATGGTGTCTGACAGTTCTAGGTTAAGTTACAGAAATTCAAAGCGAAATCTAGAGGTTTATCTATTAATAACTATTTTTCACTCCTTATAAATCCACCTGATTTATGTATCATGCCAATTCTCCTCTTCAAACAAATCATTTCATAAAGTGATAAAATATTCATATGAAAGTTGACCTCATGCATAGTATACCATTTCTACTATCTCAATCCTGAAACACAGAAGTAGCTAATAATATGTAGGTGTATATAATTAATATAGATAATAGCTTTCTAGCAAGTCATCCTGTATCTTTAATTACCAAGCACAATGTCATCAGAGTGGCACTATACGTTGTTAACGTGTACGCAGGATTGAAAAAAAAGACTACTGCCACTAAAAGAGGGAATCGGTTCCAATAAAACACATCTCAGTGGGGGATGAAATATAAAGTAATGTGATGGCATGGAGTGAAATATTCAACCAAAAAAGAGTATGAAATGCTTGTCTAATAGGCTGTATTTTGAGTGAATACTCTGCTCTAAAGCAACTTTGTAGCTAAACAACTGACTTCATGAGAGGGATAACATGATAGATAGAAAGGAATCAAACAAGGAATTGCTGAATAATGTCTCACTGTCTCCAGTGTAAGTTATGTTCTTTCGGTTTCCCTGACAACAGATTTCTGATGATCAGTTAACTTTCTTAAATATAGCTTAGTCCCTGTCACTGTGCTTAATTCCTGTTTTTATATCTGGAACTGGAGTCAGAGGCGTTGACTTTCTGTAGTATCTTAGGACATTATTCCACCATTTCATAATACCAGAAAAACCACCAGATCACCCTGGTTCCCTGTTGATATTAGTAGCCTTTACAAGCAGCAAAACTACTAAAGAACTTCTTCCTTTTTTTTTTTTTTTAAACACGCTTACATAGTTTATCCTATTCATTCAGTGTTCTCCAAATTTTTAGAAATAAGCCATACAGTTTATAAAGAGCTCCAAATATGGAAAAAGCCTAGAGTCAGCAGAGAAATTCACTCTATTGTTTCCAAACCTCCACCAGAACAGGGCTGAAGAGGTTGCACATCAAACAAGCATGAAGACCACCAATACATGAAATATTTATCTCTATATATTTTCTTCCCATTTCAGTCACCTTCAGTCTCACAGGCAAACTGCTGCTAGCATTAAGTTTCCTCTGTAGTCTCTATTGGGCAGAAAACCCTTGTGTTTTATACTCAAATTGTACCAGCATGTACTAGAAGTCTAAAACAAGGTTATCAAGACTACCATAATGGTCGTGGCATAAATGATAAGACAGATTCTGTCTCAGAGAGTTTACAAACATCAGTAAAAGCGAGAAAAGAGATTTCAACACATTTCTGCAGGTGGGAAAACTAAGCATATGACAAGATCACTCTGAAATTATGATATCGTAACATTAATGTATATGTAAGATCAAAGTAGCAAAGAATCCTAAATTTGACATGTGCTAACTTCTCAATGTTTGACTTGGCAAGCTAAATTGTAATTTTCATAAAAGAACTAGGTACAAACCTTGCATCACATATTACTTAACCCTTTCTTACTTTGACAAAGTACATTAGAAAATAAAGTACAGAACATCAACGGCCTAGTATGTACATGCAGTGACAGAGCATAAACCTAGTTATTCAAACTCAAAGGATCACTTATCTACCACTGCTTTAAAGTGACAGTATAAGTGACTTACTGAGCTCTCCAATCCAAAACTGAAAAGAAAAAAAACAAACAGAAACTTTAAAGATGATAAACTCATTGTAATACAGAAACAGAAAAAGAACAAACTCATACCATTGCTTCCAAATTCTCTTTTTCTTTCTTCATTTCTTCCCGCAGTGCTTCTTTTTCATCAGCCCTCTTTTTCAGCTGGGCAGCCAACTCCCTTTCAAGACAATTCCTCTGTCGTTCCATCTCATTTTTCAGTTGCTCACAGCGGACTAGAGCCTAAAAAACCCAACTATTTTCTTAAGTAGAAGAAATCTAAAATGTTTAAACAAATGTGGTATTTAGCTAATGCTTTCAGAGAAACCAATTTGCTATGAGAAACGTCATCTTCTAATTTTTTATGTAGTTATTATGATGCTTATATGTAGCCTACTGTGTTAACATTTAGAATAGGACTACCAAAATGAAAATAGATTAATATGTTTGTATGTATATACATGTCCTACTGTATACACATACAAATCTAATTGCTTTTAAGAGTCATGGCAAAGATGGAAGCATTTTCCAAATAAGTAGGTGTCCTTCTAAAACTGATTATTTGCCTTCCATTTAAAATTCCTGAATGCACATCACTAAAATCAGCCTCCAGTAGTTGACTCCTTGCAAATAATGTTGTTACTGTCTAACTAGAAAATGTAGGAAATACACAAGGAATAATTAATAAAATGTATGCACTTCCACTTGTTCTCTCCCTTAAGTGAATTACTGAGTGCAGAACTCTAAGAAGAAACCCGAAAGCAGTAGGTAAAGATACATATAATTTTTAAAACTTTTTTAGAAGTTTCAGGTTTGTAAAAAATTAATTCTACTAAAAACCTCATAAAGGTACTGCTTAATTTGAGGTGTTTTCTATCAAAAAAGAAGAAATGTGAGTTGAAGAACACTTCAAAACACTATATCCTAAAAAAGCTCATATAAAAAAAAATTATCAATTTCTACTGATGTATCTCTGCCAAAGCAATAGAATTTAAGTTTAAGGTCAGTTTAAATCAGAAATATACTGCTCCATTAAAAGTAAATCCAAGTACTTAAAGCACCCTAAAGGGACCTTTGCTAGTCCACGAGTCAGCTAGACTTCATTTCATCATTTCACTGATACTCAGCGTAGCAAAGAAGCTAGAGTAACCTCCTTTTAGGAATCCTACCTTATTCACCTTTATTTTCAAATTAAGTTTTTTAAACTGACAATTTTTCTGTCATTCAAAGCCAATCCTCTGCATTCAATTTTCTTGGCATTGGGCTGTTTAAAAGGGACAAAAATTAAGCCATAATTTTTTAGAGAATGCTCTAACAGTTTCCACTAGTTTTATGTAAATTCTGTGGGACCCTCCACAGGGTTCCTTTCATATCACAAGTCCACCTTGTTGAGGGAATCTCTTTGCTGCTGCACTGAATCCTTTTCTGCAGAAAATTATCAGCAACATCAGCAAACAATTGCCTGCATAAAAGTGCTGTATTTTGGTAGGTATCTAAGCAACTGTAGAAGAAATTAGTTGCAAAAAGAAATGTGTATTTTGTTAGCAGCACTGTTTTGACTACACAATGAGCAATTCGAACAATCGGTCTTTTATGACATTTATGTTGAACATATATTCCTGATTTTGCTTCAGCTATGTAAATTCTTTAATTGACCTCCTTCTTGCTACAGAAACAACCAAAAGACAAAAAGAAATAGTGGTTTTAAATGATAAGAACCTGAGGTTGGACTTTTGGTCAACAGGGTGATGAAACTGCAATTATAGGATCTGGAAGTGTAATGTGCTAACTGCTCACTTTTCTTACATGGACCATTCAATTGGATTCCATGCTAATTTTCAAGAAAAACAGCCCTGAAGTGTAGAACAGGACTGGGGAAAAAAAAGATGGCTTGTACTTAGCAAGAGATCTACCAGTACAGATAAAAATGCTTAATTAAATGCAGCATAAGTAACAAATCTCTTCCCTTTCCTTCATATTAAAATGGGTTTTGAGCATGGGAAAAAAACAGACTGCTATTCAGCCTTTTACACAGACAGAACTTCACAAGACCCTAAACACAGCACTGCATGAATAATATCAATTTTATCAATAGTACAATTATATCAACCTTGTCTGCATTTAATTAAAAAAACTCAAAACAAGTCTCTCTCAATTCCATAGTAATTCACTAATAATACAGTAGATGTCACTAACTATCAAGGAAATAATTTAGGTCAATATAGGCTGATAGGGCTAACACAATGCATTAGATCAAAAATGGTTTTAAGATTATTATTTACATAATACCAAAAGCTTCTGGCAGGTAACATTAGACATTACTTATCTTCAAAGAGCTCTGATAGTTAATCGTTTCTTGCACTGCTCTTATCTGAGGAAAAAAGGAGTTGTTTGTAAGCATTTTAACTATTCTTTCCAGAGTAGGTCAGAAATGTGATGTGAAAATTATCCTCTTACATGTCAAGAATGCCTTTGAAAATTCTACAATTCAATTTATATAATTTAGCTGTGAAACTACATCAGAATTTTAAAATGCAACACTCCCTACAGTATTGATGAGAGTTCAAGAACTCAAATACAGAGTTCATGCTCAGAACAGTTCATACTCAGTTCAGTTCATACTGCTCAGAAGCAGTCACACAGTGCAATCATTTTAAAACCATTCTACCGTATCAACATAAAACAGATCTTATGCATACATTCTCTCATTAGCATGAAAAATAATTAACATTTGCAGTATATCTAATTACTTGATAAATTTACCTCTGTTTTTTCTAAATTGGCCTCTTCTGTCATTTGCACAGCAAGTTCAACTTGCTTACAAGCATCAGATTCTCTTTCATGCATCTCTTTCATGTTTTGTCTCAGTGAAACAAGTGCATCCATCAAGTCATCTCTTTCTCTGCATGTAAAGAAAACCGAGATATTTCCTCTGTGTCTTTTCTTAAGAGAAAAAATCCCCAAACAACAGGTCTATCAAGTGTAAGATATTAACAGATAAAACACATAAGGGTGAAGCAAGACTAAAACTCTCGGTTTAAGAGTGAAAGGCAGCATGTTAGCTTGGCAGATATTGAAAGTATCATTTGCTTGATGACTAGTCGTTCACTTCAGAAGGACACACCATTAGAGAAAGTGCCAATAATGAGAGCAGATTTCAAGTTGTCAATGTCCAGAAGCTGAGTGCATTCTGTTGGTACTACAAAATGGGAATCTATGCTTAAAAAAAGCCATGTTTCTGAAAAAGCATACTGAAGCAATATGGAATTACAGCATTACTGAAGTTAAAAGAGGGGAAAAAAATGAAAGGAAGTATTGGGTTCAACAAGTAATTCAGATCACCAAGTATATAAAATCAAAATCTGTGGTTCCAGTTTGCAGGAAAAAGATAAACTAAACAATAAGTCACCTGGATTCTACTTCTCTGAACTTATGTTAACACTAAACAGTGAAGCAGAGTTCATGAAACTGTAATACTGAACTTCACCTTCTCATTATTTTGATATGTTAAAAGCTTTTACACTTACAGTTTAATTGTCTGTGGTTGAAGTGGAATTTGAGATTCTGGCTGAAAACTGTTGTGTTTGGGTTTGGTTACTTTCTTTTCTTGATGCTGTGTGAAATGGTAACACTTCTTTTTGTATTTGTCAGAGAACTAACAATCATGTTTTGAAATTTCATTTTGAAAAGAATTGGGAAAAGCTCCTTTGAAAATCCCTACTGAAAAACCTTTGGTTTTAACCAACTGCATCACAAGTAGATGTAGCTTTTAGATTTTGTTAAACCCTCAAATGAAATAATAGTTTAAGATAGATAAATAAAAGATTTGAACTGACCTATTTAGGACTGCACTATAATACAAGGGGACAAAAATATACTGGTTTATAGGTTGTTCATGTTTTCCAACATCTGTGACAAATAATTACTTGTCTTATCAATGAGACTTTGAAACACGACTTTTCAGCAACAGGGCTTTCTCAGAAAGCTCTCAGACTGGATAATAGAAAAAGGTACAGAAATCTTGGCAATAGCCACCTAATGCATACAGAAAATACCCACTTGACGGACTACATACTACGTAGCACGTACTATGTCCCTTCAGACTCCTTGCTGTTAATTGACCCACTATTCCATCTCCAGGAGGCTCATCCTAAAGCTTCACAAACCCTAAGGAGCTTCAGATATCTGACAGAAAATTGATGGCTGTTTAATGAAGTTTAACAAAGTTGCAGTATCCTATCATTATTACTAGGAAGCAGAAAGGAAGAGGTTTTTTTGAAGATAGTTGATTAGCAGAATTACTTAAGGAAAAAAACAAAACTAATGCTGTTCGGGTTCTGAATTACATTTATTCAGCCTGTACAGCTATTTTTAAAAAACTATTTGTATAAAAGCTAGAAATAAAAAAAGATTGCAGGAAATAATTTCATTTATTTTTATTCAAGGGAAATTCTTTTCCCTGACTTATTGTAGTCAGGGAGGAACACCAGTGTTTTGGGTAGGAAATGCATCCTACCCCAAGCACCTAACCTACTGCTGATGTAGCTGAAAAATTCCCCAAATGTAAGGGGAATAAAATGGAGTCAGAAAAACTTCCAACTGCAGAAAGATATGGAACTTTTGCAGGAAATAATCAAAATACACAGACTTGCACAATATTTGTGCTGACACCGTGAAGGACTCGTTTGTACAAAAAGTGCAGAAAACAGACTATAAATAGTCTCACTGTCTGGGCAATCCAAAGTGGCACTATTACAAGATAGTGACTAGCGGTCCTTCCCAGTTGAAATAAGCAGCAAAACTACTGTGGATTTCATTGATTCGTTGATTTTAGCGTTAAGACTCCAGCTTGAGAGTGTATTGCTCCAAAAGTGCACCTCTCTCTGAGTGCAACCCAACAGGTTGAGACTGAAATGGGTTAATGTAAGCAACCGTAGTTTCAATGAGAAAGTACATACCCCCTCAAACCTACTTTGTTAGCCTTTCGATGGCCTGCACATGAACATTACAATGAGTCTGTGCAAGAACTGCCTCGTGTTGGGCACATTTCAGACACAGACCACCAACCCGGCTACAATTGGAGGCTGAAACGAGTGGTTTCTGGTGTTTCAGCTTTAATTCCAAATCTTTGCATGTCTTCTGAGATTCTGAAAGGTCTTTTCTAGAAAGAGGAAATAAAATGTTTGTGAAATCAAACATTTCCACAAGTTATATTGATATACAATATACTAAAAAGGACTGTAAGCATCCCTGTAATTAACATTATTTTACACATTTCAGTAGGCTAAGAAGGGACTTTATCTGAAAAATAACAGTTGAACTGCCCAATTAAAATTATTAATAGACAAAACAATATTATGTTCATTTGTTGCTTCCCCTGTAGTATCAGAATACAGTGAAGTTAAAGAGAAAATTATTAGATAAAAATTTGTAGGCTTACATATTATCTGACCAGAATATATAAGAATCATTAGCAAAAAACACTATCAGCTGTAAAAATATTTCAGTACTCTAACAATTTTACATTGTTTTTAATTAATAGTATCACTAACTTCATATTTATTCTCTACTCTCTAGACAAGAATACAGAGATTTATTCAGCACATTCACCCTGATCCAGCAATATACACAAACTTGGATTCAAACACATGTGCAGAGAAACAGGGCGAGTTTTTCACTTGCCTCCAAAATTTTTACCAGGTGCTCTGAAGAATTTTCTTCAGAATATCCAAGCTTGTGTCAGGCTGGGGAGATTGTAAGCAGTAGGAATGCTAACATCAGGAAGTTCCAGACAAATGCACAGTGTGCACATATAGATCAATTTGACAAATTGTGCAATGAATCCAAAGCTTTTGGTTTGTTATGCAGGCCATCTGGGCAGCACACACATAGGAAGTCTGACACATTCCGATTGCATTGGATTTACTGTGCACATGATATATACACTGCATGCATGCTTATTTCCATCTGGAAAGTCTTCTGTGCACTTTTTCCAATTTTAGTAGCTGGTCTATTAAATATAATTCACTATAACCTGAACAGAATTTACTCTGCATATATCCTTAGACAATCATGGCACAACAGACCTATTGTTGGAAAACCTTGGAGAGAAATCAGCAAGTCCTATGTAAATTTGTGCTTGAAATTAAAAACAAAGATAGTCGCACTGAAAGTGATATAATTTCTCACTTCAATTAAAATTTAGCTTTGCAGAAGTTACAATTTGAAAGATCATGCCCCTTAGGAGAAATCGAGAAGTTGAATAATGTACTTAAAGAAATTCTCAGACTACTTTAGCCTCCAAGAATTATGTCTGAGTATATATAACACTTTAGACTAAGTGGGGGGAAAAAATAAAAATTGGATTACACAATTGAAATTTAAGATCCTCATTTACATTCAGTAACCAACTAGTTTTGCACGTTTCAGATTTCACCACTGGAGACAGCATTATTTAAACTTCTCTCCCTACCAATAACTCTTTTTACACAGATAGAAAAGCCTAGAGTTTTCAGATATATGAAACCACAATTTATTTAAGGAAAGACATGATTAAACACACTCAGCAGCAGTATCAATAATGCAGGTGTACAAGGAAAAGTTCAATCATGAAAACCAAGTCCTAAAATGGTTGCCCATTCCTTTGTTTTTTCAGTTTGCTACCTATTCAAACTTTAAATTTTTTGAGAACATGAGGACTTGCTTTCAAATATTTTTTGTGTTTAAAGATATTCAGGTTAGACAACTGGAAACACTGCTCACAATCTTCAAAATTATATTTTCCTGCTCCAAAATCATTATATGGCCTAAATTAGTTCGATGCTTAAGGTCTCTAAAGTTTGCAATATAAAATATTAGTAGAAGAAAGCTAATTAAGGAAGGCCCCAATTTTAACTGCTCTTTTCTTCCTTGATTGGTGCACCTTAGCAGACCTTGGTGTATCTTCTTTGAGGAAAGAAGGTAAAGGGATAAAGACATTTTATATTGCTACTGTTACTATAAAGTAGCACTACATCCAATTTTGCTACATTTATATTTGAGAAAGCTTCCCACAAAACCAGCTTTCAGGGACCCTGTCGGGAATCACAACATTCATTCATACATTCTCTTAGTTATAATCAAGAGTGGTTTGTGCTGTTATGTACTGATAGTTTGTTAACAATCATTTTAAGGAAAAAACCAGACATTTCACTTTACCTTAGAGACTGTATTTGAGCATCAAGGATATCAACTTTTTCTTGATAAAGAAGTTTTAGGTTCTCCTTCAGAAAAGATGGGAGAAAAGAAGTGTCTTTTGGTGTCTTCGTAACAGCCTTTACAAACAAACTTTAGCCATATTCATTCTTTTCCCCAAGGAAATAAACTTTTTGAAACAGTAGTGACAGAGAAACCTAAATATTTCACACTTCTGAAAGTCTACAAAAAGAATGACCCTTCCATTTTCTTATTTCCATACGTCCTGCCAGAACCTCATATGGTAAATGATTTCAGTTCCAAGAGCAGCCTTCTACAATGATTTACACAAAGTGACGATTGTGTCTCGAGTTTGCTCTTGCTCTCTCACGAGTCAGCAGATATTAAAGAGGAATTCTGAAGAAAGGCAAGTAGACAGGCCACTTATTTATCACACAGTGTATAATACAGTGAGGTACTTTTATTACCTGGTAAAGAACCAGGTATATGAATCAAGCACACTCATGTTAAATACAATGGTGTTAATGAACCAGATAAAGTGCTACAAATTTAGCTCACTATGACACTTAGAAAGAAGTCACAATCCACATGAGTCTCTGGCTTTAAACGTGGCAGATGAAGAGAAGTGCAATCTAGCTTTCAAACAACTGCAGGCATTAGAGATCACCAAGAAGGTTTTCAGCTCTAAACTTAGAACACAAAAATAACAAAATTATATTTTTCAGTGAAAAAAAAAAATAAATACATATAATTGAAGAATTACAGCACCCTATACATTCCACAGCACATATATACACATGGAAAAAAAAATCAAAACTTTTCAATTAACAATTTTTTTTTTTCCAAAGACAGCAATACTACTCCACTACTTTAGAGCAAAACTAAAAGTACAGTAAAGAGACAACATCATCTCTACATCACTAGGACTCCTCTGTATCTCTAGAAGCACTGAATGTGTAATTCAGCTTAGGGAAAGCAAACTGCACAAAGCTGCTTTTGTACCTTACTGAGCCTTTGCTGCTCCAGGAGCAGAACAACTCATTACAAAAGCTCTGATGTGGAGGGCTACATAAATTAGACCAGCTAGTTCCCACCTGCTTGGGAACTGTGTGATGGCTAAGATTCTACAAAGTACAGTGGAGCCACCCTCTTTAAACAAGACATATCTTGGGAAAGTCAACATCTGCAAACAGAATTTGCCATCTCTAGTTCACTGCATAATAATATTAATTAGGCCATAATGACAAGATAAGGTTTAGCAGAATAAAACATGGGCTCAGATTCAGGTTCAGTCAACAAAAACTCCTCCTGTGTCTGTTGCAAAATTATTCACCAGAACTGCAGCAAAAACAAAAGCACTGAACGTTTTTGCAAAGGTAGGACTCTATGAAGAGAGTTAATACCAACCAGTTCTACAGGCCATTTTTGCATGCCTCCAGCAGCTGCTGTAACAAAAGCCTGATCTCTGTTTTGTGCTGGTGTTGAGATGACAGGCTGATGTGTGCTACAGTCTAAATCACCTACATGCCAGGAGTTCTGAGTATTTGCCTAAAACAAAAATATTAATGCTTCAGTTATAATCAAGTAGGCTGTTTTTCCAAACAAAAGTTACTTATGTAAGTATTGAAGAATTTAAATTTCAGTAGAATATAAGAACCAATAAACAAATTAATTAGGTTAGCAACCTATGACAGTGTTGTTACCCAAGGAAATCCATATTTACAAATTCTTATGAAATTGTGACTAAAATTCAGACTGTGGATAACCATTTATACAGCCTGCTATAAAAAGAATCAGGTCAGGACCCCAGGCACTGATTAAAATGACAAAAAATGGAAACTTACTGAGGCATTTAGAAGAGTTTGTTCTTTCAATGTGTATTCTGCAGTTAAGAATTTCACTTTCTGATGGAGTTCCTCATTTTCAAGTACAACTGCTTGTAGTTGATCTTTCATCCCACAAAACTCCTCCTATAGTATAAAGGAACTGGCTGTAAAAGGCTGCTTGACACAGTTATCAGCATTGAGTTATCAACATCTTGAGACCAAAAATCTAGATTAACAATCTCAATCCTTTTAAAGAGAGTAAGACTACTCATAAGACATTTTGTATTTTTTGCAGCTTGAATTCCCATATAACTGTTTCAAAAAAATGCTTATTTGTATTCGTGACAGGATGTAAAAATGTCTTTAAAGCCCCTTAAACACCAGACACGAAGACACATGGTAAGGGATCTACTGAATTGTGTTTGGCTCAGTTTTGGTCATTACGACAATCAATCTCAAGTCTAAGTGTAAGCTGCTTTTAAAGCAGTTCCTCATATTTGAGGGACCAGAGTTACAGTAGGCAAATTATGTTGTCTGATACCTTGCAAAACTTCACTTCTGTTTCCAAGTGGTTAATGTACTGTGACTGATCATTGATTATAGGAATGAGATCAGAAAGGGCTGGTAAGTCTCCAGGTACAGCTTCTGGGGGTTTCTGAAGGAAATAAAGAATAGTATGTGTTATTTTTCCATTTATTGTAATAAGATGTTGCTGGCACACAGAATGAAAGGTACACAATTCTGGCATGGATTCAAAATACACATAGAGTTGTTAACGGAATCCTCTCAGAGGAACAACAAGTACCTTTCTAGTGTTAGTTCACAATGATGTGATGAAAAAAGCATCTTTATGCCGATCCCTACCTAGTTTGAACATGATACAATTGTAATATCCGTGATCTCAGGTCAGAAACATAGTTTTTTGTGCAAAAATATTCTATGATATGCTTCTCAAATATAGTTAAAGACTTGAAGATCATAGAGCTCATTTTCAGAAACTAACTGAATAGTTGGACTCCTAAATCTCCTGAAACTCCTAAAAAATTCAGATACCTACATCCTTGGTTTTAAATATTATTTTTGAAATATTGACTATTCAAAAAAAAAAATCACAAACAAAAAACCCACCTAATCCAAACTAAGCTACTAATGGATAGTTATTGCATCTACTAATTATCTTCTTTACAGGTTCTGTCAACAATGCATCAAGATTCTCTGTCTTTAAAGAAAAGATAAATATATAATCCTCTAATCAGGGTAAGGTGCAAGTTTCTAGCAACAGCTTATTGTCAATTATACCCAATGTAAGTACTGGCCATATTAAAGGGAGGACTCTTGAGGTATCTGGGACTGTGATTGCACAGACAAATGGAGGATATTCACAAACACTTGGAAAAACATTTAGAGAAGGATCTCCAAATTTGCAACATATTCCACCTGGCTCAGTGCATGTAAGTCCCATATTCCATTGATTCAGAATTCACCTTGATTTAAAGTCTGTTAATATTAACTACTTCAATTATTTTTTTAAATAATGAACTACATTTGTTAAAGTATATCTAATATAGCCCTGATAATATTTGTAACTCATCTTTCTATTTCTCTGGCTCCTGTTCATCCCTCCCTCTTCTCTGAAAGTGTAATGAACACCTTGCAGCTGAGACCTCCCTGAAAAGATTACACCACAGCAGTGTTAGAAACTATTCAAACTATTTTTCACTGAAAAACAGTGCTAATATTTAACCTCAGAAACATCAGTGTAATGTCAACAATAGTGCTAAGAAATGGTTTCACAAAAAATACAACATGTAGTATATTTTCCCAACATAAAGAGAATAGATGACTTATTTGTGACTCGTTTTACAACGCAATTGTTTTAAGTTGATTATAAATTAATTTGGGATTTTTTAATTAATGTTCTGATAATGCAACATGTTATAGGGTGAAAGAGCAAAGGTCAGGGGAGGCATATATTTAAATTAGTCTGAATATTAAAATCAGAACTGGAAGACACACCTGATCAGTATGAATTACCAAATATTTAGCCTGAATCTCAGAAATGCTGTTCACATTTGCATAGTTTATATTGAAAAAGACCTATAAAATATAAATGCTTAGCAGCTTTAAAAGCCAGCATTCTACATGGTGACAAACATTTCTGCCAACAACACAAATAATTTGGCCCACCTTGTACTTTTCCTGAATGCCTCAAATTTCAAACCTCCAACCCACAGAATTAGAGAAACTCGGTAAGCTGGCAAGAAACAAGGATCTATCATGGAAACTCCAGCTGTTAACAAGTGTCAGCAACAGATTCTAGGTGCAGCTACATTAGCCAAAACTAATGGCTAGTAGAACTGTAGTTACTGTATAAAGCAATCTTGTTGGGCCTTGACCTCAGGTGATGAATTGTAGAGCAAAAGAAACATCTCCACCCAACCATTCTGATGTAATCAACAATCAATGATGTACTCATTTGATGTCTATTGCAACTTCTATCAATAGGTAAGAAAAAGGAAATACTATAGTTAGCTGTAGATCATGCAGCCACATACTATTCAGTAGTATTTCAGCATAACTCAAAGGAAAAGAATAAGATTATGAATAATCTAAGTTTGCTTTCCTTGATCTGTGGGGAATCGGATTCTTCTTATACAAGAAGCATTTCTGCAGTGTCCAGTAATCATCAGACAAGTTCATATTTTTGAAGGGTTTGGGCTTTGTTTTGTGCATGCACACTTCTGCACTTTCACACTTTTTTGAGCTTTACACTTGGTCTGTCTCTCAAACACTTTCACATCCCACTGAGCAAGCAGGTGGAGGACAACTGCAAAGGAGAATAAGGACACCACAGAATGCCTCTTATGAAACCTCAAGAGGAAGAAATGGGACAATGCCCTACCAATACAGTAGATTCCCACTTTTTATCTGTTTATTCCTCCATCCTTTAATCCACTCCGTGAAAGGATTACCCCCTGTTTCTTTGATAAAAGTATTCCGTTTTCTTCATTTTCCACTCTACTAATGCTTCCCAGTATAAGTAGGAAACTTTGCCAAAGTTGGAATATAAGATTCTTTCCCTCTCCTCCAAGGATATTGATTCATGTCTTGCCAAGGTCAACCAATGATGCACAAAGCATCAAAATACTAACCCTTTCCTACGCCATTACGAGGCAAAACACCTGCCAGGACAACCATGCTAAACTCGTGAACTTTTTAGAACACTCAGAAAAGTTAACTTGAAATACAATTTCTCAGTATCAGGACAGTAGAGCTGGCTCATTACACAGGCTGAAAGCAACACTGCAGGAATACAGGCTTTAGATTATTCTGGCGTTACCTCAGCTTTGACAGCAAAGACCTGCTTGTCTTGCTTAGTAGAAACCAAAAGGAGTCAGTGAAGGCCATCAAAACACAAGACTCTAACTATGCCTGTGAATTATTTTCCCATAGAGATATTAGTAACTGGCAGCTGCTCTGTAACTGAGCTGTGTACTGCATGTATTTGGGTGCAGTTCTGCTGCAAGGAAGCACAACTTGAGAAGCCCTTGTAAGGGTATAAATAAAATTAGACAGAGACCACTGCATTTTGCCAGAGGACTAAAAATCCTGTTCTTACATGAACATTTCTAATCCTTTAAAGAAAAAGTAGAGTTACAGTATAAGGAGGCCATTAACAATCCTTAAGGTACAGACAAAGTAAAACAGAAGCTGCTTTTACAGATTTTTTTCCACATTATCTATCCCAACTGTTTCCAAAACAAAAGGGATGAATGACCCCACACTGCACGGGTGACAAAAGAGAAGAAAAGTCTGACTTGATATTACAGATTCTTTTTTCTTCTGCTATGGTCAAAAGCATACCAAGTCCTGGCCATAGCATCAGGAATCTCCTGTACTTAAGAATATAAAAATGATTCAATGCTTTTTTCTCTCTGTATACTATAAAATTGTTCTCAACATGCATACCATTCATTCAAACAACAGAAGAAATCAGAAGAAACATACACAGAATGATGACTCCCTTCCTGATGGAGAAACTTCACTTTCCCTTCCTTCTTGACGTTGCAACAAAATTTTAAGTTGATTAGCTAGGAAGAGACAAGAACCTCATTATAACCAAAACTAATTATTTTTTTCATTGAAATTAGTATAATTTCTTACAATGTTTAAACCATTTGCTTTCAGAACAATCTTACCTGCATGACTGTGCTGTAGTTCCTGCCTGGCTGCATTCCCAGAGTCATCATTTCCCCCATCTGCATCATCACTGCCCTGGTCCACAGAGGACTGGTCAAATCCAACGTCTTCCATACCTTTTGCCAAAGCATATTTCAGTTCATGGATGCTTTCACTAGCACGTTCTGGAAAAAAATAAACAAACCTACCAATAGCATCATTAGGCACAACAAACAACATAAAAGAAAGTATTTATCAACTCATATTTAAAATTGGAAGAGCATAAGAGAACTAAAAGTATTCAGCATGTGTCTAGCTTGACTACTTGACCTAAACTCAGACAATGTAAGCAATTACCTAATGCAAACAGCCAAAACAACTACAGTTTACAAACTGTTTACCAAATTTTCAAAGAAGCAGCTAGAAATTGCATCTTAGCCCCTCAATTCCTGCAGGACTCTGCAGCAGCACAAGTAATAATATACTTGACCCTAAAATATTTCTCAGCACACACACTTCACACAGCTTTCAAAGAACCTGGAGCTCATGCTACATTTTATACAATACACAGCTCTGGGAATCAAGAACAATATTTTTGCATTCTAAGGATGCCACAAGGCATTTCAAAGCTACGTATTACACAACAAAACAAATACCTGAGTAAATGAACTAATAATTGATCATACCGAGCCAACATAAAGCAGTTACTTAATAAACAACAATGGTTTCTGAACAAGTGGGAAAAACAAAAAAACAACACTTGCTACTCTGGAAACAAACAACAAACACAACAGAAAACCTCTTTCCAGGTGCATACAAATATTTTCAAGAACTGACTTACTGATGGGTGATACAGTAGTGGTCTTTTCCAATGTTCAAATTTTTTTCTTTTTCTTTTTTTAAAATGTTTTCATTTGATTCAGCTGACTTCACAAAAATCAAACATTTGCCAATCATAAATGCCGTATCACTCTGATATAGCTGAACATTTCTAATATGCCAGAAAAGAAACTTGAGAGATTTGCAGCTGAGATATGACAACCAAGTTGGAATTCAAAAAATATAGGCTTGGTTTTAGATAATAATACATCTAGTTCACACCACAGCAACTCACACAACTCACTTACTACATCTTTCCTTCAACTGCCTATGTAGTTGGGAGATGGGTATTTCATTTTGCTTCCCTTTAAGCAAAGTACATAGTATCTACTAACTAGAAAAGACAGAGTAGTAACCTCAGCAGTATGGCTTCATGCAATGTTCAACAAACAGGACGGCTGGGTTCTGGTGGAGCACTAAGTGACCCCAGGAGATAACCCCGTACATCAGGCACAGAGCGGACACACACACAGTGAGACAGTTCTCCAACGCAAGTCACAGCCACTTTATCAGGAATACAAGACATGCTTCATTTATATCTCTCCTAAATAATGTCACTCACTTGTGACTACTTGTCAAAACTAGTCTAAATCAGAAAAAAGTTTCACTAATAGTTAACAGTTATTAAATTAAAACAAAACAAAACCCCATGCTGTCAAAACCTCGCTTGACTTTCAGAAACATAAAATCACAGCCATTTTTCTCATTTAGCTTGAATTCTTTGGAGACTTACTCTCCCCTGAGGTTATCATGTATGAAACATTCAGGTTTAAAGGCCCACATAACCGGAATTTCATTCTTGGGAGCCAAGCTTATAAGGCAACATCTTTTATTGGAGCAACTTTACAACTAGAAAAATGGTAACCTTTCCAGCACACATCCTTAATTTATTTTTACATGCTTGTAATTTCTAAATTGATATGATGCATAATTAATTGAAAGTACTTTTTGTCACTGTCAAAAAAAAGCTTAAAAAATAACCAGTCAAGCATTTGCTAGACAGAATCCATAAGACATGTCTCAGTACAACACACTGCTAGTTACAAATGTTAATAGCTCCTTTTTTCCAAATGGAAAGGTAAAGAACAGTTGAATTCAGGAAGCAAAAGCTAGATATGTATTTCTGCCTTCACTTTTTCTATCTTTCTCAAGTTCACATCATCTTGACTGAAGCTGGGAAACTGATTTTTTTCACCACTGTAATGGTTTTCACCATTTCTTCAGTCTTTTCTGCTTGGTTGTAACTTACTAACAGCTTATAAAATATAAATAACCCCCCCCAAAAGCATTATATTTAAGAACATAGTTCTCAGTCCAGTAGGCCAAACATCACTCTCTTTTTAGCAATGCTAACTTTTAATAAAAGCCTGACCCATTTCTGACCTATTAATCTTGTCTCAGCACTCATTTTTAAAGCCCAGTCATCTTAAGGCTCCAATCATCTCTTTTGATTTTCAGGTACTCCACCCTTTAACTAATTGAATGTAAAAGAAGACATAAACCCCCCACATTTCAAACAGTCATAGTTCAGTATAACAAACTCAGATACAATTCACAAGGGAATGACTCAAAAAAGAGAAGTTGAGGTCAAATATTTCTCTTTTGGCACACTTACGCTATTCATCCTTTCTTGAGCATTCCAGGATGCTCTGAGGGCAGGACAGCTCATTGAGAACTGCCAGCAGTGATGCAATGGCTTAGATATTTAGCAAACTATGTTGCAACTACTTGCTGCCAAGAAGTGTTCAATGTTACTCAAGCCATTATGTGGTGTGTCATCTGATAGCAATAAAGTTCTTTCATGTTCCTGTCCCCTTAGATGTCCATCAGAGAACCCAAGTATCAATATTTGCTCCACAGCCCGTGACAAAAAGCAAAACAAATCAAACCAAAACTAAGCAAGCCTATATATATTGGTTTTCCCAAAACATCTTTCTTTGCAGTATTAGACCTTCTGAGCTCCAAGCCACTACACCTTATCCACAAAGATAACATGGATCTTCTTACACTATGCCCACTTCTCCCATAAAATATACAGGGTAGTCAACAGTAATGAAATACATTAATATCATTATCAATGGTACACTGACATCTTCCTTTTTTACTACACTTTCCTGCCTCTGGAATAATGCCACCACATTCTTGAAACGTTCATCTAGTAGTTGCTTAAATTTCTTAAAAGCTTGTCTATTTCCCAATTACAAATGTTATTCCCACGACCAAAACACTTGCCACTGGGTAACTGGGACTTAGGAGTTCCCAATGGTGTGGCTTTACATTCAACAAAGAAGAGTTGAACTGGATGTGTAAAAGGACATAAATACACTAGAGCATTTTTTTCCAATGTAAAGGACATAGTTGTGGGCATTAGGATAAAAGACGATGCATCACAGTGTGGAAAGACAATGTGCCAATGTAAAAATATTCTTAAATATGAAAGAAATTGAAGAAACCTCTGTGGATGCAAACAAAAAAACCTTTATTTAAAGACAATATAATTTTTAAATTAATATAGAAGTCATTACTTCTTAAGTGCTCCCACATTAAACTTAACCTTTTCAGTTACAATATTCCTGTAACAGTACATTTTATAGAAATAAAACCTCAGTAAAACCATACTGCAAAAAGCTGCTCACATGCAGTCCTATGATTTGCATATCAAAATCAATCAGCATCTTTCTTTTCTAACAGGACTCCACGAAAAAATTCCAAACAAGTATTCCTGTTCTATGACAAAACATCATTGATGTGCTACTTCCTACAGGAACAGCTGAGGATGTACGAGGGAATTGGACTCATGTGGATCAAAACTTCAAAAAACAATCATTTATTTACTATAAAGCTCTTTGGTTTTCAATGCTTAAAGGATCTGAGACAATGATGAAAGCTCCCAAATCCGAGGGCTCAAACACATCAAAAAACCAAACCAACCAACCAACAACTGCTCCACAAAAACACTGCCAGGTTGTCAACTATCAAACAAATCCCGGGCAGTACTCGCCACAAGGGACATGCAGACACCTCATCTGATACCTCAGCTACACAGAGATGACCAAACATCTGAAAGAAAGAAATGTATTACTGGTTATTACTTCAGACAGGAGCAACCAGCAATCCTATCCCAGGATCAAAGCCTTATCGTTCCAGGTACAAAGATATTCTTATCCCTCAATTAATCTAAATTTGAATGCAAGCCTGGGCTAGATTAAATTCAGTAAAGTATAATGCTTTAGACAAAACCAATAGAGCCATGACTGAAACATTAATTAATGTTCAAAAATCATGTGGCATTTACTTTACATGATGAATAAAGATTCTTCTATGCCCTGAGAGAAGCAATGATAACTGCAGTTATTTTCTTCACTACAAAATCTAAGTAATAATCCCTGAGAATACAATACAGGTATCCTCTTTCCATAGAAGTATCTTTGTGTAAATATAAATGGTAGAGTTTTTTAATGTGGGAATGTCAATACTACTGCTGAACAACAGGTTTTCTTACAGTGGAGGCACATTAAAGCTCCATTCAACTTCATTAACCAAAACCAAAAAAAAGACAGAAGCTAGCGTCAGGAAACTCTGAAGTAAAGTACAACATGGAAGAAGTAGCTGTATTTCTAAAGTAGTTACCAGCCTTGGAGGAAGAAAATAATTTAAAAAATAATTAAAAAAAAAACCCCACCGTAAGAACAATTTTTCACTGAAATTAAAACAGAAAAAAAAAAAAAAAGAAGGCACTGAACCAGGTTGCCATTGACTAAACAAGAGATGTTTTTTCAGACACTGCACAAGACTGCTTAGAAAGAGCACTCCTCTAAATGAAAGCACCAAAGCCTCCTCATTCACGAGTTTGGAAATGCCATAGAAAATACTCTGGGAGCTAATGGAGAGTTTAGCAAAGGAACCAACCATCCAAAACAGCAGAACTGCCTGAAAGACATAAAAAAAAAAAAAGTCCAGCTGGTAGAAGGACTAAGCAATAAAAATTGAAGAAAACAAACTACAACTGTAAGAAAAAGTTGCCACAAGTCTGTCATATAAAGGTAAGAGTCCAGTTCTCATAATGTTTATACAGTAAGTATAAACTGATGACAAATTCAACAAACAGCATCGCTTTCTGATATCTCATGGCTCTTAATCAGAAAATGGCCTTAGAAAGTTAGAGAAGAAGAAATTACTCCAATGCTTTAAGGCTTAAAAAAAACCTGTACCATTCATGTGAAACAGTACCTGACAAAACAGACAAACAGACAAGTCAGTGAAAACAAAGAATATGTCCAGGTAATGAAAACTTTTCTGTGCAAAAGTATATCAACTTTTATTTTGCTTCTACTGACAGTTAAAAAATCTAAACCAGTACATCATGTACCTCTTCTGGGATAGCATTTGAGCCAAGCAACTGCTGAAAAACACTGAAACTGTGAATTTGCTTGTAAGGGGCTTTTTAAAATTATTTTCCCATCTCGGAATTTACTTTACTTACCGTTCTGACATGCAGCTATTCTTCTTTATTGGCAGCCAAGCACAGGTTTGCTACTAAGTTAGTAAGACACTATATGGCAGTTTTGAGACTAAAAGTATCCCAGCAATTACTACCTGTGCTGCATCAGTGAGCATCACCAGGCTGTTCACTAGCCAGGCCTCAAAAGCCCCAGGATGTGTGTAATGCTCAGCTGTTTCAAAATAATGAATCCTTTTAATTTGATTTCTTGGTCTTCATTGTTGCTTTGTACTATAGGAGAAATAGGTGGTTTTCAACACAGCTTTACCAAATTGTCATCTTTAAGAGGAATGTTCTCTAAAACGACAGCATTCATTGTCACGGGTTCCTAAACCAGCACTTTCCACAGAGCATAAAGCACTTGCCTAAGGTCTGGAAACTCTCATATGTGAGAGACTCCCAAGCATTTCTCAGTTCTTTCTGGCAGATCCTCCACCCTTAAACAAATATTCTGTGTTCAGAGGAATAGTTAGAAACAATTGCCAACTAAAAATTTAAAACTTCAGCAAAAAACCTTACAATTAAAGATTAAAATTTAGAATTTATTTCTTAGCTGCTTCAGTGTCACAGCTAACTTGGAGAGATGGCAACTGGGCCACATGCTCATTTTTCCAAAGATGGCTTTGCCTTCACATCTCTCCTGCTTTATTTTTGGAGTTGCATAAAGCAGCCACAAAATGGAAGTGTATTAATCCTATATTTTCATCTGCTCCCCTTGCAGATTGCATTTGCATTCTCTGAAATTATGTAGGACACTGTACTCAGTAATGCAGTGGAATACAGAACAGGATTTCCAAAATTTCTTCAGGCAGGTTTACAGGATGCCTGGATCAGGGACTGTACCTAAAAAGGTCTACCCCTCCTTTGCTTCTCCTCTTACACTGTCTCTGGCCCAACAGTGAGCCAGTGTTTTTACTGACGAGATAGAAAAATCAAAACAAAAAATAAGTTAATAGTTCTCTGTTCAAAGAAACAAAGAAGTGGACTCTAAAAGATCTTTTCCATTTATTGCTGTTGGGAGAAAACTGGAAAGTAATAGGGTGGCATCAGGCCTTGCTCTTGGCAATGGTGCAGTAGAAAGGCCAATGGACAACCACAGTGTGCTGTAAATTTTTAGTTATAGATGGGAATACAATAGCACACCACTTATTCTCCCCTACAAAATAACTCTACCCCCTTGAGAATAACTTTTGATTAGAAATGTTATTATTTCCTGACGTTTTTAAGATTTTTTTTGGAATGGTCTCAATTGCGTTAACTTTAACACAGTAAAAATACCACCTTCTTAACTCAGTACCACACACAGCATGACAGCCTTTCATTATGCAAAGTCTACACTATTAAGGAAAAACTGCATTATAGACTTTGATTACATTGCCAAAGCTTCTCTCTTGGGTTCTAAGACAAGTTAGGTCTTTATCAGGTTTTTTTGGTCCAGCTCTCTGCCCTCTGTCTCAGGCTCAGTTTACTGAACACTTGGGTCTGTCTTCTGAGGGATTTCCCTTTGCAACAAAGGACACTGCACTGAAATAATCAATTACTCTTTGAGAATTTGTATGCCCTTCCCTCAAACTGAATAAGGCTGTAAAATGATTCTTCTGGTGCCCAGCATGGGTGGTGACAACCTGTGTCCATGTGTCAGCCCGGGCCCACACAACGCCAGGCATTACAGGCAGTTGAAGAATGCTGTGTTTTAAATGCATCAAATAATGCCCAAGGCACATCACCTGAAATTTCAGAATCTAGATGACATGAACAGTCTCAACATGGAGAAGAATCTCAAGCTGTTTAGATTTAAGAGCTCTGAGAGCAATGATGATTTCCAACAGTGACGGTGTGAGAAATGTTGCACAGCTCAAAGGAATTAGAACTTGTCCATCACTGAGAAATAAAGAGGTTCTTTGAGAAATGTAATGGAGCTTAGGTGATATCACTGTGCATTGGGGTTATGCTTGTGCAATATCCTACTGATTTCGACTGAAAGACACACCTGGATGCTCAAAAACAAACCTATGTTGGCATTGTATGAAAAAGTCCTTGTTTGCAAGAATTTAAAGCTCACCAGAAGCTCATCAGAAGTTCAGGTTCTGAAATTATTTCACAAACGTAATGGATCTAGTCAGGTAAAGATAATGAAACTAAGTTGTATGAACAGAATACGTGTATCCAATCATTAGATACGGTGAGCTCTAATAGTAAACTTACACAGTTAAACAGCCCTGACATTTGTCACTTTAGCTGTTCTACCTGCACGTTTCAAGCAACATCTCCATGCCCACTCCATCTACAGAAGAAGTAAACAGAAATTATTCTTCAAAGTTCTATCTTCTGGAACACATGAAACGTACTGTCGCTGCAAAAAACTATTCAAGGAGGAAATACAAAATACTTCCTAAGAATCAAGTATCAGGAAGCTATTTTAAAACATTTCCACTGTTTTGTTTTGCAGTGTTTCCTATACTACAAGTGTACATTTACTCCAAGAGCATCACAACAGGTCGTGCGCGGGCACCGTGCCGGGAACACAACTCCGTGCGTCAGGTGGGGGTGACACCCACAGCCCCGCTCCCTGGGACACTTCCTTTGCCCCGGCGGACACAAAAGCCGCTAAAGCCCAGGTGTCACAGCTGGGACCTCAGTGCCCCGGGATCCCGCTTCCCGGCCGAGGCGGGAACAGCCGATGCCGCGGGAAGGGATCGCTCCCATTACAGCCAGTTCGCGCCCTCGCCTTTACCACCACCATCGTCCCACGCCTCAGCGGCGGCCAAAACCCCTTCGCGGACCCATATCCCGCCCGGAGCAGCAGCGGCTCATCCCAAGAGCAGCTGCGGCGGGAGCAGCGCAGGATTCCCGGCGGCGGCGGCGACCGGGAGCGGGCAGGAAGGACGGGTACCGACTTCCCCGGGGCCGCCGCCGCCGCCTCCCCCGGGGCCGGGGCAGGAGCAGCCACCCGCAATTGCCCCGGGCCACCACCGCCGCCGCTCACCTCGGAACCGCCTCTGGTACCGCTCCAGGGACTCCTCCAGGGCGCGCTCCCCGCGGGGCGCCCGCATCGGGACACCGCCGGCTCCCGGGAGAGCGGCCGCCGCTGCTCCCTCACAGCGCGGGGCGCCGCGACGGGGGTGGGGGGCAGTAGTTCCACGCGTCCTCCCTTCCCGCGGCGGGATCCCAGAGGAACCACCTGCGGAACCCCACCGGGCTCCCGAGCGCCGGCCGCGGCCGCCCCGCGCCGCTCCCGCGCCTGGCAACGCCGGGGGCCCGCCACGCCTCCCGGCGGTGGGAACGCCGCCTCCGGGACTACAAGTCCCGGCATACACCGCGCCCCGGGGGGGCGGAGCCCCCGCCCGCCGCCGGTGTCGGGGGGATGGGGGTGGTCGCCTTGCTCCCCTTTGTTGTGTGTGGATCGCGGCCGCACTCACGCCTGCGCACCGCTTGGCCCGTCCGCCTGCTCTCTCCGGGCCCGTGGCGGCCGCATCCCCGGTCCCGTTCGGGCGAGGCCGGGGCGGGGCGGGAGGCTCCGTTTACCTCCTGCTATCGCCCGCCCGGGTGGGGGCGCTCGGGCCGCGGGGAGCGCTATTGTCCGCGGCCCGCGCAGGCGCAGCGCGGCCCCTCCGCTCGTTCCCCCCCGCCACCCCCCGTCCCGCGCGTGCGCAGTGCGGCGCGGTGCGGCGGTGCCCGTTATCCGCCGCTATGTGCTGGGAATAGCGCCGGGAATAGCGCCGGGAGCAGCGCCGGGGCCGCCGCACAGGGACACCGAGCGCTCCGCCCCCGCCGCCCGCGGGATGCCGGCCCGCTGAGCACCCGCTGGCGACGGCC
>VXBA01003137.1:1215350-1282169 GCA_013399895.1 Serilophus lunatus
CCTTTCCCCTCGGGGCCGGGGCGGGGATGTCGCCGCTGCCACGGGGCATCGCCGCGGGCGGGATGCGGGCGGCGCTGCCCGGTGCCGCTGCCCGCATCCCCCTGCGCCCTTTCCGCCCGCTGGGCGCCGCCGGCACACCCACCCATCCACCCACCCACCCAGCGCCCCTGCCCCGGGGCCGCGCTGCCTCCCCTTCCCTCCCCGCCCCTCCCGCGGGCGGATTTCCGTGACTCCGGCGGAGACGTTTCCAGAGGTTTAATTTTTATTTATTTTTTTTTTCGGTTGTCCCCTTTCACTGCTTGCCCCGGGCGCCGGAGGCGTCATGCTTCTCCACATTCAAAAATCAGTGACACCCTTCGTTTGGGATGCGGCGTTTCCCTCCTCCCCCCTCCCCGCCCGCGCCTCCGTAAAACGATGTCTTCGGGGAAAGGAGGATTGAGAAAATCTGCTCCTTTCGCCTTTTTCTCTTGTTGCGTATTTTCACCCGACGAGGCGGTCCCCCCGCTCTCGAACAGCCCCCTCCCGAAGGCGTCACCTCCAGGCTGTCGAGGCGTGAAACCGCGGGGTTCGTCCCCCCGGTGCCGGTGCCGGGGCAGCGCTGGGCCCGCTGCGAGCGGGGCCCTGCGGCAACAAAAACCCGATGGCGATGCTCGGGCTGGGAGCGCGTCGCAGCCCTGGGAGCGGGAAGGGAGGGGATGGAAGGGGCGGAGGCTCTTCCCGGCCGCCCCCCGGTGCTCCCGCAGCTCCCGGGGAGAGGTGCCCTTGCGAGGCGGGAGCGGGGGTGGCGGTATTTTGAGCGCTTTTTTGAGATGAGCCGACCATTAGCTCCCCATCGATGCTTGATGGGGGAAAAAAAAAAAAAGAAAAAGGATGTAGATGCTGTGCTGATGAGTTGCAGATACGTAAGGATCTCGGTCTTGTGACAGGAGATTAGGTAGCATCCACTGATCAGCACTTGGAGGAAATTATTTTCTTCCCCGAGAAAGCAAAGGTACTCATAAAATATTTAAGTACTTTGAAAGAATAAAGCCTGTTCTAGCGCTGCGATGATCATCTTTTCTCCTTTGAAATGCCATTCCAGGCGTTGTGACAGCGGTCGTGGCCCCGGGCTTGAGTCTGTAAACTGAGATGTGGGATGGGACAGTTTTTGTAAACTGAACTATTAACTGATTAACTATGCTGTGATTTCCTGTGATTAATTTCCTCTGGGAATTACTTTACGTCCAGATGCTGAGAAGCCTGTTTTACTGAACTCTGCCATTATGGAAGGTCCTCAACCTTAAATTTTATTTAATGGTGGTAAAATGTTAAACATAAACACCACAAAGAATCTCCCTTCACTCTTCGATAATTATTTTTTAAGTGCTTTGTCACCTGGATGTGTTTTGTTGTTGTTGGCTTTTTTTCCTTTCTTTGTCTGAAGGAGGACAGGAAGGCTGGCAGAATAGAGAGAATAATGCAGCTGGGGATGTACAGAATTTTGTCAGAATATCAAGAATCTGGAAGCTATTTGCAGTGGATCAGATAAAAATGCTTTCTTTAACTCTTTTAAGAGAAACATTCTGATGCATGAGTTGTTACCAAACTTACTTTATCTTAGTGTTGCATTCATTTGGTTTTTTGATACGTGGTGGCTGTTTCCTATATCTGTTCTTTTAAGTAGAACTATGGGTTCTTCCCGTATTGTACTTCATCAGCCAATCAGTAATGGATTTGATAGGCAAATTTTTCTAAAGATTTTGGTGAGAACAAAGACGCCCGAAAAGATCCAGGCTGTGAAAGCGAACTGGACAGTCTATCTTCAGTTGTAGGTGGGAGCTTGGAAGCTTCCTCAAATGACTGGAATGAAACCCAAGGCATGAGTAATTGCAGAAATGGATTGTGCAATACCATTTCCAGTTTTTGCAAACACAGGGAGAAGGTATTTAATAGATATTGATACCATTTTATCTTCTGGAGCCTCCTAGAAGGACAGTTTCCATGTTTGCAGTGCTTTTCTTAGCACTGCAAGCAGAATGGAACTGAGATACAGTGCATTGGTTTTGATTTAGCTGGAAAGCAAAGAAAAGCTGTGAAATTCTGATTTTCCTGAAGAAAATTCTGGATTGGGGAATCAGGCATGGAATGCATGGAGATAGGAGAATTTACTTGTAGAAGTTCTCCTGTCCGCTTCTAGCACGTGTTGGGGTGTAAAAGGACACAGTGGTGTGCACTTCCCCCTCTTTCAAGAACATGCTACATAAAGTAAAAAAAAAAAAAATTGGTTCTGTTATGACCAGGGAACTGTTTGCAGTTTGAGAAAAGGAAGTTGTTCAGTACTGAGGGATGAAGCTACAAATCTGGGAGCTGGGGTTGAATCTGTCTCTCTTCACTGCCCCGATTGAGTCTGTGGGACTCTCTCTCCTTGTCTGTGGGTTTGTTGCTGTTTCCCTGGGTCAGAGTCCATCTGAACGGGCTTTGAATGGGGAAGATGAAATGGGGAAAAACAGTCTGTGATCAAGTGACTTGAACTGTGACATAACACGTGTAAATCAGGGCGGGAAGACAGTGCTTCTGGTGTGTCTGTTGTACAGTTATATGAACCAAAAATAGCAAAATAAATTGCAGGTTCTCTCCTGTGGTTTAATTTCTCTTTCTCTACCATCAAAAACCTGGGAGTCTGTTTTTATTTTACGAATGCATTAGTAGGTAGAATGATCTTTTTAATTAAAATTGTGCTTGACCTTCAAAAAACCCCATATATTTTAAATTAATATACGTCATTTTCTATCATATATTATATAAAAACCAGCTTGTCCTAGAAGTTTCAAATAAAAGCCACAAATATGTAGATTGCTGACATAATTAGATTTTAGAGGGGAAGACCTGTGATTGGGAAAGTAGTGCTGCATCACTGAAGTTGAAATGTGTCATGCAGGCTCTTAGATTGTAGGTAAGTCTGGGAGTAGTTGGACATTAAAGAGACTCACTAACTGCCCTTGTACCTTAATACCTCTGCATGGAGCATTCCCAGCTACTCACTCCTCTCTGTTTCTAATGCAGTGTGGCTGTACTTGCTCTGTTTGCAGTGACTCTGGTAGTTTGCTGAGTACATGAGAAGTCAATTCACTCCACTAACCCAGCAGAACACTATTTCTTTTCTTTTTTGCTTTGCTTTTTTTTTTTTTTTAAGTTTTCATCCTCCATTGGATTAGCAAGTTGAATTATCTTATTGTGTGGTCAGATGAGTGCTAGAGCAAGGACACAGAATGGGGACAACAGTGTCCAGACAGGAGGAGAAGAACACTCCTTTTTCCAGTAGCAAAGATACATTTGATCTGTTTTAGTGCCCTGTTTGACTGTCCCCTGTGCCACTCCAGGCTGCTGCCGTCAGAGAGGAGGTGGGTTATGTGTAAATCCAGGAGAACAAAGTTGCAAAGTTCTTGTTAATTTTTATTTGTCATCCTTGATGTGTAAAATGCCCGCAGCCCCAGACTAAACATTCAGAACATATCACTGGATGAAAAAAATGTTTCCCTGGAAAGCACATGTGAAGAGGGAGTAGAAGTGGTTCTTTCTTAAGTGTTATGGCCTTTGTATTAGAATAAGTAGGATTTTTGTTCCAGCCTAATATTGGTGTCTTCTCTTTTACAGAATTTAAGGATGTAAACTTTCAAATATTTTCATAGTTTTGTCTCTCCTACTTACTAGTTTTGAAGTCAGTGGGTTTTGTGAATTGTAGAAGATTGCTATTACATATGTGTTTAGAGAAATCGTTTTTGATAATTCAAAACAGAGCTGGAACCATAGTCTCTCTTTTTATCCCCTACATTGAATACTCAGTAAAACGTGATAAATTTTTCCTTTGTGAGTCCAACATATCTGTCAACTTTTTCTCCTTTGAGAGATTGTTACTGAGAAAGTAGATTTTTTCCTTATCTAGATGCTCTGTAGAGCTTCAGCATCATCCACTGGTGGGCTCTTTTACTGTGTCTTCTTTGGTTGGTCCTGCTGCATTAATTGCAAGGATTGATGTTTCTGTAAAAGGGTTCTTTGATTACTGGTTTCTCTTCTTGTGAACTAAAATGTTTTATATTTTGATCTCATCCATGAAACTTAAGAGGGTATTGTCCTTGACGAATAGCTGAATCTTCTAATGTCTATGTGGTGGGTTTTCCAGATCTCATCTCATTTTATGCTTCATTCCAAATGAAATTCTGGTTCTGCTCATTTCCTTTCTTTCCAGGAAGAACTGCAATCATTGATCTTTTCAGAGACATAATAACAGAAGTGGTGCCACTCCCTGGCATTTCCAAGATGTTCCTTTGTGCTCGGGGTATTTAGTGAGTCTTCAGCTGTGGGATAAGAAAAACTGGTAATCAATCCATTAGCAGATCATTATGGTCTGAAAGTAGTAATACACTCCATGCATTAAATCAGACACGTGACTTTTCCCTCAAAATTACATGCCCGAATAATTCTGTTGATGGTCTTTCTATTGAATTGCAAATATTTGGCCATCTAAATATGCATTCTGTTCTGTGTTCAAAACCAGAGCCTTTTCAATTATGTCTTATTTGTCTTCTCATAGTGGATTGCATTTCAAAATTGGAAAGAATAATAGAAGTTAGAATGTCATGACAGCTTTTCTGTTTTCTCATATGTTTTTCCTGCTTACATGAATCTTACCTTCATTCCTCTGCCCCCTGTGAGCTAGCTGACTAATTAGTCCTTTTGAACTGTGTCATCAATGGAATCTTGATGTCAGGAATTATTCTACTTAATTTTATAATTTAACTTACTTAATAGAAGACACTTAATGGGTAATATTGGAGTTTTGGTGGGCTTTTTTCCCTTAAAATGACCACGTAGATGGACCTTTGATCTAACTCATACCACTGTCTTTTCTCCGAGAATATATATAACCTGGTGCCAAGGGGGAGTAAAAAAAGATGCAAACAATATATGGTAATTTCTGCTGAGGCATTGCTTGTCTTCCATCTGTTTTCTTTTGAGTCAGGTGTAGCTTCTGTTAAGGATTTTTCCTTCCCCTTGATCTTCATTTCTTCATCTTGTCTTGGAAAGTTAATTCAGTAAAAATTACCTCATTTTTTATTAATGTTCAGCTATATATCAATTTAATAATTAAAATCTTGATTTTCTACATATTTTGTTATTACAAAAAAGCCACCCCAGTTTCGTGAGATTAATGATGATTGCACTGCTGCTCATTCATCTCCCCTTTCTTTAAGTGGTCATGTTTTCTTTTTGTTGTTTCCAAAGGGGATAGTCAAGCAAAGTGAAGGTAAAACCCTTCTTGTAGGAATGACTTTTTGAAGTGACTTTGTGAGTCAAAAAACAGAGCTCGAATTTTAGCTTTGACTGTGAAACTGGCCATTACAAATATTTTTTTAATTTTAAGCAGAAGTTATTCAGGAAGCCTTTGAGGAACCACCAAGAACCCAGAACTTGTTTAGCTTTTGGATGAGCAAAGAGTTTTGAAGAATGATGGCAACTGGTTGATTTAAGAATTATGGAGCCGCTACTTTTTTTTTTTCATGTTACAGATGATAGTACCTTCTGTGGTCATTTTATGTTTATTTTTCTATCACAAACCTTATTGATAAACATAATAAAAGGTCTTTTTGGAAAACTGTTTTTCTTTCAGATGCTGCTCAGTTATCACACTCTTACAGTTTTTTAATCGTCATGCTAATTTTTTTATTAGGCCACATTGGTGATAATTGAGTAGAGCCTTCATTTTGATCGAGTCTACACTAACCTGACTCTTTAGAAACCTTAGTGACATCAATTAATTCTAAGTAAGCCATAGTTCATGTCTGTTTGTTAAAATAAGTATTTTTACTTTTAACTCTTACCAGTTCACAAATTCTGCAATTTATTTTTAATTAATCTAATCTAAACTTCGTTAGCTTCTGAATACATTTTGTTAGCTCTTGACAGGATAGGAGGGAATGGATTCAAACTGAAAGAGAGTAGGTTAAATTGGATATTTGGGAAAAATGCCTTGTTGTGTGGGTGGTGAGGCCAGAGCAGCTGGGGATGCTCCATCCCTGACAGTGTTCAAGGCCGGGCTGGAGGGAATCTGAGCAGCCTGGTCTAGTGAAAGGTGTCCCTCCCTTTGGTGGGCGGGTTTGAAACTAAATGATCTTTCCTTTCCAACCCAAACATTCTATGATTCTTTTTAGACCAGCTGCAGTCCTGATCCAGTGCAAGGAATCCTGTGTGTAAGTTGCTGAGTGCTCTTCTGAGCGGTGCAGTTGCCTGCCCAGTATCAGTCCTGCAGATACATTTTAGACAGTGTGTCCAGAAGAGGCACAAAATCGTCAAGATCTGAAATGCCAGTTGAAGAATGGAAGCATGTGGGCATTCTTCATATGTTGAGAACAGATTCCTGATTTAAGGAACTGTCTCCTTGTTTTACGGGGAGCTGTAGAGAGGCTTCTGTTGAACGTGTTTGTGTTGGAGGGTTTTTTTGTTGGTTTGAGTTTTTTACAATTTTTTTTTCTTCTGTAGACAGTACTGTATGGCTCTATCTACTCTCTTCAGTTCTCATTCTAGTTGTAGAACAGTAAGAAAGATAATGTTTCTGCACAATACTGGATGTAATGAAAATGAGTAGTTAGATATAGTCAGTAGGTGTACTGCAAAAAAGAATAAATATTTAAAAGAAAACCCCTCCCAAAACCAAAACAAAAATAGAAAAAAAGAAGCCAAGAATGAGCAATGGAAAAACACATTTACACAAAAAAAACACCTGTCTGAACTTAAACTTGGCTGTAGATTTAGTAAATCACTTGAAAGTTCAGAAATGCCACAAACTTTTTTAGAAAAGTTTGCCAATAACAATATTTGGAACAAGGTAGCCACTGCAGAAAGTATATTGTTTTTCCATTAATCACACTTTGCCACTTTGTCTTGAATCTTTGTATCCTGTTTGTTTCATTGTCCCTTTTCCTCATTCAGAATTTTATTTTTGACTTCCTCGAGCACGGACATGTTTCTGTCTGCCCCAGATCTTGGTGCGGTCAGTGGATGTTCAGGTGCTACTTCCGTTTTTACGCAGCAGTGCAAAGGCCACTATAATCCTAGTGCATCATATTCTGCAGCTTGCTGTAGGAAGTTTATTGCTCGTCATTAACCAATATTGTCTTTTTCTTTCTTCCTAAAATAAATACTTATTTCTCCAGTATTTGCAACTTCTATATCACATACAAGGGCTTGCATACTGCTTGTATATTTTTTCTACTGTTCCTTAACCCAACACACCCGGCCTTTTCTCCTTTCCTGTGGCCTAATTGCATTTTCTTTAGCATACTTTATTGGCAACTTTAGCTGTCAAAGTTAAACGTGTTGTGTGTTGTGTTGTTGAAGCTGCAAATAGCAACAGTCAGCTTCCCTCTTAGGGCATAGCAATACTCCAGAATCCTGTTTGTATTGAACTCCTGGAGGATTGTCATTGCAAGTGGATTGTTTCCAAATGCTGCCTGGTTACCTGCTTTGAGGAGGTCAGTGTTTGTAACAGAGCTAGGAACTAAGTTGTACAGCAACCACCTTTCAAAAACTGCAGATAGTTGAAATGTTTTTAAGTTTGTTGGTTTGTTTTTTTCATCGTTCCTGAGTTCTAGTTTGTTAAGAAATAAGGAGGGTTTTTTCTGCTGAAGTTTCTAGTGTTGCTTTTATGGTCTCAAGTTTTACTTACCTCGTTTATGTACCCCACACAACAACTGTTTTCAGATGGTTTTGTTAATATTACTGGGTATTTACTTGCATGTCCAACAAGATTAATTCCTTTTGCTGTTGTCTGGGCACCCTGTAGCATATAGTAAAGCTTTGTGTATTGTGGCAGTAAAAAGAAAAAAGATGAACCATCAAGACAGTGAGTGAACCAGGAAGTCTTGAGTCACTCCTTGTCCAGTTGAGGTGAATACAAACCTTTAATTTAGCAGAAAAAAAACCCAACAGAAAAATAATCAAACATACTGTTATTTTTTTAGTACAATTAATTAAATTACTTCAAGCAACACTGTGGGAGAAGAATAGTTTTAGCAGACTAAGATCCTTGGGTTCCTGGATTTTGTGGGTCTTTCCCTTGGTGCGCTTTCATTCCAAAACCAAGAAAAGGATTAAGTTTGCTATTTTTATCTGTTGTGGTTATGGAGGGACAATGCCATTGACAAAAAAAGAAAGAATTCAATAATGTCCGTGTATTGTTTTATTTGTGTAATTATTTCCATAGGACTTCTTCTTTTCTTTCTATTCAAGACACTTGTTCACATTTGGGGTCACTGATCTAAAGCAGATTTAGAAGACAGGCTGCATTAATGCATCATGAGGTGAGAGGCTAAAGATTTGATTGGGGTGTGTTATAAAACATGGTTGAGACAAGTGAAAATAGAATAAAAATACACACTGAAACTTTTTACAAAGCATATCGTTTTAATCTGTAAAGGATAAATATGAAATACTACTTTATGTTTGAATAATAATTGTGGTGAAGCACTGTAACAGGTTACCCAGAGAAGTTGTGAATGCCTCTCTCCCTAGAAGTGTTCCAGGCCAAGCTGGGTGGGGCCCTGGGCAGCCTGATCTAGGGGAAAGTGTCCCTGCTCATGGCAGAGGGGCTGGAACTGGATGATCTTTGAGATCCCTTCCAACTCAAATAGTCCTTAGAGTTACTGCAGATTTCTCTAAATATAAGAAGCCCTGTAAGGCTTAGGTGGATTTGGTGTAATTGCCCTGTGTCTTGTAGCAGCCTGAGCAGACCTGGCTGCTGACTGTCCTGATCCTGCCCTGTTCTTCCCTTTTCTCCCACCCCTAGCTACACAGCCCTATTCCTTTCACTTTGCTGCAAGATTGCTGTGGAATTCTGGAAACCATTTCTTTATGGGAGTGGAGAAGAGCCCAAGAGCTATTCTGTCACTAGATGAACACTGAAATAACCCAGCTCAGCTCCACAGCCATATGTGTCCTGCAGCCAAGGCAAAGGGAGGAGTCGTGACTTTGTGGCTGGAGCAGTGCAAGAGTTTTGGGATCTTGACAGCAGAGAAACTGGCTTTGGCTGATGTGGAACTGCAACTTCTTCACTTTAGCGTTTATATGATGAGGCTTGAAACTGCTCGTTTGCCTGTCAGTTGGGTCTTCAACAGTAATGTTGAAAATAAGTGAAAACAATGAAGTTCTGGACATGAAAGCGACTTATGACAGAGTAATCTGTGTGTTAGTGTTGTTACGATGCAAAGTTAACGCAGACTCCTGCTGTGTGGCACAAGCAGGGGCCACAAGGTACTGAGATTTGCTTGAGATTTGCTGCACTGCAAGTGTGTGCAGGAGCTGCTAACAAGGAACACGTGCCATGCTATAAATTTCATATCCCATACTGCTCCTGTATGTAGGTCTTCACATTTAATTCAGCTGCTAACTTCCTCATTTCAGCTAGTAAAAGTTGGGCAGAAGCTGCTTCGCTGTCATAAATTCTGGACACACTGGAATTTTATCAACTTTCAGATATGAAAAGCTGTGGAGAATTTGAAAATGTGTTTTCTTTCTCTTGAACCAAATTTGAAAAAACATCTGAGCAGCTCTTTGAACTTGAGGATAAAATTTGAATAAAAATCAGTCTTTGGAGATCCGTTGTTTATGGGACTTTTATAACTACATAGAATTAAAATAAAAATAATAAGGATAATTGTTCTGTCAGTATTCTTTTATTTTTCAACTGCCTTTCTCTCTGCAAAAGATTTTAGGTTGGTAATTCCTGGTAAATTCTAGAGGAGCTATTTCTAACTGTAGAGCTCACCTTTTGTTGAAGTATAGGCAGACATGGTTGGGTCATTATTATTGAAACATCTCTTTAATCCATTATGGTTCTTGTGTGTTTGTACTCACAATGCCAGGAGAGTGCACTGTTAAAAATGCTCATGTGCCTGGGTGGGATGGCCCTCAACCTCTTCATCTTGGGGACCAAGTACAGGGCATATGTTTCTATTTTCTCTCTTCCTCCCTCTAGGTTGTAATAGTATGTGGATTGTACATCTGAGGACTAAAGGGGAAAAAAGCCCACTTCTGTATTTCTGGCAACATTGGGAAAGCACTTTGCTTTTGATCCAAAGTACAGCCATGCTGTTAAGATAAAATGGAGAGAAAAACATATGCAGGAGAAAAAGTAATGTCGGTTTTCTTAGGGATGTGTCCTGTGTCCCTAACTTACCAGACCTCAGCATGCACGTCTGCTTGCCCTTGCCTGCAGCTTGGTTGGGAACCAGCAATGTTCTGTGAGAAGAATAACCTGGGCTGCAAATACCCTGCAGAGGCAGAGAGCCCTGAGCACGGGTCAGCAGGCAGGCTGTAAGAAGATGGGGAATTCTTGAACTTGTATTGCAGTCACTCAGCTAGTGGGATGATGGACTTGTTTCTTTGATCTTGTTCTGCTCAGCCCTTCATTTTCCTGAAACTTTCAGGAGCTTTGCAACTTTGAAATCTCCAGCTCTCAGGCTTGCTGTTGGGAGGAGTGATTGGTGGAAAGAAACTGTTTGCTTAAGCTTCACTTCCTCAGGTAACTAAAAATGGCTTTAGTAGGAGTTTTAATTGCTAACTATGAAGTATAAGGAGAATACAGTTAAAAAAAGCCCTTATGCACAGGAAGTTCAACCTGAACATGAAGAGCTTCCTGGTTGTGCAGGTGACCACACTGGAGCAGATTGCCCAGGGAGGTTTTGGACTCTCACTGGAGATATTCAAGAACTGTCTGGACGAAATCCTCTGCCATGTGCTCTAGGATGACCCTGCTTGAGCAGGGATGTTGGACCAGATGACACACTGTAGTCCCATCCAAACTTACCTATTCTGGGATTCTGTGAAAGAGTAATTTAAAGAATACAGGATATGAGTTGTTCCAGCCTTTAAAAGAGAAACTCGTAATGATCTGTCTTTATCAACCTCTTATGCTTCTGACCATATGTAGTTCCATCTTAAAATGATTTAAAATATTTTTGATAAACCAGAAGATTATTTTTGTATTGCAGCAGCGTAGTCGGTGTTGCTTAATGTACCTTTTGCTTTTTATGCAGCTGAACTTAACAGACTTTCCAGTCAAATTTTTTTATTGGAGACACAAAATGAGTAACTTCTGTAGCAACTGTGTAGTTTTTAAAATAAACAAAATCCAAGCCCCCAGACTTACTCACTAAAGTGAAAACAAAAGGGATGACTTGGTCCCTTTTTGTGGATGGGGTTACAATACCACTTCCTCTTGTTTGATTCAGTGCCTGGAGAATTGTGTGTAGAGTTTGGAGCTCTTCCCATTTAGCCTTCCCTTTCACATCTCTTTTTTTTAAGGTACCAAAATTACTGAACTTAAAAAGAAAGTCTGTATAGGTTTCCTCCCATAGATTGGCTTATTCCCATAGAATTCCAGAGCTCTATTTATTGAAAGACACACTTGAATTCATTTAATAGCCTTTAAAAATATTTATAGTATGCTACTAATAAAAGCATTTTCCAGTGGTCTCCAGGTATTCTGAACTTAAAACAGATTTTCATTGTAACTTTCTGCAAAACATAGCTGGTGTACAAAATGAAGCTTAAATCCCCAGTCATTCTTTAACCTGTTTGTAAAGATCCACATGAAAATTTTTATTTAATTGAGGGGTTGTAAGGTACCTGCTCAAACAAGTCCTTGCATAAAAATGTCAATCTGCACATTCACTCCTTGTGTTAATTCTGATAGTTTATACTGATAATTCACAAGCTGTTTGATCACTTTTAGTAAATAAGGTCTAGTAGGAGAAATAGATTACCATGCTAGCAGCTATATTCCTATTTGTTAGCTGCATACAAGAAAGGAGTGAGTAGGAGAGCTTCTCTGCAGGGAAGCCATTTGGCTGGGTACTAATTACAGAGTGGTTTAAAATCTTGGCCATAAGTAGAAATCATTAAAACCGTGGGTATTCATGTTGTTTATGCAAATGTCTTACCCTGCTTTGTGTCTTGCTGAAGTCTCTTAATACTGTCTTTTGGCGGCTATTTTCGTGTGGGTGTACATTGAGAAAGTGTTTCTGTTATATTTGTTACCTTTCAGTTTCATTTCAAAGGAAGGAAAGAGATGGGAGTACACAGCCATTAAAGAAATGCCAATGACTTGGGCTCTGATTAAAGAACCAAACAAATAATTAAAATATAAGTCACTTTAAGCCTTGTTCTGGCCTATTTTTATGTGAATCTCAAGGAAGAGGTAAAGATCAAGGCTCATGCTGAATAAAAAATCTGATCTCTTTACATCGCAGTTACCATGCTAATTTTTAAAGAATTTTGGTTTTAAGCTTGTCCTGATGTTAAATGCTTGTGGAATACCCATGTAACTCAACATAATTATGGCACAGAATCAGTGAGCTTTTATGTTATTTTTACGATTTGTGCATGCTTCAGACAGGGAAGATTGCTGTGAGCAAGCACCTCCTACAAGTTTAAGGCAAAATTTTGAGCCTTCAGTTGCTTTGTAAAATAAGTACATCCAACTTTATTTTTTTATTTTTTTTTTTCCTTAATGTAGGGCTTGTGTTACTGATCTTGGAACAAACAACTCAGTGTATTTCCAAGAAAAATACATCTGTGGACTTGGCTGTTGAGGGTAATTGTAAAAAGCTCCAAAGCATTCCATAAGGGAGTGGATAGACTACCAAATATTTTGTGTGGAGCTTACCTTGGCATGATAAATATGTTTTTCATGTTACAGTGGAGATGTAGGACAGAATCATAAGATTGAATACTGTTTTTGAACTCATGTATCTGTAATACTTTGAAAAGATGAGGGTATTAGTCATATTGATATTGAGAATTGTCTTCTATCCCTTGCACTTTCATGTTCTATTTGCTTATGTATTGTGTCAAGAAGTAAAGTGCAATTGAAAGAGGTGTTAAAATAACTTCAATCTATGCTTTTCTTTGGAGAGCAAACTTATCTTTGTACTCAAAAAATAAATAATTCCTTGTATTAAGGAAGAAAAGTTTGCATTGCCTTGAATGTAATCTAATCTTGAGTCATGGACTAAACCCCATCTATTTCACAATTTTGGGGAAAGTGAAATCACCACCCCTGGGAGGTTAAGAGGTCCAGTTTTATTTGCAAAGTGGTGTTTGTCTTCTCAGTAGTGCTCAGGGCTGTGGTCAGTACTTGGCCAATGCAAATAAAGCCTCATCACACACAGCCCACAAAATCACTTGGAATATGCCACAATGGAGTCAGTGAGAATAGGAAATAGAAGAGGAAGACTTGACTGCTGCTTTTAAGATTGCATTCTGCCTGAATGCAACGCTCTGTTTTGTATTTAATAATTTATTTATTTTCCTGTGTGCTTGTCTTGGCAAGAGTATAGTCTGATACGGAGTAGGGGTGGAAGGAGGTATTTCTGTAGCTTTCATTACAGGAAGCTTTTTCCCAAAGACAGTTTGGTTATGGTTTCTTTGACCTGCTTGCCACAATCATTTCTGAAGGCTACTTATCATATATACTGTTTATTAACATACTTGATATGTTGATCTGTTGACAGTGAACCTCATTTGATCATGGTGAAATAGGAGAGCTTCAAAATAATTTTTTTGTAAAATTCCTTTATCTGAATAAGAGTGATGGACAAAAAATGAACTTGTTTGTTTGAACACAAATTAAGCTACACTTACAAGCAGTCATTAGCCTTTATTTTAGATGTTTATTGAAAGCAGTGTTTGAAAAGTGTAGGAAGGCTGCAGAGAAGAGCATTCCTGAGAAATAATTTTTTGATTATGATTGTAAAGATAGGAATGCAAAATGAGCTGTCCGTTTCTTTAATAAATGCAAAATATCCTTACTGTCTGTTATTAAAGGATAAAATAGCCAATAACAGAGTATGCTTTTAATATTTAGGCAGGGTAACAAAATTTCAAAATTAAAAAATAATCTTCAGATACTTCTGATCATTATAAGAAGAATATATGCATGAAAAGGGTTATGATTGTTGTGCGTACAGTACCAGTCTTTTGCAAAGTTTTCTAATCTTTTAAGAATTTGCTTGTTTACCAGCATTCTCTGTAAAGATAAGCCAGTGTTTTACTTTTTGTCAAGTTGCTGAAGGCTTTGTTTCAATCTGCTTTTCTTAATACAGATTGATCTCCTAGCTTCTACTAGGAATTGTGGTGTTTGATTTCTTTTCCTCCTTGACAGCTTTTCAGTTGGTTTTTTTATTTTGTATAGTGGATTCACCAGGCAGTTTCATCTTATCGGGTCCGATGGACTTGCACGTTTTCGGGTTCTTTATATCTGAACCTGATCTCCAGTAGTGAGTGGTTCTTCATTCTCCCACTCCCTGCCTTTGCCTTGTGTCACTTGGGCTGCGTGGCTGAAGCACTTGCTTGTGAAAAACGAGGCAATAGAGCTGTTGAGTGCCTCAGTCTTCTTCATATCCCAGCAACCAAGTCTCTCTTCTCTTCTCTTTCTGGAGACAGTCCATGTTTTCTCTAGGCTTTCTTTTATCTCGACATACCTATAGAAATGTTTTTTTGTTGCCCTTGACATCCTCGGCCAGATTAGTCTATCAGGGTGTTAGCTGCCTTAACCTTATACTTTGGCTGTTCATGCAAGGCTACTTGTCCTTGCTTCAACTCGCTGTAGGCTTCCTTTTTCTGTTTGAATTTTTCCGAGAGCTACTTGTTTGTCTCTAGGCCTCCTGGCATTTTTGCCTGACTTCCTCTTTGTTGAGATGCATCACTTCTGAGCCTGTAGGAAGTAATATCCATGAATATTAATGAGTTTTTGGGGGGCCTCTCTTCTATTCAAGGCTATATCCTGTGGTAGTCTAGGAGGAATAGATCCCTGAAGAGTCCAAAGTTGGCTCTCCTAAAGTCCAGGGTAGTGAGCTTGCTGTCCACCATCCTTGCTGCCCTAAGGATCTCAGACTCCTCCACTGCAGCCAAGGCTGTCCTTGAGTCTTACATTTCCCACCAGCCCCTCCTAGTTGGTGAGAACAAAGTCCACCATAGAACCTCTCCTTGTTTGCTCCTCTGTCAGTTGGAGGAGGAAGTTATTGTCAATGCATTTTCGAAATCTCTTGCATTTCTTATGCCCTTCTGTGTTACCCCTCCAACAGATGCTGGAGTGATTGAAATCCCCCATGAGGTCCAGGGCTTGTGAATGTGAGGACACTTCTATCTGTCCAAAGAGGGCCTCATCTGCTTGGTCTTTTGGTCTGCCTGTAGCAGACCCCCACTATAATGTCGCCTGTCTCTGCCCTCCTTTTAATCCTGACCCATAAGCTCTCTGTCAGCTCCTCATTTATCCCCAGGTGGAGCTCCATGCTGGTCATAGATACAGAGAGTGACATTCCCTCCTTGTCTGCCTTGCCTGTCATTCCTAAAGACCCTGTATCCTTCCATTCCAACACTCCCATCACAGAAGCCGTGCCACTGTGTTTCTATGATGCCTTCCTGGATAATGTAGTTCAAAGGTTTCTTCAGCTTGGCAAACCTGTGTCCAAAAATGCTCTTCCTCTTTTGTGGCAGACAGGCCCCAGCAGCCCTCAGCATACCAGGTTTCTCAAAGTGAGTCCGATGGTCTAAGTAGCCAAACCTCTGGCTGTGTCACCAGTCCTGTAACCATTTATTGATTCTCCAGATTCAACTGTCCCTTTCAAACCCTTCCCTTTAACTGGGAAGACAGCTGTAAAAACTGCCTGTGCTCTAGAGTGCCTTAGCAGTGCTCCCAGGGCTCTGTAATCCTTGACACTCCCCAGGCTGTTCCTGGCTGTATCACTGATGCCCACATGAAATAGCAGCAGATAATAGTCAGTGGACTGTATCTTTTGCATAATGTGACGCACAAGTGATTTATAACCATCAGGTAAGCCTTATTTTTTGTGCAATTCCTTGCAGTATTTGTATGTTGATACTGATATAATAGCAAAGGACAAGACCTCAGGCTTCTTTTTTTTTTGTCATTATTACATAAAAAACAGAGTAAGATAAGGTCTTCTAAGTCATTGTCCCTCAAAATCCAAACCCCAAAGCAACTTTCAGTGCAGCTGCACTGTTGGCAGAAAAAAGAATTTCTTTTCGCTTGCTGTTCTGACAGCTATTGCTGTGTGTCACAGCAGTAAAACAGACATGGATCTAATCCTGACCTCGACTGGAGAAGGAGGATGTTTGTGCAGCCCCAGAGCTGCAGCAGCATTACAGGACAGATTTGCTGCCTGACAGAGGGCAAGAGCCTCCTGAGCTGTTTCTTGTCTTTGTTCCATCAGACGCATGAGGTGTCCTGTAGGGCAAGAAGAGTATCTGAGTTCCTTCTGTAGGGATTTCAAATTCCTTGAATGAAGGAGGAAAACCTCTCTATCCTTAGTAGCATTCATGTCTAGAAGGATTTTATGCCTTTTTTTGTAATTAAAATATGAGGAAGAAACGATGCTGCTGAGGAGTCTGCTCTGATAATCTGGCCCTGTCAGGAGGAGATGGACAGAGGGTCAGCCTGTACCTTCCAGTTGCACTACTGTAAAGCAGAAGCTGTGGCTGTGTGTCTTCCTCACCTTTTCTTTAGTTTGAAGCTTGCTGGTTTTATCCCTTTCTCCCTCTCTCCTAGCCACAGACTGCTTGTGAAATACACTGCTGTTGCTTTATTGATTTGGTACAACTCTATAACCCTTGTTATTTTAGTTAGTCTTTTATGGTAAGCAATATAGGTAGTGTGCATATCAACCTATTGTAGCATGTGTACGAATTTAAAAAAAAAGAAGCAAGGGGCGTGACTTAACTTGATCTCCTTTATAAAGGCAATATCTTGCTCTGTTCTTTTGTTTTTCATCTGTTGCATTATATCTATTTTTTTTTCTGAAGCTTCAAATAGCTTTTAAAATAATCCTTTTTTAATATTGGAAGTGAGCAATTTTCTCTGCAAACAAAAGGTCCAGGTGACTTTTCGGATTTAAGATTCAAGGAGATTTACATGTTCTTATTTTGCCTTCTTTCCTTCTCTATCTCTGTGTACAAGAAAAAAGAGACTAAAAGCTTGGAGAGGGGCAAGGAATGTAGAAGAGAATGGTTTTACAGAGTAGTGGTTACCAGGGTTCCTTTGCTCTCAGTGGTTCCCTTGTTCTGTAGAATTTATTCATGGTTACATCTTTCAATTGACACTGAAAATTACATATTTTAAATGTAGTATAAGGCTTCAGTATGATTTTCTAATCTGTTTTTCAAGAAGTTGTGAGAAAATCTGGATATTGGAACTAAGATGGAACAGGTCAAATACTTCATAAGCAGAATGAATACCCAAGGCTGTCATTCAGTTGCAGTGTCAGCTAAGCCTTTGTAAGTACAGGAGAGAAGCCAAGAGACCGAGGGGGGGGGGACTGAGAATTTTGTGAGATATTTTGGTTTAGTGATAAGGACAGTCATCCCAAATGTGCTCCTGTTCCTCATTTGAGCAAGGAAGTTAAATTGGGTGGATACTTCACTTTTCTTTCACTTGGGTTACCTGTTTCCTTCCACTTTACCTGTTTGCCTGCTGCCCATCCAGTTCTACTCTGTTACATCAGTGTAACTCTTGAGTAATTGTGTATGATTTTAATGGACTTGATAACTAATATCAATATTTCTTTATATCAATGTGAATGGGAACAGTGTAGTGTTTAGAGCTGTATATAGCAATCGAATTTTTCTAGAGGGATATGTTCAGGTGATTTTCCAGTCAGTAAAATACTTGAAAATAACAATTCTAGCTCATTGTACAACTGCTGAAAATCTAGGATTGTGTTTGTCATTTTTCCTAAAAAGGCAATATCATCTCATGTTGATGCAGAGTTTAAGTGGTTTTAAGCATAATTTAACCTTATTTATGCTTTCTTTGACATTTTTTTAACAACCTTTTAAAGGAATATTTTGAGTACCCTTTGTGGATATCATTGTGACAGCAAGCATGGATTATATTACGAAATGAACTAAGCCTCAAAGAGAAAACTGCTGTCCCTTGACAACTTGATACAACTTGCCTCAACCAAAGCAATACTTGGGGTAGTGTCTTTTCACTGTGCTAACCTTTTATAGCTGTATCCCATGTTGCTTGGCAAGCAGGGGCCAACGCTGTGGCTTTCTTGCTTCCGCTTGTGAAGCACACTGAGTGGGTACAAAAGTTCCATAAATTCTTCCAGAAATATTTTTATTGATTGTTAACCTAAACAATTAAAATTTACATGGTTATTTATATATTTAAGGGTTTTGAGGGGCACCATTGCACACTACTGGGGCATGAAGTATGGTTTTTGTTGATTGAACTTCAGCTCCTAATGAAAGGTTGTTCAGCTCTGAACTTTTTTGGGGGAGGGGGGAGGGGGGGTTGGTTTGGTTGATTGGTTGGTTTTGTGGTTTTTTTTACCCTGCACAGGACACCTTCTTTATTAACGAATTTACTTGATGTAGTAGCCATAGGAATTGCTGAGAATAGTTTCGGCTAAGAGTCTGTTGTCTGTCTCCCTTTCTGGACTAACAGCAGTGTGAGCAGTGAAAGAAGCAGAGAATTATGAAAGCACAAAGGATATTTTCATGACCAAACATTTAGAAGCTATCCTAGGCTATAAATTATTTACTTGTGTTTTTAGTCACGTGACAGCAGAGAAGCCATCTACCCTCACAATGGAAAAGTGGTCTTAATTTTCTAGCCACTCTACCTGTGGCTTTAACCTTACTTGCAGAAGTGGTAGGTGTTCAGAGTTGTAATAGAAATAAATGAGATGGTTTGAACACCAGTAGTGTAAAACTTGGTACTTTAAGATGAAATGCTGATGGTTTTAAAACTTAGATATTCAAGGCTAAGATACTTTAGTGTTAAAACGTGCTCTCTGCAGCTCCCCGTTTATATAAACCCCTCTATACAGCTAATTACGGAGATTTTACTGAAAGTGTTAATGAATTTCTCATGTGGTGGTGAAGAGCATGGCAGGTGAAGTCAGTAGGAAGTTAGTAACTCACAAATAGCCATGTGCAGTAAATAAGGCACAGGCTAATCAATTGATGAAGAGAGGGGAAAAAAACCCTTGGTTAACTGCCTGTTAAGCTCTTTGTTTTAACCTGAGTACTGTAAATGTGGTGATGTAGTCAAAGGTTATTTTGTAATGCATGTGTGTAAGTAGGTTAATTATGATTGCACATGGAATGTGTTGTGACACTACCCCACTTCAGAATGTTTTACAGGGCAGACAATAGTATTGTGCTGTTTTTCCACTTAGAACTTCCAATGTTGAAGTCAATTATCTTTATAAATTAATTTTTCATATCAATTATATGAGTGAAATAATCTCAGCATCAAAGTTACCTTCAATTAGGTCTTTTTTTTTTTTCTTTGACATAGATTTCTCTATTTCCCTCAAAATTAGAACTGCTGGTACTGGTATCTTTTGTTTCATTCAACAGTCTATAAAGCAGCCATCGTAGGCACTTTTCCAGAGAGTGGTGTTTGCTGACAGCATTTCTTTGTGACTTGGTTACCAGCTTCAACTTCAGGGCTTCTCCAGTCATTGCTGCCTCCACAAATGCTCTCAGTTCCGATTTCTCCCATCGTGGCTTACACCTGATGTTTACCTTTCTTGATTCCTGATTACGAAGTGAACCTAGCTCCAGCTCAAATGTCTTGTCTAAATATGGTGTTTTCTTCTTCTGGGTCTTCTACCCTCTTGTTGGCTTCAACAGCAGATGAATTGGCAGTACTGGGGAAAGGTGCCCCAGTTCTTTTTGGTTCTAACTGGCACCATAACATTAAAAACAAGATGCTCTACAGTTTTCTTCAACTACCTCTGTGTAGGTAAATGTGTTGAGAGACTTTACCTGTGTCCTTTTTGAACTAATATACGCATGGAAAGTTTTCAAAAGCCTATTGCTTGTCTGCTTTTGGATAGATTTGTACAAGGTACAGATACTGAGGCCTCCTGCCACATTTCAAATACAATTTACATATGTGAGATACTGCTAATATTCTTTTAAAGGCAGTGACATAGAATATTTTACTCTAACCTTGGTTTAGAAATGTTTGAATCCTTTCTTCAGAAATTTCCTTGAATATACTAGACAGCGAGAAGGTATGAGAAGGTAAACTTAATTGTAGCAAATATTTTAGCATCTGGAAACAGGAACTTACAAAGGCAAATAATAGGCAACATGGGGCTTCCAGCTTTGTCAGTACTGTGTCTCAGCTTGATGCAGGGCCTTTTTAATGTTATTTTAAAATATTCACAAGTGAAATTTGTTGTATGGTGGTAGGATAATTGTGTCCCCTTAAAATTGCATTATTTTCAGCCTTAATTTGGAGAACTGCAGTGCTTAAAAGTTGGAATTTCAGACATATATTAAGTTTAATTTTTATTTAAAGCATACCTTTTTGCTTCTCTGTACTATTGGTGTCTCAATATTCTGTAATAGTTTAGTTGAAGCTGTTTTCACTTACAGGCAAATAAAAAATGTAGACAGTAGATTACTCAAATGCGAGATTACTGAGGATTTTTATTTAAAATAACATGACTGTATCAAAACTGTAATCTTGGCAGTGTTTCTCTAGACATTTGAAATTGGTTACACCCATCTCTTGGCTACATAATGCAGGGCCTTAGTTCTTAGGAGAGAATTATATTTACAGGGGTGATGCAGCCAATTTCCCTCTTGCTGTATCATTTGCTTCAAATGACTTATTACCCACATGTTCATTTTTACACACTGGTTACTGCCCTCTGAAATTCTCAGTCCTTCACCATAAAGTGCTGTTTATTCTACTGACAAGGAAATACTTTGCAGCTGCAATAGATGTCTCTCAGCAAATGACTTCCAGGTATCCAGAATGAAGTATTGCTTTGAATGATCAAGTCTTGGTGAAACATTTGCTGGTTTGTTTAAAGATTACAAGACAACGCTGCCATTTTAGGAAAGACTAATTAAACAAAATGCTTCAGTAATGCATTTGAAATTCATTTTTTCTAGGGTAGAAATATTTTTGGTAAATACTTGATCTGAAAAATGTAGTCTGTGCTTGAGTAAGACAAGTCCATCTGGGACAGTATCCTGTTCTGCACAAACAAGATCTAGGTAAGGAAGAGAGATCATTGAGTGGGATGCACCTCCCTGGAGCATACTCCCAGCTTCTCAGAATGCACAGCACATGAGCTGCCTGAGCTGTTAGTGGGGTCAGTGCATTTACCAGGCATGATAATAAGCGTTTGTGCGAGAAAAATACTGCTTTCTGAACCCTGCGTAACCTTTTAGTATCCATAACATTTCTTTGGAAGAATTATCATGACCTAAATTTACACTGTGCAAAGGGCCACTTTTCCTGATGTCTTATAGTGATTTAATTTGGTATCTGTCAAATAGCAAAGCATCTTTCATCCTTGTACTGTTCAGAATACTGGAGCCAGAGCACTTAACACACTAGTGTATTGAAAATGCTGTAAATTTTCATGAAGTTTTTGGAGTGCAATTTACTTCTCCACATGCTCTCTATATAACTGATAAGTGTGCACTTCCATACCCAAATTTTAACGCACTTTTTTTGTTCTGATACTAACCAACTGTTGCTACTGTATCCTTTTTCAGCCAGTTTTGCTATGCAGATTTCAGCATAGCTTTGATCAAAGGCATTGGTTTATTCTGAAGTATACTTTAAAATAAAATATGTATCTGGGTTGATGGTTCATTGCAGTTGAGACAGCACTGTTTGAAAAGAACAACATTATTAAGTTCGATAGAAATGGTGATGGCTTTTAACTACAAGTATTCTGCCAAGCTGTGTGACAATGATTGCTCTGTATAATGCATTTTTTTTAAATTATTTCAGATAGCTTAATTTAATCTGTGTGTTGTCAGGCTTTATCATTTGTGGGAAGTTTAGAGGTTGGTTGTTTTTTTTCCTAGCTCTAGTTGTTGACCTACTTGTTTGTTTTATAAATAAAGATAGTTTTTCTCCTTTATGGACAGTTCTTATGTAAACTGAAGCATAGCCTTTGACTAAGAAATTTTTCTAGTTTTCTTATTTGTTTTGTCCTCGTGGGGGTTTGCGTATGATTTTTTTAGAGCAGGAAGGCCAAATAGTGCAAATGTTACAGTAAACAGATGGAAGGTTTTTAAAAGGTAGTAAAATCTAAACAGAATGTGGAGCTTTGATATTGAACAGAAAGCTTGCTGTCAAACATCGGTTTAATTAGCTAGCTGGAACCTAGGCTGACCATTTCTGATACTTCCTTTTCCTTTACTGAAAGGGAATGGAAAATTGTCATTTGATTTACTCAGTTTATCTTCTTGTTTTAAACTAGATTAAATTAAAAATACAGGTACTAATTTCCTTCAGAGGTGCTGAACAAACGATTTTAATTATTAAAACACTTACTTGATAACTATATCTCTTTAAATTCTATTTCAGCAAGTTCTGTAGATGTTATTTTTAATCTTTATAGTTTCTGAGTATAAAGTATGATAGAGATGCTGCATCAACTTCTTTGCTTGTTGGATAACATTAAGTTAGACATAAGTTTCACTTGCAGAATGTGTTGTCATACCGTTGTGGAAAGATAACCCTATCTTAGGTATCACTATAAAATAGAACACTTTGTTGGAATACGTATTTACTTTTAAAGTTGCAGTAACTTGTGATGTCTCTCCTTGATTGTAGTTTGTCTAATGCCACAGTGCTGGCATTGCCATCTTGCTCACTGCTTCTTGATTTTCAGGACCTTCTTGTAACTGTGCAGATTATACTCCAGTGCACCTCAGGCTTCTTTTTGCTCACAGTACATTTGCTAATCTTGTGTAAATTCAGCAAATGACATATAAAGAAAAGAGAACAGAAATGCCACCTCTTTGATACTGAGAGAAATCCAGGCTGGTTGGATTTGATTTTCTTTAGCTTCTCTTTTAATGAGTACAGAGCGGTTATGAATGAATGACATAATTGCTTTGGCTTGCATTTCCTTTAAGAGAGATCTGGAATACTTCTTAAAGATTCTTACAACTATCAGCCACTGAATTACTCTGGAAAGAGCTCTAATCATATTTTTGTCTGCTTTCGAGTAGGTCATGTTATGTGAAAAACTTTTCCATTAAAGCTTTTATTCAGTTTTCTGTTTTTGTTTTGTTACGTATTTTATTTTCTGTGTAAGTATGTAATGTGTTGGGTTTTTGAAATTGAAAAATTAAGGTAAAAGTTTTGTAAGAATACATTTTTCAGGTTTATTACTTACAAATTACTTGTAATTTGTTGGTCTTGCTCTGCTTTGCAATACTAAATGTGCACTGTTAAATTTCCAAGTTTTATTGAGAAAATCTGAGGTTAATTAGGAAGCAAAAGTTCCTTCAATTTAAGCTTTCATTGGGTGCTGTACGGAGGACTTGAGCTTAAAACCAAATGGGGTGGTTCTTTTTTACAGGAAAATGTACTGACACAGATGCAGGTTAGCTGCTGTATTTTGTGAGCGTTTGCCACGGTGTTTATTGGTTGTGATAGTGGAGCACTAATGGAGCAATTATCCTGATAATAAGCAGTCAAATGCTAAAAGCTTTCTGACAACCTGACGTATGACTTTGGCATTAGCTAGCTGCTTGTTCCTTTTGCAGTAGGTTACCAATTAAATTTGCCTGGTTGCATGAAGCAGAACCTGAGAGTATGTAAATCTGAAGCCTGTCGCTTCCTGTGGTTGCTGGATTTGGTACATGCTGTTCAGAGTGCTGTATTTTCAGAGGCTTTTTGTATTCTGCTCACAGTGTTTGCTGAGCAGGAACTGTAGCTAAAAATAACTAAAATGAATTTCTCTGTTTCTTTCTCACTGCAGGATGACGTAGCTTTGCCAGGGATTTATCAGCTAAGCAGAAAATGAGCTTAACATCCTGGTTTTTGGTGAGCAGTGGAGGCACCCGACATAGGCTGCCACGAGAAATGATTTTTGTTGGAAGAGATGACTGCGAGCTGATGTTACAGGTAATTGCATCGGCCTTCCATGTGCAACTGCTCATATCATGAACTTACTGCACCAGTTTCATGTATTCCTTTTGAAAAATAAATTCCCCAGATTTTGGAGGAGCAGCATTTTGATGAATCTTTTGTGTGCATAGAAAAAAATTTAGTTTAAATGTATCACCATTAATCATACAGTTACTATGTAGATATTCATATAAAGAATACAAGAATTGAAGGTGAAATGAATTCTACAATATGATCAGTACACTTAAATGCACTGCATGCTTTCAGAAAGAGCCTTCTTTTTCTGCAACTTGTAATCTAATTTAGTCACATGATTTGATATAACTTTAGCCCCGTGCCCTGATTGTGGTGTACAAAGGAAAATGAAATCAGTAGAGGAGAGTATTTCTCTGTCTCTAAGGAAGTTGAGTGACTCAGTTTCAGTGGAGTTGTAAATATGCAAGTCAATGACATTGATACTTCTGGAGCTTCCTCAGCTTTGAGGATCAGCATGTGGCACTCCTACGTGTGTATAACTGTGTTGTTATGTGGCCATATTGCATAAACTTGGCCCTATCAAAGCTCTCCTCTGACCTGCCTTTTGCTAAAATAAATTTTTTGAATGGTTAATGGTAATATTTGGGGAGTTTCTTTTTAAATTCTTTTCTTTGTTTACTGTAGAGCTCTTAGGAGATGGAATTGAAAATTAGTTTTCTCAACCCTTCCTACCATTCAATAAAATGTTTTCTTTTGGATTTTTTGTTCTCAAGAGTTCTGTATGCAGCCATTAATGGCCAAATTAGAATCTTACCTGTGAATGAAGTGCCTAGAGACCTAATTTTATGTGTTATCTCTAGTAACCTGCATTTGACTCTCAGCCTCAGAAGATATATTGGTGATGTTAGAAAGCAGTTTAAAATTTTCTCTTCAAAGACAGGCAGGATGATGTCTTGGTGATTTATGTGGGGAATAAATAAAAAAATCCAAGCAAACAACAAACACACGGAGAAACTCACCCAAATCCAAAAGAAAAGCAACCAAAAAACCTCACTCCACTGGTTCCTGCCCAGGAGGGTATACTCAAAAACTACTTTTATTTTATTACTGGCTTGTTTTTAAGGATTGTTGTCTCTAAATAAGGGAGTGTTTGCTTTCTTCTCTCTCCTCTATGCCATCTGTGGTTGTTTACTCCTTAGAGTGAAGCATTTATTCTTTTGTTTTACAAAGCTTCACCTTCAAAGGTAGCTGCCTATTTGATTAATATGAATGGATTTAAGTTACCTACAAATGTTACATGTCGTATATTGACTTCAGTGTTAGTAAGAAGAATCAAGGGGCCTAGTGGTTTTCAAGAACATTCTCTTTAGCCATGTCTACATGCCAGCATGACTGTAACACCACATAGTGCTTCAGGGGGAGGAACCCGCCAAAAGAGAAGCTAATAATGTGTTTTTGTTCTGTATGTATAGCTCTTTGTGTAGGACTTTCCTTTCCACTCTTGACAACTTGGTTGTTCTCTTGCTGCAAAGCATGTGGACAATGCATGATAAAGAAAGCAGAATTTAATGCTTTTATTCATAATTCCTTTGCAGAAAACATGTTATGAAAACCTTAATGAAAAACCATTTTAACTTTGTTAGATCTGTTCTAAAACTGTTGTTCACAGATTTTTTTTCCACATCTGGGAATATAGATTTGCTTTAAATGTGTTATTCTGTAAATATGTTCAAACATAATGAGAAGTCCTTGTGTTTAGATAGCTGCTCCAATGCATTGCCCTGCTTGTGGATAAATACCACATTTTCACTTTCTTTCACCTTTATGTTTAGAAATTTTGCATCTTGATGGGGAAATCATCTCTAAGAAAAAAACCTGCTACATTATTCACAATATCATAATTATTTGCAAAGAAGAATACATTTGTTTTCTGTATTCTGAATACTTTTAATGATAATCTGTATTGAATTAAAGAATCTGTCTTAACACAGTTATTCTGTGACTTTTATTATTTCTGTAGTCATACATAAATCTTTGTACTGGGTCTGGCTGGACTGGTGTTTAAGAAGCCCTTATGTGTTACTGTGTTTTGGATTTATGACTGTGGATAACACAAAAATGTGTGTGCACAGTTCAAAACACTGTGTGCAGTTTCAAGGCATTCTCTCTTACTCTGCTCCTCCTACATACATGTGACTTGTCATAAGAAAGCATGGGATGGAAGGGATCTTCAAGATCATCTAGTTCCAGCCCCCATGCTGTGGGCAGGGACATCTTCCTCTGTACCAGGTTGCTCAGCTCCGTCCAACCTGGCCTTGATCACTTCCAAGGATGAAACATCCACAACTTCTCTGGACAGCCTATTCCAGTGTTTCATGAGTGTGAAGGTGCACAAGAAGTCGAGAGGAAAACAGGAGAGCTGACCTAAACTGACCCAAGGGATGTTGCATGCCATGTAATATGCTTGTCAATAAAAACCGAGGCGGAGGGACTCGGAGGAAGGTACCCGCTGCTCAAACACTGGCTGGGTATTAGGCTGCCAGTAGCCAGGTGGTGAGTGATTTCCTTTGCATCACTTGGTTTGTTTTATTTCTTTTTTACTCTTCCTCTTTCCTTCACTTCTTAAATTTGACCCTTGAGTGTTTTTTGGTTTTCCTCTTCTGCTTCTATCCCACATCCCACTTGGGTAGGGGAGAGTGAGTGAGCAGCTGTGCGGCACTTAGCTGCCAGCAAAAGCACCACAGTCTTACCAGACGTAATTCTGATAGTCCTTCAATTTCAATGGAAGGCTGCAGTAACAAATCCAAAGGAAAAGTGGCATTTAAAAGATTTGTGCAGTCTTTGCACCTGTAAATATCAGCTGCAATTAATAAAAATGCGTCCAGTTGTATGCAAGTAATCTCAGCCTGAGATGTTCTACACAATTTTAAGTGTTTTTCTAAAAGCACAGACTTGAGTAATCAGTCAAGATGTGACAAAGTACCACGAAGCTTTAAGGATCTTTTTGTGTCCTTTCCATAACATAGATAATTTTAAAAATTATTATTAATGCAATATGTATTTGAATAACAACATTGAAACTTCAGATTTTCTTTCAAGAGTTTAGGTAACAATAGGGTAATTTTTGATGCATTGCTTCATCACTTGAGTGTGAAGAAGTGTAATATCTGCTTGACATTCTGGGCGCAGCAGAACACCCACATCAGTGAGTTTGATTGTACTGAGTTAGCTTGTTTTCACTTGAAAGGTTACTAAGTTAGTAGAAAGTAAACTATACTGCTAAGTCTTCATATGCTGTTAAAAACACCCAACTGATGTAGTGTATTAGTGCAGGCTTATATTGTCAGGGAACTTTTTCATTTTTCTGTGTCTTCCTTGATTCTCCCCTCCCCCTTGATATCCTGTCCCCCCTCACTGCCTCATTATACCTCTCAGGAATGCAGAGCAAATTGGCTCAAATGAGTCTGAAAAATGAGTCCAAAAAGTCAGAATATAAAATACTAAGTATAAGCAGAAGAGGACTGATTTCACTTCTTTGAAGAGAAAGCAGAGCAGTCAGAAGACAGAATGGAAAGAAAGAATGAAAAGTAAATTGAAAACAAGGAAGGAAGATAATAATAGCAAGTCTCAAGAAGTGGAGAAGGAACAAGGTGATAAATGTGGAATTATGAGAAAATATTTCCTGCAGAGTACTAATTGTGTGTTCTAATGCCTTGAACTGGCTCCTGCACTAACAACCTGTGACTCCTAGAACTGACAGACTGCAGGGGCTGGTACAGAAACAGTCACAGAAGTCTTGGACAGAGATGTACCATTCTCTCTGCAATACAGTTAAATGATGAACTGAGTAGCAAGGATAGAAGATGCAAACCTGAAGCTAGAAAGAATGCTGTCAGAAGCTGTGCCATCGTGTCAGGACACTGCACTAGCAGAATTACTGGCAAACAGACTGAGATCAAGTGTGCACAGCTGGAGAAGATGAGCTTTGGACTCCGTTCACTTGGGAGCTGTTGTGGATGTTGAAGTGCCGCCCACACACATGCATGAAGGAGGAGTACATCCAGCCCCACCTCTTCCTTGCTTGTCATCAGCTGCTCAGGCTGCAAACACTTGGCCAGGAGCAAGTGCCGAAAGAGGGACTAACTGTTAGGAGGGTAGTGTTCTTGAAGGAAATAGTAACAAGTGTTGTTCTTCATCTATGGGTCGATGTTCGGATGTGAAATAAAGAATTCATTAAATAAAGAGATATTGAAATGCTTAAGGAAGGACTGAGAAAGTCAAAACTGGTGGGAATAGTAAATCAGAAACTGCTCAGACATTTAGTGAGGAGGCTATAAGTCATTGGTGCAGGAAATTGAGATCAAGGAGAAACAATTTAAATGCTTGTACACTATGGTTATGATCCCAGCTGTGTGACAAGAAATGGTGTGTTTTAGAGAGAACAGCAACACCCCAGAATCATAGTCATGTTTTGAAAGATGCATGTATTTGAAGAGAGAGAGAAATAAAGGTGAAGTTGATGATGTTATCTCAAAAATCTGTTATATTTTTTAAAGTTAACTGGGGGGGAAAAATCCTTGGATAAGATATAGCTGAATCTGACTTAAAAGTTGTATTTGGGGAAGATTAAGAAAATAATTACTCTGAATTAGTTTTAGGATTCTGCAATGGGCACCTAGAATTGGATTAGAGATTGACTTTTTTCATGTGTGGGACTAAGTTTTTTAATATAATTTGAATAAAGGTACTATATGGAAAGAAAAAAATAATGCTGCTCTAGGAAACAACCATTAATGCTGTTTTCATCTGGTTTGGTTTTTTTTTTTAATATATCTTTTAGTCACGGAGTGTGGACAAGCAACATGCTGTACTTAACTATGATCCCTCTACGGATGAACACTTGGTGAAGGATTTGGGCAGCTTGAATGGGGTGAGTTAATATCAGAAATGGATAGCTCCCCATAGTCTTTTTTATGTTTGTTGTGAGATTCCTTCAAGCAATTACTGGTTGTACATAAGTATCTTTTTAATGCAAGATTGGAAATGAGGGAATACTCAGCAGGAAAATAGAGTCTTGGCAGGGGTTTTCCCCTGCACATTTTTTTAAAGGCTGCAGTTAATTCCATTATTAAAAGGGCCATGGTGTTAGGAAAAAAGAAATTAGAGCAATAAAAAGGAAAACATCATACTTCTGTAGTTCAGAATTGTAGAAAAAATCTTCAGTGTACTTTAAAAGACTCCAACATATTTCAATCTCTAAAATATCTGATCCACAGAAGTATTTCATATACTATTATTTTTCTTGTAATATGATACAGAAAAAAAGATTAAACTACTTCATATGTGGGAAAAAAATTAAGTATGCAATAACCATGTTGTACGTAAAGCTGTTTAACAAATTCTGTACTTGCACTTAGTTTTTCAGAATCATTTTTGCTAAAATATGTATGATTAATTTGTGTCTAGTAATTGCAAAGTAATACAGGAAAAATCCCAAGTTAATAACTAAAGTAAAATTTCATGTGCCATTTTACACTTAAAGGCTTTTCTAGGAATTGTGTATACAGTAGTCTAGATAAGCATCACTTTTTATAAAAGTTTTTGACATAATAACTGTCATATTTTTTAGCCCTTTGGATACTTCTTTATGAGCTGTTTATTTGGACTTGATATATTAATTTTGTATATTTGGCTGTGTCATGAATGTATGTGGAATAAAATCATGAGTTTTTCTGTGATTGCTTACTTAAACTAATACTTAGAAAGCTACTGGTGGCTTTGTCAAATGCTTAAAAAATAGATGAAGAAGAAATCTCAAGTTACTGCCTTTTCATCTTGAAGTGCATTTCAGAATAAAACTCCTGTCAGTATGTCCCTGTTAGCTTTTCTGTATTTTAAGGTAACTAACTCAGCCTTCCAAAGTCAGTCTCAACTCCATGTGAAACTACTGTAACCTGTAGGGCTATATCCTTTGAACAGTTGTAGACATACAAGGACTTTATTCCTTAAATATTTAATACACCTCTGTATTTTCAAAGTCATTGCACAGTTTCAAGGCAGTGATGAAAAATAACTAAAGCACTTGAAAATTTTTCCTGAACCATTTGATTTTATTCCCTAATTCAGTAACTTCTATAGTCAGTAGGCATACCTTGACATTTTTGTTGCCTTGTCACAAAACTGGAATTTAAAAAATATGTGTTAAAAGGCCTTCATTCAGCCCCTTCTTTGCCTCTGATAAAGAGCTTTCAGTGATCTGATTCGTTTCACTTGATCTGGTTCATTCCATTCTTAAGTTTGAGGTGAAGCTTCAGTTGCTCTAGAACTGTTTACTCAGAGACATCAAAGGAACTCTTTCTTCCCACAGTTTTGAGACAAGGAATATTAAATCTTAGGAGTTCAATCACTGCTTCTTGTCTCCGCTATGACTTTCTCACTATGCTTTTCTTACGTATCTCTACCTATCTGTTTTCAGGTTAAAAGAGAAAACACATTATTTCTGTAATACTGTACTTAATTGTGTGACAGAACAGAGTATGCAATGCCTCAGTTCCATGCAGTGAACTGCTAACTAGACTGCTAACTAGGCAACAATTCTTTTAGCCTGTGTGCAGTTTCCACTGAGCACAGCCATGTGCCTCTTGTAGTGCTTCAGCAGCTTCTACCCTTTCTTATTTTGGATACTTAATCAGAAGATAAGATTTTCTTAGTATACAGGACTACTCCATTCTTGGTGAAATGCACTTCAACTACTCAAGATAATTCAGAGTTTAAGGGGAGATGGCTACTACCAATGCTTCTGTTTTGAGTGTTATGGGTCCTAAATAATTTCACAAGCTGAACTGTTATTTCACCTGATGTCTTAATACCTGAATATTCTTACATGTATGATTGATTGACGCTCGGTTCAGTGAGAAAGTTACAGCAATATTTATCCTGGACTTAGAGATTTAAGAGTCTTTGTCCTGGACATTTGGATTTGAAAATAAAAGTAAATCTTAATAAGGTTTATATTATGTAAAATTTTATTTCTGATAGTCTAGCATGACTCATTCTAGACAATCCTGTTTTTCTTCTATTTTATACAAAAAAGATGGAGTTTCTGTTTCCTGAAGAAAATGTGTGCAGTTGCTAAGATGTAATCTATTATTTCACTAGTGCCAAAACAATTCTACTATGTTTTCTCCTTTGATTTATGAACTCAAAAATACACTAGAGGAATTATTAAACATCCATGGCCCTGTTGAATAACTTTCTCCTCAGAAGTACTTGCAGGATACAAAGTCCTTTCACACTGATGTTTTGGGACTGGATTGTGAAAAGCTTGTCAAACTTTATGGAAACTTAAAGACAGTTAACTCCCACTATTTGAAGAATAAAACTTTAGAAATCTTGTAAATATTATATAAAGATATGTATGGAGTGATTTAATGGGGGGAAAGGGTGAAAAGGATTCCTTATTTACATAGTAACTAGATTTTTTAAAGCTTTGTCTTGCATCCCAAAGCATATGGTGAGATTTTAAAGCTCTAGTGGCAAAGCAACTGAGACTTGGTTGTTGTCTGCCGTTGGTTCATTGGTCATGGGCATGTCAGTAGACTGCAGACACTGCCTTCAGAATTCTCTGAGTTGAGTATACTTCATGCACTCTGAAAGTTCTGAAACATGTATACATACATAGCACATACATACATGTCTGCAAGGTGGCCTAAATTTTGTTAGTTCACTAAAATTCAGATAGCTTTGAAGGTAGTCTTCACATGGGTTTTTGCCGTGGATTGTCAAAATGTTGAAGTGAAATAAATATGCATTAAACACTACTCAGTTTCATGCTTACAAACCAGTGGGTAGTTGTACCTTTTATATCCTATGGAAAATAAAACTTACCTATTTCTGTGAAGTAGGTAAGCAATCCTTTTATTAATGAAATAAACATTATTTTTCTTTAGAAAAAATAAAATTAAATACTCTCTTACAGTTTTGGGGAAGGACATTGTTTCTGTCTTTCTGGACTTCATTTAATACTAGATTTGCATGAGAAGAAGCCATTCAAAGATTCAGATTCTTGGCTTATTTCAGCTGCTGCATTCTGTAGAAACATGAACATGTTTTTGTAGAATGCTTAAGTTGGAAGTAGGATGGTCCTGTGGAGTCATGATATTCTGAGTTCCCAAAACTGGGAACAAAACATATCAGTGGTACACATCTCAGAAAGGCACTTTGGATATTTAATCTCCGATCTGTAGTATTAAAATGTAGTTGTTGTGGAAAGCAGAAATGAACTGTGCAACTTATAAATATTTCATAAAATAGCACAGTCTCATACCAGCTAGTGCACAGTTATTTAATTTGCCTTCAATTTGCCCTAAATTAAAGCTTCATTTTGTATATTAAAATAAGATGAAGGAAGTAACTCTAAGAAACAAGAGTCTTATGACATATACCTGATTATTCATATTTCTTACAAGGAAGATACTTAATTCTTGTAAGTCCAGATGTTGCATTTTTTTTTCAAGTAGAAGAAGAGGGAAGATTTCAAGAAAGCCAGTAGAGAATGTTGGGGAGAGTAGCTTAGAGTGTAAATTGTAGCTTCTTAGTGCAGATCTGAATTGAGCCTTGAGGAACAGTTGAAGACAAAGTACTGTGCAGAAATTTTTTGTCAGCTCACGTTGTGGAAAGATTCTTCAAGGATCTGTACCTCTGAAAGTATCTTAAATACTATGCACTGTTACATTTACTGTTTTGATTATGGAGGAGTTTTTTTGTAGCCTGGTATCCAGTTGCTTTAATTGAGAGTTTAATATTCTGTTGTGCTAGACAAAACTTGTCTTCACCGTTTTATGTTTCTCTATCACTGAGTGAACTCATAAGATTGACGCAATACAGTTTTCTCTGAAGGTAACAAATTCAATTTAAGAAACAATATACTTTCACAGTAGCGCCTCAGCCTAATTTGGAGAGTACTAGGAGCAGTGGTATCATTCGGGATGAGCAGAGGGATCATTTTGGGAGCTGCTTTTGGAAGGTGACAGGTTCTGGGGGAAGTCTCTTAACTGAAGATTTCAGGATCCCCTCCAACAGCAAAAGGGCAAATTGTGAGAAGAGCACTATTGGGTCTTGATGCCCACTCCTACCTTAACATGTTGTCATCCTTGATTTCTGATACCTGATGTCACCAAGTGCAATTTCAAGTGTTGCTGATGTTACCAAGCTGAGAAGTTTGCTTGGTGCTGACATCCTACCTTCCTAAACTGGCAAATCAGTCTTTTAAGATACAGGACAGTTCTGATGAAGGAATAAACCATTTTTTCCCTTGATCCTTACACAGGCTTCTCCCTGGTTTAGAGTTCTAGTAGGTGACTTTCTTCGAGTTTCTTTAGGGTTTGACAAGTCTTATTTCAAGCCCTATTTATGTTCAGTTATTTCTTTTTCCGACAGAGATGGAATTGTTTTCCAACTCTTCCAAATTATATCTCTGAGATCCATTTTTACTTAAATGTGTGTTGTTTGTCTTTGCTGCCTCTGTAATTAGCCATTCTATGTCTCAGGTGTTCTCTTGAAATTTATACCACCATGGTTTTGCAAATTCTCTGTTACTCTTCATTGATGTATTTAATCTGCACCTTGAGATCAGAGTGATTGTACTGCCTTGAAACAGGCAGTTTATATGACTGGTGAAATTGGGCAAACCTTCAGGTATGTAAATCCTTCTCCAAATTACTGAAGGCTTATTTGATTTGCGCAGCTATGTTTCCAACAGTGATTTCAAGGTGAGGAGGATTACTTATTGTACAGTACCTGAATTTTCAAAAGGTATTGTCAAGACTATGAAATTTGCTCTGCTTTGCTGCTAGCTATTATAATAATGTTATTTCTGCTTACAAATGTTGTTATAGCTGTTCTTTCAAGAGTTGCAATATATTGAATTCTTATCACTGATTTTTTGGAGTTACTCAGATGCACTAACTTGGTCCATGTTTTCTTTAAGTCCTTTCACAATGACTAGAAATAAACTACCTGAGAACTCTCATATGCTAATTTGAGGGAACATTAATCAACAGTTTACTAAATATTGCTAACAAGATTAAACTTCTTAAGAACTTTACAAGGCTGCTATGGTATCAGCACCCTGTTTAGCAACTGGAATTTAACCTTTCTTTTGACATATTTTGTGAGGCAGGTGGCAGTTTGAGCTTATAGTTTCTCAGTGGATCAGCAGTAGAAAATTTGTGGTGCTGAAAATGTTCTATGGTATTGTATTATCTTGGAATTTAACAGTATTTCTTTCTGTCCTCATTTATTTCTGTAGACATTTGTGAATGATGTGAGGATTCCAGAACAGACATACATCACTCTGAAGTTAGAAGATAAGTTGAGATTTGGATATGATATCCTTGCCATAAAATGCTGTGTTGGGACATGCTTTTCTTGTTACAAGTATGGTTGTGTTAAGTGATGCTACTTGAGGAGGATCTTTGAAATATTTTTTTCTCTCATTACTACAAAAACACGCAGATGAGAATACTGTACCTTGGTCTGGACTATTGATAAAGTATATTTCATTGTCTTTCACTGCCAGAAACCTCAGTTTTTCAATTACAATTTAAAATCTAATTTGTATCTTCTTTGTTGCGAAGAAATAGTAACTTTTTTAATAAGATAGAAATACACAAATATTTGTATTGTGTACAATGCAAATATTGTAACTGTGTGTGAGTAGATTAGATTACAAGGAATTACTCAGCAAACTACTGAATAAAAAAAATACTTGCATTGTTGCAACATTCAGGTATCCTTTCCATGTTCTGTTTACAAGTAGTAAATAATTTCATACTGCATTTGCTTTGATAAGTACAATAGTACATTGTAGTCCTGACAGTGACATATTTGTGAAAGCCATCACCTTTCCAATGGGAGAACAGTCTGCACAACTTGCTTTTCTTTAAAATCCTCCTGTGAATTCATGAGTTTTTCAGTATTTTCCTTATAATTTCCTACATACTAATCTGTTTACTGTTGTCAGGGGAGAGATGAGAGTCCCTGAAGAAGCACTTAAGGTAACAATGTGCAGTTCCTGGCTGTTCTTCTGCCATTGTGTAGTTATTAGTAACACAGGGGAGGTTTTCACACTTTTTGAGGGTTTGTGTTTTTTTTTCCCTTTATTTAACGTCATATAGCACGAAAAATTCACAAGCCAACTCCAGTTATCCCAAAAATCTTCAGAGGCAGAAGGATCGAAGCAAAGCAGCTCCAAAAGCTCAGAGACCAAGGTAACAGACTCCACAGCTGAAGTGCACCACAAAACTCCAGAAGCAGTGAAATCTGAAGAAAAATCAGTGGGTAAGGTTCATTTTCTCAGCTGCAGAAGCACTAAGACTTGGAAAGGCTATTAATTTGCTTTGGTAGGATGCTTGTGGAATTCTGTAGAGAGTAAAAATTCCACATTTGTGAAATTTTAAACGCACTTCAAGCGTAAATGATAACTTTGGAATTGAATTTCTGCCTTTTACACATAAACTTTTAAAAAGAGACATTTAATCCTCATTTATAAGATTTTTGCATGTCTCTTTCCCAAAATCCCAAATTTACGACATTTGAGGCAGCACATTGCAATTTTTTGCAGTTTAACTGAAAGTATTTGTGTTGAAACAGTTTTTTACCACTACCATTGTCAAATGCTCTCTTTTTTTTGCCTTGATAGGTTTGGTTTGTTTTTCTTTTTAAATGGGTAGGAGTTTTATTCGTTTGGTTTATAGTTACTAGCATTCATTGTTAGATACATCGGGATAGAACCAAAGTGTTCTATTGTGGTTTAAAAGTTTGTAGATGCTCTAGCTTCAGTCTTGTTTCTCCCTCATCTTTCGTATTTATATGATGTGTCATAATGGTTCTGCTGTGGGTGTCTTAATTTCGTGTGGGTTGTACTGCTTCCAGCTCTGGGGCCCCCAGTCTACGAAGGGCTTGGACCTGTTGGAGTGAGACTGGAGGAGCACCACAGAGCTGATCAGAGGGCTGGAATAGACAGGTTGAAAGAGGTGGAGTTGTTCAGCTTAGAGAAGAAAATGCTTCAGGGAGACCTTATAGCAGCATTCCAGTACCTAAAGGGGGCTTATAAAAAAAGAGAAAGGCAGATAGTGATAAGACAAGGAGGAATGGTTTTAAACTGAGAGAGGAGAAATTTTGATGAGATGTTAGGAGGAAATACTTTACTGAGAGAATGGTGAAGCACTGGCACAGGTTGCTCAGAGAAACTGTGGATGCCCCATCCCTGGAAGTGTTCAAGGCCATATTGGATGGAGCTCTGAGCAACCTGATCTAATGAAAGGTGTTCCTGCCCGTGGCAGGTCCCTTTCAACCTAAACCATTCTCATTCTGTGATGAACTTCAGCATGAGGTTTGCTGAAATGCAGTGGAGATAACACTACCTGATTCCTTTTTCATTCTTGTGGTTATTTCCTTATCATGGAACTGTCTAGGTCTGACTTCTTATGTCAAGACTGTACAGTTTTGTTTAGGTTTAGTCTATTTCTCTAGAAGACATACTTCAAAGAATTCTCTTCCCCACATGTAAGATTTCGTGATATAACTAATTAACCTCTTTGTTGGCTGATCTAGCATCCTGTTAAGAGTACGTAGAGTAGCACAGTGGGATTTTTTTTCCTCATCTTCTGTTTTTGTTTTCACTTTTCCAGAAATAACAATCAAACTTAATGATAGAAATTTATATTTGAGTGGAACTCCCAGAAGCTTTTTGGGAATTAATGATTCTCTCACTGTTGCTATATATATGCATGGCTGTTTAGTCTTGCTAATTCAGGGCACAGGCGTAGAACCATAAAGTGGTTTGGATTGGAGGGGATCTTAAAGACCATTTACTTGCTTTTCTCTGCCATGGGCAGGGACACCTTTCACCAGACCAGATTGCTCAAAGCCCAGTCTAACCTGTCCTTGAACACTTTCACAGGTGGAACATCCACAACTTCTCTGGACAACATCAAATTTTTAAAAACAATTTAAAAGCATAATGCTGTTCAAACAAGGAAGTACCTCATACCTTAAAACCATATTGAAACTTTTGACATGGCTATCTTTGGAATGCAAGTGTCTATAGCATTGAAAAAAATATTGAAATTCATAATAGTTAAAGTAACAGACAAGCTGCTGAGCTAGGTTTTTTTACTAACCTAGCTACTAGGCTAGGTTGTTTTTTTATATAAAGACTCTTTAAAGTATATCCATAACATCTTGTATGATCCTAGAATAGCTAAATCTCTGTAGGGCTAAGTATTCTTCCAAGAGATCAAGTCAAACCTAATCCAGTTAATTTATCATCAAGGTAGAAATCTTCATTATATCAGTGAGTTTTTTCTTATTTAATCTTTGCATTTAAATATATTTAATCATGTGTATACATCCTATATCAGAAATAGCACTTTGAATTATACTAGAATTTAACTAAAACCTTTTAAAAAACTCAACCTTCAAAACTGGTTGTGTTCATTAATGTTTTTCACACAAGGTAACTTTCAGCACTGTGTAGTAGCTGTCAGCAATTTGGTACCTTGGCAGCATTGCAAAATTTGATCAGTTTTTCATGCAATGAGTTCAGATTTCATTGAAAGGTCAATGTAGGCAAGAATGAGAATCTTCTCACAGAATTAGCAGAAACTGCTTTTAGGAATGTACTGCTATCCTGATGTCTTCAAACTGAAAGAAGAAATAATGTTTACAGATATATCAGGGTAACAATAAGAGATATCAGCTGCCTTTGTGCAAACATTTGTGCCAGAAGTTTTGATTAGGTCATTAGTAAGCTTTTATATTTAGAACCCAGATCAGTTATCCAGCCTCCAAGTTTGTTTTTGTATTTAGGCAAATGCATGCAGGCATTTCACTTCAGCTTCCAGGTGAAATGATCCAAGCAAATTAATTTCTCTTCGTGTTACTTTAACCTACATATCACAACTAAACAGAAGAGTAATTTCCTCTACTTTGGGCTAATTTTGTAGATCTTTCTGCCATGCCTCGTGGGACACCCTTGTATGGACAGCCAGCCTGGTGGGGTGACGAGGAAGCTGATGAAAAAAGTGGTTGTAAGACAGATAGCAAGCATGAAGAAAAAGTGCATGAGACAGGGGCTTCAGGTAAGGGTTGTCTTGCTTTTGTGTGGTTTTTTCCTCTTCACTGAAGTGCATATATTCTTAAGTAGGGAACTAACAGATAGATACTAATATTTCAAAGTTTCATGGTCTGTATAGATGAAAGCCTATTGCAACTTAAGTTAGTTTAAAAAATACTTTGTGAGAAACTATGGGTTTCCAAAGACCAATTTCACATACAGTGTGGCAGTTTTTTAGTATATGATGTAATTTTCTATCAGTAAGTATAGCAAATAATATACCCTAAACTATTGTGTCTTCTTTTTCAGTTAAATCCATATCTGTCATTTTAATGCATGGGGATATTTTGTCAAAATAATTTTTGTAAATAAATGGTGCTGTTTTATATTTCTGTTTCACTTTTGGCTGTATAAGGTGATCTGTGCTAACATTCTCTTCTCTAAGTCAATAATGCTGTGTTAATGAGAATTGCATTTCATAATTTTTGCAGTAAAGATTCATGTAGTCTAAAGTTAAACTGGTAATGTTTATTTCCCATAATACAGACCTTTTTAGTAATTAGCTTGTCTAGACAGTGTGTGTATTGCCAAAACTTCAATCTCAGTGGCTATAATTAGGTGTCTGTATCTATCATCAGGCATATAAATAAAGTGACTGCTATTCTAATAAGGACAGTAACCTTAAAACGTACTCAAGTTAGGACAAAATTCAACCATGTTTGTTTAGCTCTTTAGACATGCATTTAAGGTCCAACAGTTCTAAGTTTGCAGTTTTTAAAGTGCTTTAACTGAGGTGAGAATTTCTCTTATCATAGTAGTTACTTTGGTTATCATGAATCATATTTTGCAGGAATTGGAATAAAATCAAACTAAATCGACATTTCAGTGTAGTGAATTCAAGGTCTTTGGAATTAACTTTTTGTCATATCCTTTAATGACCTTTTTCATTTTATTCTGAAGTTGTCATTGCTCAGACAGTAAAGTAAGTCCCTTAACATTAGGAATAGTAGAAAGAAACCAGATGAAAACATTTAAATTAGTTAACATTTTTGTGAAACTTAAATAATTTTGTCACATATAGAAGAACTGCATCATAATGCAGTACAGTTATAGAGCACTTTCCTAGTTGGCTGTACACGGCCGGAGTAGAATATGCCATTGTTTGCTCCTGCTGGGGGCATTTTAATAACAAGTTTAATATCCTACATTAATAATTTGTAGCTTTACAGTTCAAATCTTGGCTAGAAATGTGTTCTTCAAACACTTCTGAGCATACTAAAGAACAGAAATTTTGTTCCTAATGGCAATAATAATGACTGTGAAATGTTATTTCATTTCCATTATTCTCAGAGAAAAAGTGCTTGTGTCATTCGTCATACAAAGAAAAAGAATTAAGTCCTTGCCTTTGAGTCATGTCATTGATACACTTGCCTAAACAAGGATGATAGTCTCTAGTATTTTTGTTTTTATTGCTTAAATGTCAGTGTCTGTAGCAAACTGATATGACAAAAGTAGGAATCCATCAAACTTTTTGTACTCACGTGTATCTACATTGCTTTAATGCAAAAAGCATGCATGTTGTTTGCCCTCATTAGATATAGCCTTATTAAAAAGTAATATCCCAAAGTCTGTGAGTTTGATGTGGTGCCTTGCCATTAACAAGGTATGACACAAGATTCCATCTTCTGTTTAGTAACGTATATTATTTTTTTATAATTTTAATTGCTTTTTCAAAAGTTTTCAGCAAGTGATCAGTGCTTCTTAGTTCCTGAGTCCCAAGAAAAATAAGATTCCAACTTACTCTCTAATCACATAGATGCCATCTGTTTCAATAGTAGACAAAAAACAAGTTTGTTCTAGACAGAACTTCAGCAGTAGGGATATTTCTGCCATGATTTGGCTTAGTGAAGTCATCACTAGATGGATTAATATTTCTAAAGTATTTAGATTTGTTTTCTATATACATATATATATGTATGCTATTAAAAAAACAAATTTGGGCCCAAAGCCTTCTTGGCAATTACAACTTCTTTTTTTTTAATATTGCTACATATATTCTTGTTGTATCCCTTTTCTTTTATATTCTTGTTGGGTTTTGTCATGAATTTATCATCTCTGAATACCGTTGATCTAATGAAATGTAAGAATAGGTTTTATTTTCTCAAACTGAAAGACTCTTAAATCTGCAAGCATGGAATTCAGTTTGAATGAGCACATACTAAACAGAAGCTTATATGAAATGGTATAGGAAGAAACTGCTGGGAAAATCAAGAACCTGACGTTTTTGCAAAAGCATTTAATTTAGGAGCATGTAGTACTGAAATCATTTATATAGACAAATTATTTCTTTATCTTGATCATTTAATCTCTGAGTAGACGTAAGTTGTATATTCTACTGGTCTGATTTTGGACTGCTATTGATATTTTTAGTAGTGTTGGCAAAGAGTCTGAGAAGGCAAACCAGATAAGAGTTGACATTTGCTTCTGTGGACAGACTTCCTCAATCTCAGAACATTATGTCCGGGTAGAAGTGTGCAAAAGATTTTTTTAATGTTTTCACGCTATTATGAAAAGAAGTCATGAGCTTTTTGGCCCTTTTGGCCTACAATTACATGCCATGAAAACATTAACTAATTTTCAGCAAGTTAAGTTTTTTTTTTACTCGCTTATGTTTTGTAACATAGATGAATATAATGATAGGAAATCAACATAAATAAACACTTGTGCAAAAGATAATTGGAAACTTCATGAGACTGTCATGTTTGGATATTTTAAAAATAAAAGCAGATTTTAAAAACAAATGTTCAAGATTCATGCAGTTAATTATTTTTTCATGGGTTAAATTGTTTAAAACGCTGACTTTGGACATGCTTCTTAATATAAACTGCCTAGAAGTGTGTACATTACAGGTGAATTCTTAAACTAAAATTGATAAAGTCTGATAGCATTTTAACAAATTAATCCTGTTAAGAATATGCATCGTGTTTTCATGATTTACTATGTGATTTTTCACCGAATAGAATTCATGCCTTCTTTTCTAAGTGATGAGGCAAGGGTTAATAACGAGATAGAAGCGGGGGATTTGTTTCTGCTAGGTCAACTATAGACAGTCTTTACAATCTCAAGTTAACAAGATTATTTCAATGGTACTATGTATCTATCACAACATAAACTCACTAATGGAAATTATTTGCAAACATAACAAATTAGCCTTGAAAACTTTTAAGAGGAAAAAACCTTCTTGTGTTTTCCAACATGCATGTTGCTATAATTTAATGACCCATAGATCTACTAGACCATATTAAAATGAAGAATTGCATGTACACCTCTGGCATGACTTTTTGCTGCAGCTGTTAAATGTCCATGTTCTTGGCAAGTTCATTGGGTGTGTAATTATTATTATTGCCATGTGTTACATTCTCACTTCCTGGAAAAGCAAAAACTGCATTACATTCTGTGCTGATCTCAGTAGTAGTTGTAGAATTTTATGTCAATAAGTTTACCAGAAATTGAAGAAAAGAAAGAAATAAATTTTAAAGGAGACTTCAAGAATCTGAAGTAATTTTTTCCATTTGGCATGAAGTATTCTTTTAGTTCCAACATTACATTACAATATGTCAGATTAAACGTTCCTTACATTTAAGAAATAGTGTCATTTTTAGGTAAAGCAGGCTGAGAGTTATTTTGGGAATACCAATGTAGTCAGTGTGTGTAGGAGATTAGACACACTGTAATGTGTGATGTTTAATCAGTAATACTAAACAGTAAAGTTTCCAGAAGTTTGTTCTAGAATTTTGCACAGCTCTGGCAGCAAATCTGCACAGTATGTCATGGGGAGCTTACAGAACGTTTTAGAGCTGTCACACTGATATATTTTAAGTGAAATTATTTTTATCACTTCTACTCCTTTAAAGCTGGTAGTTAAGTGATTTATTATGAGAGTGATTGTTAAGTGATTTATTTATATACAAATCTGGTTTATATTTTTATTCTGAGAAAAAAATTTTGATATTTTTTCATAAGAAAACATTAAAAGACAAAAGATCTTATTTAACACTGTGTGAATCATTATATGTATTTATTGCAATTTTGTCTTTAATTAAAAAATGAAAAATGCTTGAAAGCACTAAGTTCTTTTCGTTAGACATGTCATTGCACAGTGCCAAATATAATAGATGTATTTGTGGCTATTGTGTAAATATGATGCCTTGGCTGCTTCTTACACCTATTGCAAAAAAATATATTGCTCCAGGTTTACAACTTTTTTTCAAGAAGTGCTTTGAGAATTCCAGATCATTTTCTTTTAGAAGTTTCATTCTTAAAACTGTATTTTTAAGGCAGAAAGAAAAGAGCATTTCTAAAAACCTGAAGACTGTTAAAATATTTTCTGAGGTTTCCTGTCTTTGTAGGTGATAATGTATTCATATACACAGGAAGCTTTTTTCATAGCTTGTAGTTTATGTTGAATAGCACAGACATCTCGGATATTTCTTGCCCAGGTTGGCAAATAACATTTTCAGATCCTGACTACTTTTGTCTGTAACTTGAGAAATAAGACTTAGAAAACCAAAAAGTCTTAAAAAGTCTAATGAGTTCTACTAATGTACCAAGTTGTTTTTCTGGTGATTATGGATGGAACGGGATGGGATGGGATGGGATGGGATGGGATGGGATGGAATGGAATGGAATGGAATGGAATGGAATGGAATGGAATGGAATGGAATGGAATGGAATGGAATGGAATGGAATGGAATGGNGAATAGAATAGAATAGAATAGAATAGAATAGAATAGAATAGAATAGAATAGAATAGAATAGAATAGAATAGAATAGAATAGAATAGAATAGAATAGAATAGAATAGAATAGAATAGAATCACCAAGGTTAGAAGATATGCAATTCCACCATCCAACCAACACTACCACTGTAGCCCCTAAACCACTAAAACCACATCACCCAGCACCAGGTCCAGATGCCTCTTGAACACCTCCAGGGATGGTGACTCTCCCACCTCCCTGGGGAACCTATCACGATGCCTGACCACACTGTGAATTTGTTTTTTATGGTATCTAATCTGAATCTCCCCTGTCTCAGTTTAAGGCCATTTTCTCTGGTCCTCTTGCTGCAGGCACAGTAGAAGAGACTGGCCCCCACCTCACTACAATCTCCTTTCAGGGAGTTGTAGAGAGCTATGAGGTCCTTCCTGAGCCTCCTCTTCTCAAGACTAAACAACCCCAGCTCCCTCAGCTTTTCCTTGTAAGACATGGTCTCCCTGAACTTCCCTTTGGTTAAGTCTGTGATTTCACAAATGTGACATAGTTTCCCTCCTAGGCTCTCCTAGACTCCTTTCGTTAAAAATCTCGCTACACCTGTGTAGCAGCTACCAATTATTGCTTCCTTACTTGCTTTGTAGCAGTTGCACCGTTGTCTTTTGTATCTCTAGACCTCTTTTTTAACAGATATCCTGCTTCTTTTTCTTCCCTTTTCCTTTCACTCTTGCCAGTTCAGAAATCTCTTCAGGCCTTGGAGAGATTGCAATTCACAACCTACCCATCCCCTCATTTTCTGAAAACACACTTCTACTTCCATGCAATTGCCTTTTTTTGCTATATAGATACTCTACTTGTTCTGCTTAAAAAATTATAGAGCTGTGAAAACCACTGTCTTCCATATTTGCTTGAGAGTTTTCTCTTAAAGCTGTCTGTATTTAATCTGATATATAATTTCCTTCATCTTGGCAGATCACATTTTATAATAGGATTTCAAAGGTAAGGCTATTTTATAGATCACTCTCTATAATACTTACATTTAAAATCTGGGTGAAAAATACTGAAAGGTGGTTCAGATCACAATTTTTTGTTTCCTCATTTTTTCAATTCTTTATTCTAATCAGTTCTGATGTATTTAGATCTTCTAAAAATGCAAGTAATTCAGACTGAAAATAGAATTTTTAAGTAATTAAAATTGACTTCCATGTCAGATATTTTCCCTTATATAATTTCTTAAAACTTTTCTAGTTTAGTAAAATTTACAATTTAGTTATAGTTCACTTTCTCACTTCTTTTGATAAACTGTCATAATTTACATTCAAACTATATTCTAGCGTTTAATAAAAAATATTGTTATCAAATACTGTGCATATTGTCATGGTATGAACTGATTTCAAATGTTTAATTTGGTGCAGACAGTTTCATACGGAAAATTTGTGAAGTTCCTCATTAATGCTGACAAACCGGTGTTAGAGATCCCTCCCATTGCTATACATCTGATGCAGTTTGACTACAATCTTGCCATTTTCAAAAGATATTAATGAACCAACCATTTCATAGTTACTAAAAAATGCTATTTCTTGTGTGGCCAGTAGATTGTTCCTGCCATGCCCAAAAGTGGAAATATTTCTCAAAACACACTCTATTAGCCTATTATCTTTTGAGGAAGATTGAAAACTTGCTTAGTTATGGGTTACAGAACTTGCATGAAATTGTAGACTTGAAGTTCTGAGTAGAACCATGGGGGAATGTAGTATAGTATCTGTGAATTGGCTCTCTGGTGGGTTACTCTCCTGTTCACTTAAAATGTTTCATATTGTAAGGATCTAGGCTCTAGATTTGATCTTGCTAGAGCTTGATCCATTCCAGCTTGTTAGCTAGATGAAACAAATGATGGTAGTGATGGTAGTTTACATAAAATCTAGGGGCTGCAGAGTTTTTTGTTTATCTCTTTACATTTTCTGTATAAACATAAAAGCTTTTTTAATTACCTTTTTTGACCTTTTTTTTAAAATAGATTAATTTCTATATCTAATTACTATGTCTGCTGGCATAGTTGTGTGCAGGAAGGGCATTCTGTTTCCCTGGGAAACTGGGAGAGGAGTAGTGAGGTGCTGTTGGAGTGTCTGAAAACTGCCCCATAGATATAAAGTATCTGATAGTGCAGTCGAAAGCATTAGCTAGGGCATCCTTAGAATGCAACAGCACAATAGAAAAACCTATCTGAATTCTGAACATCTTTCGTGTTTGCAACAGCTACTATTAGGAAAAATAAAACAGCTGTGTTACCTGCATCAGTTTGTATCCAAACCTGGCAATAATAAAGAATGTGTACTATTTTTATTTTCACTCCATAACATTGTTCTTTTTTTAACTTTCACAGCTCTTATTCTTTCCCTTAAATAGTATATTTCTCTATATCAAATTACCATCCCTTTAATTTTTTTTTGTTTTTAACCTTTACCTAAATCCTCACAAGATGCCTGTGCTCCTGAAGAACAGCATAGGTGCATTACGCCATCCTGGATCCTTTACCTCTTAAACTCCTGACTTCAGTATAAATGTTTCTGTTGCTCCCTTATTGTCTAATAGTTTCATAGACAAATATTAACTGTCTCAGCTGATGTAGTGTGGCTGTTTTTAGAACTAGAAATCTTGCAGTTTAATTTCTTTACTTGGCAACTGAAGTGATTTCTTAAACATCTTAATGTGGTTCATGATAATTCACATAGGAGCTATTCAGAAGTCTTTCAATGAAATCTAACCTGCCATTGCTGCTGACATCTCAGGCTTGTGTTGTTTTTAGCACATCTCTACACTAGATGTTTTGGCTGGCTTACTCATGAAATGCAACCAGAAGATGTGTTCTCTTAAAGGCACATGGGTAGCTTTGCTGCAACCACATGAAGCATTAACCTTCATTCAGTTCAGCTAGCTACACAGTGGAACTTGGAGTTACTGCCCTGTGCTTCTTTCACAATCTGCTTTCTTTAGTCAGTGAGAGCATGTCTTGGTAACATTCTGCATGCTTCCAGCTATTGTTTCTTTTTCTGTTCATTTAAAAACTAAGGAAACAAGTAAATTAAGAGCAGATGACAGTAGGATTTAACTTGATTCTTTGGTTTTTGTCTTTTATAGAAACAGAAGTGTTTGAATTCCAAAACATTTTCCAGTGCTTATCAGTGTTAAATTTTTCAAGCCAAAATTGTTTCATTAATATGTGATTTATTTTTCTGAAGAATTTTAGCAGACAAGATTATGCTAGCTATCCACTGCAGGAGACGGAAGCCAGATCAGTAGCACTTGTTTTGGGGGCACCTTGATTTGTTCTTTTTTCCAGTAGTTTGGAATTGCAGTACTGATCATTCCATTCTCTGATGTCATTTGCCTGTTTTCCATGTTTAAAGAACTCATCTGACCTTTACGTCTTTGAAAAATATTTGGTATGCAGTTTGATAAATTCTAAGTGAGCTTTTTGCCACTTTATACTCCTTACAGCTGAAGTTTGAATTGTCTTTTCCTTAATACTTATAATGTAATTCTGGAATTATTTTTCCAGAATTACCTTGCTCAATCTTCTCCGCAATCTTACTGTTTATTCCAGAAATTATTCAAGTGGCCTTAACAGGAGTAAAGTTTGGAAAATTCTTGAAGAACCTGGAGTTTCCAAGTATTGTGAAATCTATTTTCTTATTTTTCCTAATAGGAGGCAGCACAGATGCCAAGCAAGCTGAGGAGCAATCTGCATCTGCAAGTGAAGAACTTTATCCTTTCTGTAGGGAGCCAAGTTATTTTGAAATCCCTACTAAAGAATTCCAGCAAGCTTCACAGGTAGCAGAGAGCACTATTCATGAAATTCCAACAAAAGATACCCAAAGCTCCCATGCAGCTGCTGCAGGGCATGCTTCCTTTACCATTGAATTCGATGACAACACTCCAGGAAAAGTAAAGATCAAAGATCACGTGACAAAATTCACATCGGAACAGCGTCACAAGTCAAAAAAGCCTTCTTCCTCCAGTGGGCAGGACCTGCCTGGGCTTCAAACGGTGATGATGGCTGCAGAGAGCAAAGTAGCAGATTGGCTAGCACAGAACAATCCTCCTAGAATGATATGGGAGCCAACAGAGGAGGATTCCAAAAGTATTAAGAGTGATGTTCCAGTGTACTTGAAGAGACTGAAAGGTAAAGTGAATAATTCCAGCTATGCTTATTTCTGAAAGCAATGATTCCTCAGCAGCATCGAGTGAGAGAGAGGATCAGTTGAAATCACAAGTGCTCCACGTGCGCGCAAGGATCTGTGTTGGGAAATTTTATTGCAGTATTAAGTCTTAAAAAGAGGATAAGAAATCAAACAGTAAATCCTTTTACAGCCAATATAAGAGTTGGAGCTGTTCTAGTATGGCTGAAAGCATCAGGTATTTAAAACTTGAATCTTGAAAGGGAAAAGGAAAAAATCCAAACCTCAGATAAATTTTATATATTTCTCTTTTTCCCATGTATTACTTTAAAAAGCTGGATTGCTTTTTAGAATCAAAGCTCTCAAGTTCCACTTACGCTTTTAACAACTCTTTCAATAGCATATGTTCTGTGAATATTCATGTGCTCTAAGAAAATCTTTTGTGACAACAAACGCATTCTGAAGTTATTCTGCTTAAATGGATCTTTTTTGATGGAGTCACGTTTGAGTCAGGAATCTGAAATAAACCAAAAGCTTCAGTTTTTATACTAAGCTTGTGGAATATCATATTTATAAAAGTGCTGCGCTTGAGTGGAGTTCCAAGTGATTATAAATGTTCATTTACTGCAGACAGTGACATTTCAAATAAAATCATATCAAATGTTTTTTATGATAAGTGTACTTTCTTTTGAATGCCACTTAGCGAAATAGAGAAGAAAAGCTTTTTGATGTTCAGGTGATGATTCCAGTGCCATTTGAACTTAAAAAATTAAAACATCTGAAGAACTTTTTCAAGTCTCTCTTATTTTCTATTTTTAATTTCAGCAGGTTAACCCTGCAATTCCTATTTGCCTTGATTTTGCAACGTTATTATGTTTAGCTCTTAAATCATCTGGGACTGGGTACAACATACTTTGCCATACTGATCAAAAATCTGCTTTTTAAGGCAGACGCTTTAAAATTAAGCTACAAATAAAACTCTGAGAACGGAATTACATTAATGTGCTAATTTCTTCCAGAGTATAACACAGAACATTCTTTGGTCCTCATGGTACTTTATTATATTTATGAACATTCTTTAAAATTTTAGCCATGACACTTTGATAAATAGGAAGAGGCTTTGTTTATAAGTCTTTTCCTGGCAGAAACTCCAGTTGGATTAATTTTCATCTGAAAGAGGTGTAAGTTATGGGGTGCATATGGCCATAGTAAATACCTGAATGTTTTAGTCTTCTATGAGCTGCTTGTATTTTGACTCATTGCTTGTATTTTTAGGTAGAGATTGTACCTAGCTGCTTTGAAAGTTTGATTTTTTTCTTAAAAAAATAAAATTTCTGGTTTTTTCTCCTCAGCTTTTTCTTACAATATTCTGTATGGAAGTCCTACTGCTAAGATTATGTTATATGACTTTCACTGTTCAAATAAGTAGAAAACAGGAATGTAAGCTAGGATTTCAGCTGTATTTTCAGTGCTGTTTTTCTGATAAACAAGTTTAGCCAATATGTAATTACTATTTATCTGAATAATAGCTGTGTTATTTAGGTGAGGAAACATGAAAAAGCTATCCTCTTTAGAATAAAAAAATACAGGAATTTTGCCTTCCGTATATACATGAGTAAGACTTGTCCCAGGTAGCTCAAAGAGGGTGAAACTGTTTATTCCTAGGAACTGAACTGAGGAACACAGACACTTTCATTGCACATGAAGTTGCTCTGTGTTAAATATGACTTAGTGCATTTAAGTATCCATCCTTCCATGCTTACTTTTTTCAGGTATCATTGGAAAGTGTATTTATAGGCATATATGTAATTTATTAAATGTATCATCCTTATTCATAGATCTGATAGTAGTTTGTAAAATAAATAAGTAATAACCGTTTAACATGCATACATCAGATGCTGAACAGGGTGAATGATGGAAAAACTCATTGTCCTTCTTGGAAAGAATAATAAAGAATTCAATTTTCAGTGGCCATTTCTCATGACTTTAAGTTGTTGTAAATGTGGGAGGAATCCAGCCATATGAACTCTGGCTCTCAATGTTTTTTTCCACTACCAGAAGGACTTTTTCAAGGTTTTCTTTTTCCTCTTAACCCTGCCTAGAATGTGTCAGCAGTCATCTATAATCAACTGGCTGTGTAACAGAATTAATCTAATTCTAAAATACACTATTATACAGCTGGTAAAATACTGGCTTTTGTACATCACTGATAAGTGTTCACAGATGAGAATATTGGTGAGAAAGTTAGTTCAAATTCCCTCCTATTACTGATCAGCTCCTAAAGTCTTTCATTGTTAGACTTGTAGCAAGTTGATTGCCCTTCCAGGAACTGTATAAAATTTGCAGAGCCAGGTACTGAAAGCGGTTGGAGTCTGAACAGAAATCCAATTGTAAATAATTTCTAGTTTTCCACTTGGGTTTTTTTTTGTATATGTTGGGTTGGGTCTTTCTTTGTTTCATTGCGCTGTATATTCTTTTGCTTTGCTTGTAGGGAATAAGCATGATGATGGTACACAAAGTGATTCAGAAAACATTGGTGCACACCGGCATTACAGTAAACGGGCAGCACTTGAAGAGCACCTAAGGCATCATACAGAGATGAAAAAGTCACACCAGAAAATCCATTCCACAGAAAAGCAGCAAGATCAAGCTGGTTTGAGTCAGACTGCCTTTATGATTGAATTTTTTGATGAAGACCATCCTCGAAAGAGACGTTCTTACTCTTTTTCTCAGAATGCAGGAGCTCTGTGCCCAGAATCTCCATCTCCAACACCTCACGCACGAGCTGAAAGAGTGAAACCTACATCAGGAGAGAAAGTTGTCCCTTCATCTGTGCAAGCCAGCTCATCACATCACAGAGCAGTACATGGTGTTCATGCCAAACTTCTAAAACAAAAATCAGAAGAACCCTCTGCTGCATTACCTGCCTTACAAGCCGCATTGTTGAGGAGTTCAGGAAGCCTTGGCCATAGGCCTAATCAGAACCAGGAGATGGACAAAAAGTTGAAAAGCCAACATATTTCTTCTACTGAAAAGGACAATGAGGATGACCAGAGTGACAAAGGTACTTACACTATTGAGTTGGAAAATCCCAATTCTGAAGAAATGGAAGCCCGTAAAATGATTGACAAGGTGAGAAACCTAAAATGTCTACTGATTGGTAAAGGGTTATGTGGTATGTGGGCAGCAGTCTAACACTTGTATTCTACTTGTTAAAGCTGCTGCAGTAGGGCAAGTTGTTAAGACAGTCTATAATGATGAAATACAGAATGGTGTAAGAGCAGTAGCGGGCATTTGACTAAACATTGTTTTTGTTTAACAAGGCTCTTCTCTTAGTTTGGTAGTTTTACTGTGTTTTCTAAAGATTTTACATACTGTAGGAATACTAGGCAACAGTCATTTAACTGGTATTTTTATGAAGGTTGTTAGATTTGAATTCATATGTCCCTGTGTAAGTATTCACCTGTTCTTAAAACCTATGGTCTCTATTGTTTTCAGTATATAAATTGGTTCCATCCAAGTTCTCATAAAGACACAGATTGTAAATATTTTCTATACTTACAAAAAAGTATATTCAATAACAGTAACTTAAATTTCACTGTCCATTATGAAGAGTAAGTATAAAAATGCTTTCATTTTCCAAAAGTGTTGCTAAGATAGCCATGTAAATTTTGTAGTTTGGTTGTTGGTAGCAATAGAAATATAGATAACAATACGAACTGTATTTGCGGTTAAATAACTGTGATAAATAGCTGCAAGTAACTCTTTGGATACAACAGAAGGATAAGGGTAGGGAAAGCTAAATTTAATCATTTGGCTTAACATGAGTCTTGAAATTGATTTTTTTCCTGGTTTTGTTGTGTTTTTCTTACTCCATTGTTGTAGAACATCTGCATCCATTCTAGACTAGTCTTTTGCTAATGTAACAGAAAATGCATCACTTACTTTTCTTAGAATTATTTAAAGATTCATTTTGCATGTCTAAGCTTTTTCAGATCTTAACAAATACATTTAGAATTAACTTTGACTAACGTTGGAAATTGTTTTTTTGCAAGACAAGCTTTCTTCACTGGTTTGATTTTGCGGAAAAATTCTGATGTAGTGAGGAAATGGGAAATTTTATTATAGGTATTTTTATTTTGTGAAAGATATTTGTGGAGCTTTTGGGAATGGGATTGAAGTAAAGAGTATTGCCTTCAATAAAACGATAAAGGTAATGGTTTCTTCTCTTATGGATTGTGAGAAGGAAACCTTTGAATTCTTTGAGTCAGTATGCAAAACACAACTGAGAACTAAAAGCATTCTAAATGAAACAAGTGAGTATTAAAGAACAGCACTGCTTTGACTTAGTGACTACAAATTTCTGCATTTCTGCATTTGAATCTTAAGTTATAAATCTTCAATGAAATCATCATAAAATTTGCAAGTCAGGTTTTAGCTAAGTATAGTTGTTCAGCAGGCTTTATTTCGAAACCAGAAAAATTAGTAACATTTGGAAATAGACAATTTAAGTACTTTATGAAAGTGTTGATATCGTCTAATTTCAAATTATATGTCATCTTCTTTATCTGTTCAGGATATTTGCAGTATTTTATTTGAAAAAATCTCTCCCATTAGAGAAGAGATTCAGGAACAGGAGGTGAATGTAAGTGTTAGGGATGGTAATAAAGTGTTTGTTAATATTCTGAGTGTTGTATAAAAGGCTTTTGAATATCATAAATGCCTTTTACTGATAACTTAAAAAATGTTAGCACTAGAAACTAGATTTACTATGAAGCAGAAATGTTTTTTCTTTGAGGTCGTCTGTATCTTTTCCTTTTGTATATGTACTGAAGTATTGTGAACACTATTTTACACCCAATTCAAAGAGTCCTGCTATACAAATCATATTTGATTTCATATGAAATAAGTATGATGATATTTTTATGAAGTACAGAAAAACAGCCAGTGAAGAAAATCAAAACCAACTGGAAGCCAAAATTTCTTCTTCTAGCTGAGTTCAGGTTTACTTCCCTCTTTTTTTAAATTTCTAGTGCTTTGAAGGCTCTTACTTTGCCAAAGGTAAATAAGTGAGTTAAAAGAACAAGGAATTTTGTTAGCCTGTAGACTCCTGTGCTTCTTCATTGAGAATATAAGAAAATTACTGGTGTACATTTCATCAGTAATTCCAGTATAACTGCTCTTTCACTGTTGGCAAGCCAGTCCTTTCTCTGAGCGCTTATCTGCCTGCTCAGCTGAGGCTCATTTAAGAGTGTCTGTTGGCTCAAAACCTTAGTTGAAATTCAAGGGTTTAGTTTGCAAGGATTGGAGTGAAAATGCACTACAAATAGCAAGGATGACTTTCTAAACCATTTGCACAAATAATGCAGTCTTGTCAGTAGCAATTTGCATTAGAATAATGCTAAAATCTGTGTCTGGTTTATTCGAAGAGCTTCCAGTGGAAAAATGTATTTCTGAGTTTGGGTATTTTTTCTCTTTTATTGGAAGAAAGGATGAGAATTATCAAAATATCAAAAGATTACTTTCAAGTGCGACTCATTCACTTGGGAAGCCTTAGCCTTAGCCTTACTTCTGTAGGCAGAGCCTACTCTTTTCTCTAAAAAGGAGCATAAGAGCAAACCACAAATGCAAGAGTTGTATTAACTTGTCAAAAATCGAAGTGGGATTATTAATGCTTCTTTGAGTTGAAAATCTAGGAGAGGCATGCAGGAAATCAAAGTTAAAATTCTTTGAAAATAGATGGAAAAACCCCACCTGTCTACGTGATTCTAAACAAAAGGGAGAAAACCTTTGACGTTGAGCTGTATTGTATCTTTCAAAAATACCATTTTTTCTTGATTGATGTAGGCTTTTACTAAAGATTCTAGGAAATAGTCTCAAGAAAAATAGATGCTTGAGTGAAATGATTTTAAAAATCCAAAAACTGTGCTGTCATGCTTATTCAGCATCTTGATTTCATTTAAATTCATTTCTTCCTCTGCTAGTCTTTCAGTCTCTGACAAAAAAGCATTGTCATTACAGCAGAGAAGATGTAGAATAGCAAACGACACAAACCTTTTTTCTCAACCATTTTAAAGGCTGACTTTTGAGAAGAGAATGTGAGAAAGATGAATTATCCAAAAGAAAGACATTTCATAACTGAGAAAAGCTTTTTAATTTTGATACTTTTTCCTAACGGAGAGGTGTAATTATGTATCTGTAGTGATGACTGTCTTAGGGCAAATATCTGCCACTTGCCTAAAGTGAAAGATTCCAAAAACATTGCAGATTGTGTCTTACACAGCTTTAATATTAGCAAGAATTTAAAAAAAAAATAACCAAAATGTTATGGTTTTGCAAAAAAATATAGTACCTATGCAGATAGTTTTTCGTTGTAAACATTAAAAGAAGTTTCAAGTAGAAACATGTATCTTAATGTTCTTTAGAAATAGAGAACACTTGCAAAATAGCAATAAACCTTGCTTCCTTAAAAGTCCTTTCATTAGCCAATGATATTTCTTCATCTAGGTGTTCAAATGTCACTTGAATTAATAGAGAAGTATGAATTGTTTAGTAGGCTGAGGTTTAGAAAATAAATAACATGAGAAAAAAATAATAGATGATGGCTCTCTTTTTATACTTGCAGAGCTCTTTTTTAAATTACCATTGAAAGCCATTGCATCAATGTGTAAAGAAGACTAGCTGCTCTTACATACCACAAAAACCACCTTGAACACATCAGGCATACAATATCCTCTACTCAAATAGCTTCAGAAAGCCACAGCTCTTTCTAACAGAATAAGGGTCTCAATGTAGCAGCTAACAGCTAAGTACAAAATAAAACAAATTCAGGATCTTGACTTAATTTAGAACATGTTTTCAGGGTTACTTTTACCAGATAAAATGCAGGAGTGAATGGGGCACAGTCATAGAATTTGTTTTTCCTTTACATACAGCCTTTCTTCTGTTTATATAGATTCAATGCTTTCTTATGTTAACACTTAGCAACTGCTCTGTATTTAGCTCTGAGTTGTAAATTTTCTATCCATTTTATATTTTTAAATAAATTTATTGGAAGAAAATTTTTCTCAGCTGTCATATCATGTCAAAAAATCTTTGCGGCTCACAGAAAAGGTAAGTCTGTCAGTGGATGAAAGAATTCAGAATGGTGCTTCTGCAGTTCATCTTCCCTTTTTGTAGATATAAAGAGACCAAATTATCATGCTAATGACTTTCCTTTTTTTCAATAAAGCAAGTTACTGCCAGTAATAAATATTAATAAATGAATGTGCAAATAATTCTGGATGCGTTTGGAATATTAAATACTTTGAGGCTATTGAAATAAATAAAAAGCAACTCTGATTTTTTTGCAAGTTCTTTGAGAATTTTCATGAGGGGATCTTTTTTGGGGGTTTTGTGTAGTGTTTTTGTTGTCTTTCTTCTTCAGCCAGTTTCATTTTAGGGTATTTAAAGATATTTTATAGAACTCCTCTATGCATGTGGAGTTAGGGAAGAAATAGAATTGACGTTATATGTATGTTTCAAATCCCATCAGGAAACCAGCTAACCAGGAAATCTGGAATGTTATAGCAGCTCATATGCATTTGGAAACATTTGGCTTAGATGAAGTTTTCTTTGGTCCACAAATGTTTTACTTCAATTAGGTTATGTTCATTTAGATTTCCTGATCGTTAATTTTTTCGTTGTGGAAGTAATTTTAGGTCTCAAATTCAACATACTGATTCCCAAGCAGAAGTAATACCTGAAGAAATGTATCAAAATCAAACCTCAATCTGCCATCTTCAAAAAGACTTACTGTGGCTATGTAATGACTTTCTTTTCAATCCAAAGTTCATATTTTAGATCTATAAAGCCTTTCTTTAAATAGATAGACAGACCCTAATAGTAATGACCTTGGTTTTAATGTGTAGGCTATCATCTTGAATTTTATATGATTATATACTGTGCAACAGGTATACATAAAATCTTATTCTAGTGGAGTAATCTTGAAAGAGATTTTTTTCCTCTTTAAAAATTCGGAATAATGATTTTGGAGGGAAAACTGTTGATGTTCACTGTTGACAGCAGGTTTTCCAATTCTATTTACTATGTTTTTCTGCTCATCATGATACTTATTTCAGTTTGGCTTGAGGTTTTTTTCATTTGTTTTTGAGTATGTGTATGAACAAGAATGCATTCTGAAAGGTGATTATAGTAAAATGCAATCTCCTTATTCTTTTTTTCACAGGATGTGTCTGTTCATATTATAGTACTGGATAATGTATTTTCAAGGAATGTGTACTTTTGAATGATATGTTCTTGTTGCTTTAAGTGTAAAACTTCTATACTAGATCTTGTCTTCTCTGTTAATATTTTAGTAATAATCCTGGAGTTTGTTATTATGACTCCTTTTGTTATGGAGTTAACATACATGTTACAGAATTCTTTTGGGAAATTTTCTTCAATACTATAAATGGAAAAACTACTTGAAAAGAATCAACAGACAGGGAGTAATTTGGGAGAAAAAAAGCATGTTTCAGTGACTGATTAAGGAACAAAGACAGATACATCAATTTTCAGAAAATGATTTTCAGGTCTCCTGTCTTTTTGCACCCTCTGGACTTAATTGCTTTTACCATTGCTTCAGTAGTTTCTTCTAGAAAGAAAAGCCTTTTAGCCCCACAGAGTGTCTTGTCTGCAGAGTGACAGTATTTTATGAATACAGTGCTGAAAAAGCAGTAGAACAGTTGAAGTCTGTCAAATCATCTGAACATATACATTTTGTCAGGAGTTCAGAGGATGTTTATAATCTTTTTTTTTTCTTATGAGAGGAGTTTTGCAGTCTTTAAACTTGTTTCCTTTTGAATTTGGAATCCTAAAGAAAATGAATTCTTCACTGGAGCAAACAGGGATAAAATAAGTATGCATGTAAGTATGTAAGTGATGTCTGTTAAGAGAAAGTTCTTAGACTTGGCATATTGATGCTTTGCATTTGCTTTTTTTATACCAGAGCATCTTGCATCTGATTCTATAACTTCAATATATAGTTAAAATGACATAAACAGCTTCTGTGAAAATCCACAGCTATTCATGAGATATGCCCTGCACAGAACAGTCTGTTTCTCTGGGATGGCCAGGAGAACTGCCAAGAAAAAGCAAAACCTATTAAAATCAGACTCCTCAGGAGCAACTTGGTAGAACACAGTTCATGCAGTACCTAAACACAAAGTGAGCTGAGGCACTGTACTCTTATCTCATTGGGCTTTCTGGAAGGTGGGAAAAGAGGTTTGCCTTTGTCTTTTCTATGTGATCAATAACTTTGACTTTTAACAACCAATTTCTTGTATACTATGAATGCCTGAACTACCTTCTTTGGAAGAATTATCAGGAGCTCCATCTAAGCACTAAGTGCAGCATTGCCAAGGTGATGTGTGGTATGGATCTGAAGCCTCTTCCATTTCCTTGCTCTCTGGAATCCTTACTTCCCATCAGTCAATCAATCATCCTCTGAGTATGGCTTATTTAAAATTTCTTCTTTCTTAGTACACCCAAACTGTGCTGCTTTTCGTGCCTTTTTTTTGCTATTGTAATTTACATTCCCATCACTTTACAATGACAAATACCTTATTTCAAATTCAGCCACTTGTTCCTTGTTTTATTATGCCATGATCCTTTCTTTAGTGCACTGTACACTGTAGCCCCTTGTTCCTTATCTGCGCTCTGCTTTGATTTATTTTTCTTTTTTAACTGTTAATCTTTGAATTCCCTTTTGTAAACCTTTTGTCATTGGTTTTTATTCTATTCCTTTTATACAGATTGCCTGCCCTGAAATTAGTAGCATTTAAATCATCATCCTTTTCAAATGTGTTTCCTGATTGTGTCTGTAACTGTTGTTACAATCTGAAAGAATAGAAAAAGAATTATTGAAATAATTTTAGTTTTCAAATGCCATAATTAATAAATAGGTTCCTATCTATAGCTCTCTGAATTGCATCTCGAATCCTTACTATTTATTTGTTTGTTTTCTGTATTTTTATTAGTATTATTAGTAATTACAACATATCCTATACATTAAGATTACAGCAGTAAGACTGCTGGGCAAAATTTAGAAACTCAAAATTTTAAAACTATATAGGATTCTTCAGGTCTGTTTTTTAAATAAAATTTATACTCCTAATTTGTGTTTGTGTTCTTACAAATGCTTTTTAATGCTTTGTGTAGTCAGTATGTATGAAGAACAATAGAATCGCTGTTCTAATATATATAATTTGCATTAAAACTGAGTGAACATATCAATTAGAAGTATCAAATAAGATTGTTTTTCCCATTGATATCAATATTTTCAGTAATGATTTGGATGAGGAATTAGGTCTGTGGTCATTAAGTACTGAATAATTCTAAACTATGAAGTAGTTTAAAGTAAATATGAAGTCCAGGCATTATGGATTTTGAAAGGCATGTAAATGAGATACAACTGGAAAATGTTTTTTTCTTAGTCAAGAACTTTAAAGTTTATAAAAAGTCCATAAGGAAAACATCAAGTTGGGATTGTAGGTATGGGGTTTTTTTAGCTAACCCATTGTCTTCCTTTTTATTCAGAAAAATGGTTCCTGTTGCCATTTTTTTTTCTGACCAGTATTTATTTTGATTTTTAGAAGGTATTCCATATATTGAGAAAGAAAAATAACCTTCTGTGGTTTTAAAGAACCATCACTTTTGGTAGTTAATTCTGAAGTCAGTATGTTGACCTCTAGTATAGTTTATCTACGCTACAAAAAATCCTTGCTCATCTCTTGGGAGGCAGATGAGCAGGGGAAAGGAGGGCGAACGAGCCTGAATCCCAGTCACTAAAGCTAGCTTGCCTTAGAGCTGAGTCATGAGCTGTTTTCACAGGGAAAGTGTGTATGACCTTCCAAAACAGATTACTCTGCTTTCTACAAAATTAGCCCTTGCCAAACAGGACACGGCATGTGCTCCGCCTTAGTCCTGTAGCTCATGCCATCTCCAAAAATATGCCAGTACTTGCAATGATTGCATCTTGCTTATATTTTGTTACGTAGATTTTGTTAATTCTTATTTGTAGTTGGATAAAGAATTTTAAAAATATATACTGGCCTATATAGATGAAGTTATATCCTCAGAATACTGGAAAAACTTGCTGAAATAAAGTGATGGAATTTTTGATATCATTAAGGTGCAATTACTTTGTCATCAGTTATTTTGTAATTTGTCTCTGTATTTTTCAGGCCAAGTTTTCATTCCAGCAAGAAATAGAATGGTGCTTTGAGACTTGCGTTTTTAGCCTGCTGTTTTGTCCCTGTGTTTTACTGGTTGAGCCACAGAATGTAAAATGAAGTATTGTAGTGGATCTTTGGAGAGTTTAGTGTTCACTGTATTGAAAATAAAAAAAGTATGTGTCAGGAACTCCCCTTTTCCTTGCTGATGTAAGATACTTGGGGCTTTCTTAAGACTAGCTGTCTGCACTAGAGGACCTGAGATGCAAAGTTACTATATAAGATGACTTTAATTAAGGATCATAGAATCACGTAAACTGGAAAGGACTTTTAAAGATGTCTAGTCAAAACTCTGCTCAAAGCAGGATCAACTTTGAGGTCAGACAAGTTGCCCAGGACTTTATCCACATGGATTTTCCCAGCCGCCACAGCCAGAGAGGCAAGGCAATCTTGGCTGTCACAAGAGTGAAAAAACTTTTCTTTCTATCCTATCTGTAGCTCGCTTGTTTCAATTTACCTGAGTTATCCCTTTCCTCCTGCCGTGCACCACTGTGAAGAGCCTGGCTGTCATCTTTATATGCTCCAGTATCCATATGGGTACTGGGGGGCTGCTGTTAGGCTATCTCAAAGCCTTATCTTCTCCTAACTGATCAAGCCCAGCTTCCCCACATCCTCCCCTCAGGGAAAGTACTCTATTCTTGACAATCTTTGTGGCTCCTGCAAGTTCCCCTAGCTAGACAGTGTCTTGTATTGAGGGGACCAGAATTGGATGTGGTCTGTCACCTGTTAATCCATTTGCTTAAGAGGCCAACTAGATTGCAAGTTAAACAATTACATTGACTACGTTTTGTAGATGGGACTTGACTTTCTACAGCAGTGTTATCATCATTCCCTTGCCATACAAAATGTCCTGATTAGCCATGGAAATTGTTTCATGTTTCATAACAATAACACTACTACCGCAGTTTATACCGTGTCTCTGACTGTTCTACCATTCCAATTATGTGGCAAGGGCCCTGGAGGAACCCTATGTAATGGTGCAGACTGGTGCAGTTCCTAATTTCTCCCTGTCAGTCAACTTTCAGGGATTCTGTGAAAGTTATCCTCATGTTTTTTTGTTTTGTAACTTCACGAAACTTGAAGCATTCAAGATTAAATAATGTAATCTTCCTGCTAAAATATAATTTCATAAAAATAAATGATAGGGCAGCACAGGGCAAAAAACCCCTTCACTTCCTGGAATGATTGCTTAGAGAAAGCTGTTAATTTGGAAATAGCTTTCTCTTGTAGTTTCAATTTTAAATTACATTTGTTAAAAAAGCAGCATTAATATCTGTTGGTTTGTTGGAGGATTTTATATTTTTGGGAATTGTTTTCTCATTTATAGTTAATTATTCCTTTTACATTACTCCTCATTCCCCAGATTCTCTCAAAAAATGCAAGATCGTGATTTTGTGTAGGTCCTTATTATTTCCAGTGATATAAAAAATATGTAGAAGATTTAGGCAAATATTTTTTTCTGTTTCCATTGACAGCTGTGTGCTGAATATGTTTGATTTGTTATAGCTGGGAAAGTTCTTCAGATTGTAGATGAATATATAGAACCTCTTTACGTCCTTTATCCAAATTAAAAAAGGTTTTCTTACCATTTTTCAAGCAGGTCAACATGTCCAAATATGTGTTGTGGAAAATGTCTTCCTCGTTTTCTTCCCCAAAACACACTTAATCAAAATACATAATGTAATTGCTTCTGTTTTAAGCTGTAGCTTCCACTTCTAACAAATAAAAGCTTTACAGAAAGAAACTTCAGTCTTTTTGTATAAATAGATATGAGATGCAGCCATGCGTGTCATCAGCATTTCCTCAGGATTTTCTTGGTTTGATTAAGTTTTCTCCTAGACCTCCCTTAAATGACTTTGAAATCATGAAGATATTTAAGGAACAGAAACATCTGAAGAACTGGAAGCCTTGAAGAATGTAATTTAGTCTTTGTAGGAAGATACAGGTCTCTCTCTGTTCAGGCATCAGTCCCAACAGCCAACTGTTTGCACACATACCTTTTTGCAGCAACCTATAAACAAAAATGCATTTCTCTAAGTGGTAGAGAGACAATTTCCAGCAGAAACACTCAGGTTAATCCATGGCTGTTTCTGGTGAGTGTGTATTCCCATTGTTTGGTGAACAGAGTATGTGGATTTGTTAATCCTGAAATTCTAATTGTCTTGCTTTTCTGCAGGTGTGTCAGGGGTGTAAGTAATGTTTTAAATTTTGTCGAATACTAAGCATGGATTCTTTTGTAAAGTTTTCATATTTAAATTCTTATGTCTAAGTGACAATCTTATCAAAGGGATTTTATATATCACAGGTCTGAAATTTGGTCTTTGGACTTTATAATATTTGTGTGAATCCCTTTCTCATGTAGCAGTGGTACTTAGGGCAGCTGCATGCACATATCAGTGCTTCTAGCTGTGGAATGAAAGTGTAGTACAAAAATACAATTTTACTGAAGGTTCCCACATGTTTTGCTAATCTTTTCTGATATCCCCACTGTATATAGAGAAAGGTAGTAAGTAAATCTATTATGTAGGTCTTAGTGCTACCCATACTACCTTTCACAGAAAAAAAATAGGCAATAGTTAAATTTGATTTTGCTGTAATTCCAGTAATATGAGAAGAACCCCATTTCCTTAAACAAGAATTCAGTATTAGAAAAGGTAAGATTACAAGAAAGAAGCATTAGGTGCTGTTACTTGTGATACAAGAAAAGACATGTGGCATGGTAAGAATATGTGCCATCAGATAATGTGAAACAGTTTACAGGCAGCAATTATTTCCTGTAGTCCTGATTAGATATGGAAGTGTGGAATTCATGTGGGTTCCCTCAGGGGCTCATGTGATAAAAAGAGAATTTCCTTTCATTTAAAAAGTAACATTTGTAATCAGTGGAACCACGCTACACAAAAAAGTGTCTGCAGAATAGTGATATGTTAAAAGAAAGGCGTCAGTGGATGATAATTGGTTTGCATCTTCAAAAATTGCTACAACTGTACAAATCAAAAGTATGTCATTCATGCAAAAATGTAAGTGCTATCACTCTTTTTAAAAAAAAAAAGAATATTAAATTTTAAATACCCTTAAGCACTTTCTGATTAAGTGTATACAGACATGATTTTTATATAATTTGAAAAAGGGAGGAGCACTGCCTAAATTTTAAAATGGCAGGAAAGCAAGCTTTTCTCATGATGTATAAAAGTATAAATGCTATTGCGAGATCTTTCGTACAGTTAGAAGAGCATAAGCAGTTGAATGCCAGGGTGCTTAATTATGATTTTTTCCTTTATCTGCTTCTCAGAAACTAATAACATTATCGTTTGTGGCCATCTAGTGGTGAATCCATTTTTAAATACACTAACCTTCTTCAGAATAGTAATAAACAAGTCCTCTGTGCAAAACTGAATTACGTAATACTTTAGGGGAAAAAACAGTTCTGTACATCTTTTTCACTTTTGTCCTCACAGTATTTTTCATAGGAGGATAACATCTCTGAAGATCATTTCCTTCTGTCCAGTTTCTTTTTAGTATCCAATTTTAATGTTTGTGAGAGGTTCATTTTATTCTGTAAATGTTTTTTAATGTCTAAGTCCTTAGTAATAAAGTAATAAATGTGTTTCTTAGGCCAAAATTTAAAAAAAAATAAATATAAACTGCATGTTTCCAAGATACAGAATATTCTCTAACATATCTCTGAAATACACATCAATTCTGAAAGCAATTCATATTCCTTGGTATCTATGACTCATGAGAAATTTGACAGATAGTATGCTGCTTCTCCTGCTTAAGTCCTTATTACTAAATTACTTTGATAATAATGTTTTTCTAGAATTCTTTTCTGAGCAATGGTTTTCAAATATTGTGGGAAAATTATTCTGTCATAAGTGTAAGGGATTAATATAAGGAAACAGTGTAGTAAAAGAACTAGGGCAAGACACATCTTGAATGAGATGAGTCTACATGGTTCATGAGGCCTGGTGGACTTTAAATCTGCTAAGTCCCTAACAAATGAGAAACTGAAATTTTGTTTGTATTAGAGAAATAATTCAATAAGCATATTAGTAGCAAATGTAAGCACTTGTATTTCTTCTTTTCACTAGATAATAGCAAAAATCTGAAAACTTTGTGGTTCCAGTATTGTTTTTTCCCTTAATTTGTGAAATGTTTTTTGTAATGATTTTTATTTGCCTTTTGTTTCTGTCATCAGTGTCATTTTTCATATCTGACCATTCCAACTAGTGGTTCCTAGAATTTTCACAATGTTGACATAGACTCCCACTCTTTTAATTACTCTAGTTATTTCTTCTATTTAATTTGTAGAATTCACAGAGATGACAGATAAGCATAATACAAAAAAACCCTTATCTAAACTCACTATCCAGCATGTCACCATCCATCCATTAACATTGAACATTGTCTCAGGATGGTATTGGGTTAATGAATGTAATGGTTTGTTTCATTTTCAGGTATTTGGAGTGGATGACAGCCAGGATTATAATAGGCCTGTTATCAACGAGAACCAGAAAGATTTAGTAAAAGATTGGGCTATAAATTCTGCTACAGTAGTGCTGGAAGAAAAAAGACCACTGAGTACAACTGGATTTCTTGACACAGAGGTAGAATTTAATTTTTGATGGTCTTCTTTTTTCTTCCAATAAGAGAGAGCACTAAGAACTGACCAGTAAGTGTTATACAGCAAACCTTTCCTGGAAAACATTAGCTCAGATCTATATTTATTCTATTTTTCTTAGGCCTTTATTGCCTTATCAAAACTTCTCCATCAGAGACAGTCACGTTACATTGTGAAAGTGTTTTGAACTTTGCTACCTTTCTATGTGCACTAACACCAGTGTATTGGAAATGTAGCAGGAGTTTCCTTGCAGTATACATTGGCACAATATTTATTTCTTTTAAGTTATGCAGCAGAACTAAGGAAAATTTGATTTTGTTTTATAGCCCAAAAAAAGTAACTATTAAAATTTAGAAACAAGTTGTATGAATTCAATGTGTGATACAAAGTCAGGTAGGAAAAAAAAAGTGGATAATAATTTTCAGATTTTTTTTCTGAAACCAGGACTTTAGGTTTTTATGTTCGCAGTTTGAGTTCTCCAGTGAGATGCCGCTCATGACAAGTTACTTATATTAGTTGCTTCAGAAGGAGTGTAATTTGAACAGTTGGTGAAAGATTTAGCACAGAAAAAGCCTCTGTTTATATATGGTGCAGAATGTGAACGAAAACTAGGTATTAATGGTATTTTGTATAGACATTGTGAGAGACATTGTGGTATCTTTGTGATGAGTAAACTGTAACTTGAAATGTGTCTGGAACAGAACAGGAGCAGAATTAATCTGATAACAGTAATGAGGCAAGTAACATTTACTTCTACTTCCCTTGGCAAACTGTTTCTGAAGTATGATTTTGTAAATTAGCAAACTTCATAAATGAGCAATTTTTTTAATATGTCAATAGCTTAAACTATGCTTTAGTGTGTCTGCAATGCAAATACATTGATTTTAGTATCTACAAATCTGTTTTTCCTAGAGAAGGTTTGTTTTGTCGTGGTTGTATTTTAGTTACTGTGAAGTCTTGAGACACTAAGTATATCACTGTGTCAAGAATATGTTTGACGAATTTCTCTAAGGTTACAGCTTCAAGTAAATATTGCCATACAGCATAGATGTATCATGTGGAAGAATTGTATAAACTTTGCCTTTCACCTTACTTCTTTGCACAAATTTATAACCACATTCTTCCTCTCTCTTTTTTATGCCTTTTGCAGCGTTCTGCTCGTTTGTGCCGTATCAGTTTTCAGAAGTATTGTTATTTTTCCACTTCTGTAATTTCATAAGCAGATTATATGATATATTTTATGAACATAATTAGGCTTTTCAAGTGTTATATTTTGCAAATAACAGGCTATGATTTTAGAAGACAGACTTCCGCAATCACAGGGCAGGTTTACAAAACCTTCTGGAAACAACATTCTAAAACTTTTGATTTAGGTTGAAATTACAGGAATGATGCCATTATATTACTGTGGCTGCTCCGCTGTATTAGAAGTTCTTTGCATTTTGGAAGAGAATAGGCTATTAGCATAATTTAAAATATGAGGCATGATGATGGGGAAAAAATGAAAATTGTTTAGTAAGTCAAAGAGCGAAACTGACATAAGCAATTTGGATATAGCAAAGATTAGTGTAAGAGATGCCAACAGATGAATGTGGAAGAAAAGCATATCAGAGAAAGTTAAAAATAGAAGTTGATTTATATATATATGTAGAAGTAAAAGCGAAGCTAGTTCAGAAAATTAGAGGTGTGTTTGGTAGAGAAATAATGGGAAAACAATCATGAGCCTAACTACTGAGAGAAGATTGTTGTATTTAAGGTCTTACTGCAAAAACTTGTACTCAAATTTGTTTTGTCATTAGGGAAAGGAGAGGCAGATGTGTTTGATTTATAAAGTATGGGAGCATCATGTTCTCATATACAAACTTTTCTGCTTGTGGGTTTTGGAAGACATACTGCATTACTGATCTGAAAATTATAAATTAATAAAACTTAGTCAAGATCTTGGCTGAATAGTCAAGTGACATCTGGGTAGCTCAGTATTCCTAGTCTTGCATCCACTCAGATTGGGAGGGGACCTTCTTCCAGCTGCCCATCACAGTTACTCCTGTAGATGATTTAGCAGAATGAGGTGAATTCAGAACATGATTGACACAGAAAAAACAAAGAGTACAAAATTAAGAAATTTGAATTCAGGAAGATAGAAAAGGTGGCCTGGGAAATTATAAAGATTTTATAAAAAGAATTTCACAGAATCACAGAATAGTTAGGGTTGGAAGGGACTTCTGGAGATCATCTAGTCCAACCCCCTTGCCAAGGCAGGGTAGGATCACTTAGAGTCACTTTGGGTGTTGAAAGTTCATTCTGAAGTTAAATAACTTTATAGGGCTTGTGAAATATCATGAATAACATTCTTAGAAAGGACCTAGAAAATGCTTTTCTTATTAAAGAAATTCTTGGCTTTTTTTTTTTTTTAATATGACAGTCCTTAGTACTTTGGGGTAGTGTTTGTCATGAGTAAAATGCAGACTGAATATCGTGACACGGTTGGATTGAGCCTGAATGCACTGGTTCATGCCTTTTCAATGGTTTCATATAGGCAGTAAAAGTACTAAATTAATCATTTTAAAATATTTAAATGTTTTTGTTTTCTGTGTTATAAGCTGCCACTTGCCAACCAAGGTAAGTGTGATTTAAGAACAAAAATTAAATAACATAAAGAACAAAGAGAGTATTGTTGTTGATATTAGTACTATTATTTATTCTTACTCTGTGTGCTTAATTAGTAAAAATACTGCAGGCATTTGGGCTAGCATTTATCATATTATCACTTCCATTTGATTTGCAGTGATCAGTCATCTATACTAACCACAACTCTTAAATAATGGTTTATCAACATTGTCTTTGATGTGCTTCTGTTTTTTTGCTTGGGGATTTGTTGGGGTTTTTTTGTAAGACCAAAACACAGTTAGAAAGAAACCTGATTCTTCATCTGCAGGGTCATCAATGCCATTGACTAAATGTTCCTTTTACTGTTTTGGATGCCCATTTCATGTCTTTCCCACTGAAGATAAAAGAATACTGCTGACATTATGAATATTGAATAACTTTATTCATGTAAATGTTTGCTATATTGCTTCTTGGAAGTGGAGTATTTAGAGTCTCTATCCTTTGTTTGCACTCTCTAGTTGAACTAATTAACTTTCCTTCTGTAGAGCAAACCATTCAGTTTGAAGTTTGATACTTTTTTGTTTGAACTTAGATGATGTACTGAAATGTAGGATGATGTGTCACCAGTATGTGAGATGTATTGTCAGTGGAAAGGGACAGTGTTGTCGCCATGGTTAAACTTCCTCTGTAGTAATGGCACTAAAACTGTTGCTAGGCTTGGTTAAGAACAGTGAATACAAGTCTAGGGAATGTACAAAAGAAGTCTACTCAGATTATTGAGGGAATGGAGATTTACCTTACAAGAACAAATCAATGCTGTTCATTTAGTCTAGCAAAGGAGAGGCTGAGATAGGTACAGTTGCTGGGTTTTGAGATATATAAATGTAGTAAATGTAACAGAAGGAAAACGAACTGTTTGAGATAGTTGTCAGTGTTCCAGGAACAAATTGAAGACATCGAGTGTAAATAAAGCATGTAGGGAAATTTGTAAAAGGATCATCACCCTTGGAGGAGTATTATTGTGAAGCAGGTAGAGTGGGAAGGGACTAAAAGAACTGCTTTCAAGACAGCACTTCATGATTCTTACAGCTTGAACTGGCTGGAGTTATGTGTCTGAAAAGAAATCTTTCCCTTTTTTTTTTTTCCCTTTTAAATTTTATTCAGCTGGTTTGAAATTTATTTTTAAAAACTTATTTTTCTGCTCTGAAATGCCCAAGTTTTGGGAATGCTTCCAGATATTATGTTTGTGTTGTGTGGATTTTTTTCAGATGTGAAGCCTGAAGCCCTAAATCAGGAGTCCTCAAACTA
>VXBA01003138.1:310-23569 GCA_013399895.1 Serilophus lunatus
GCTGTGGCTGGAGGAATAATTAACAGGAGTTGTTTTGTCAGCGGCAAAGCCCTCGCTGTCACCAGGGTGGCAGACAGCATCTGCTGTCTGGTCACCAACCGTGGGCCCGTCACCCTGGGCGCATCCCTGTCAGGATGGAGTTGAGGCTGGGAGCCAGGGAAGCCCGAATTCACAGCTTGGGAGGCTCCAGCGCTGAGCGCACCGAGATTTCTCTGGGTGGGTGGGTGGGGGACACCTTGGATGTATCCTGCCCATCTTCTTCGTGCGCTCCCCAAACCGGAGCGGGCGGGAGGCGATGGGCGCGTTAACCCCGTGATTCAGCACAGCCCAGGTTTCTCGGAGCCGGTGCGTGTCTGAGCAAATCGAGAATTGCCGAATCCCTTCTTGCCCGTCGCTGGATAAATTCCCGGCTCGCTTTGTTTACTTCTGAACTAATCAGCTTTGTGCCTCTACCTTGGGCTTTATCGCACCCGGGGCTCCCCGAGTTATTGCGGAGCGACTCCAGCCCCATTTGCAAAATCAAACCAGATGGGCGCTTTGTTTTTCCCTTACGGAGGGAAGGCTGGGAGTGAAAAGCCCTATTACAATGCAAATACCGGGCTGGCGTGAATATTCAAACCGCTGCGCTGCTTTTGAAGCTCTTTACATAAATTTATAGTGCTTTTATACGGCATCGCTGCTTTGCTAATCTGGAGTGGAGCTTGGTTAACAGCATCCTCGCTCTCTGCCAACGCTGGGGGGTTTTGGGGTGCACGGGGAGAGGTGGCATTGAGGTGCAAAGTGAAAATTATGAGCGTGGTCAATGGGGACGAAGAGCCGCCAGCTGTAAGGCTGACTCTGCTGGTGACCCTTGAAGAGCCGGGTGTGCTCTCAAGTGATTTACTCATATTTAGGTGCTTCATTGTCCTGTCGGGTTTTGTCTTTCCCTTTCCTTTTTGGCTTCTCGGTGCGACCCTTTGTGGAATCCCTGCTCCCAAGGGGTGTTGCAGGGTGGGCTGAGCTGGGAAGTCGCTCCAGCCCCATGTGGGGGTTTGGGGAGTGTGACAGGACCCGAGGGACCCTGTGTCAGGGGAGGTCCGGGTTAGATCTCAGGAAAAGGCTCTTCCCCCAGAGGGTGGTTGGGCATTGAGCAGGCTCCCCGTGCGATAGTTGCCAGAGCTTAAAGGAGCATTTGAACAAGGTTGTGAGGGTCACGGTGGGATTGTTGGGATGTCCTGTGCAGGGCTGGGAGTTGGGTTGGGTGATCCTTGTGTGCGCCTTCCAGCTCAGGACATTCTAGGATTCTTCACAACTGCTTTGCTGCAGCTGTGATGGACGAGATGGCTCATTAGGGGGAGGAGATAATGAGTTTGAGACAGCTTCAGCTCTGGTTTTCCAGCGAGGGGCTCAAGGGTCTGGTTTTGGTGGCTGCTGGACATCTCTTATAAACTTCACCATTAAACTCTGGGGTCCTGGTGGGTTTTACCAGCTACGTTCACATGGTCCTGGTTGTCACAAGTGCAGTGGGAAGGGAAAGTTGCTTTAAACCTGCCCACTCATGCTTGTGCCTCCAGCACAGGGTGGACACTGAAAGCAGGTGCTTGTGTTTTGGAGGTGGCCACAGGATTGTGCTCCACTGGATATTTACTGCTAATTGCCAGGCCCTTGTTTGAGTTGAGATAATCAAGAGTAGCAGCAAAAGTAGCATTTTCTTCTTGGTCCCTTGAGCAAAGCCACTGCCTTCCTCAGAGGTGGTTGGGATGAGGGCAGGGTACCCAAAGCCCTGGTTAGTGATGCAATCCATGGGACATCCAGGCAAAGCATCCCCAAAATCTCCATGTTGTGCAGCAGCAGATGTGATTTTGTATTGGTCTAGTGGAATGTGTCCCTGCCCTGTGGCAGGGGGTTGGAATGACGTGGTCATTAAGGTCCCTTCCAACCTGAGCCATTCTAGGATTCCAGTTCAGACTGTTTTTCACCCCAAAAAAAGGTAATTGTGCTAATTGTAGTTTTTGCTTGCTGATGCCATTGATTGACCAGGCAATTTGTGTCTTCATTAGCTCCAGGCTAAAGCTTGGGGGTTGATATTGATTCGAGGCACTTAATATGCAAAGCAGTAATTACTGGTTAAGCCTATATTGTTTGGGTTAAATTTAGCTGAGAATTTAGTCCTATCAGGCCCCTACATTGTGTGGCGTGAAGGTTATCTGGCTCTCAGGAGGGGGGTGGATTTAAGGGGAGGAAAGGAAAACTTCCTATTCTCATCATCCCCCAGCGCTTGGCTTCCCCAGGCTTTTATAGGGAGGACAGAAATAAGGAATAATGTGGTTGTGACTCCTCTAAATCTGCACCTTTCAGCGCTGCCTGCTCAAGCTGGTCATTTTGAGGGACTTGAAACGACACAGAAGGCCAGCAATAAATCTGAACAAAGTGATGCCCCTGTGCAGGGTCCCCTCTCTCCTCCTTTGCAGGGGACCAGGGGAGCCCCTGCTCAGCTGCTGCCCGCCTGCCCCTATTATCCCACAGCTCCGGCCTCCCTCCTGCATCTCAGCTGCTGGCCCATCTGGAGCAGAGATGAAAGGCTGGCCTTTAATTCGGGCTTTGTGTGCCTCTTGTGTGTCCCCCCTCCCCTCTCAGCCCCGTCTCCGTGCGGGAGGTGGCTGCGCACGCCGGGGCTCTGATGCCGCTGACCTCATTATTTTGACTGCTGGGGGATGCCAGGCAGCCTGGCCAGCTCATCAGGTAGGAGGGTTGGGTGGTTTCTCTCCCCTGTCGAAGGGCTGCTGAATAATTCAGCCGGGAGTAGGCATCTTGGGTCACCTTGTGCAGCCGGCTGCGTGCCGGAGCCGCCTTCCTAAGATGGAGGGTTGTGCAGGATGCGTGCGGGATCGCCCGGCTGCTGGCAGCTCCCTGCCTGCCTGACTGCCTGCAGGTAGGCAAAGACCCTTCTCCTTGGCTACTCATTCCTGGTGCTTTTGATGCTGGGAAGCAGGAAATCCTTTCCCCGGGCTCTGCAGGGCTGGTTGGGTCCCACTGAGCCCTGGGAGGTCTGGACGGTCCCTCGCTGTAGGGATGTGCCAGGGCCACCTTGCCAAAAACTCACCTGGGCTGTAGGGCAGGTCTGGCTCCAGGTAGGGACCATGCACCTGGTGCTGTTTTTCCTTTGGAGATTGTGTTTTTCTTGCTGGTTTTGTGGGCTCCCCAGTGCCTCCTCCATCCTGGAGCACATCTGGATTTGCCCAGGGTAAGGTTTTGGGGCTTCCTGCTGGTGTGGCACCAAGAGGGGTGACCCCAATGCTCTGGCAGCAGGGATGCTCAGGGATATGTTGGGAGGTGGCATTTAGCTCTCTGTGCTCTCTAACTGGGGGAACTGGTTCTGGCAGTGGAGGAGTTTTGGGGCTGCTGGAGACGTGTCCAGGGGGCAGGAGGTGACTGACCCTGAAGATAAATGGCTTGAAAAAGCCTGTGAAGCTCTGTGGGTTGGAGTCAGCTTTGCTGCAGGCTTGGCTGTGAGTTTTGGGGCTGCTGGAATGTGCAGGCAGGGCTCTCTGGCACCAGTCTGCAGCACCAGCCACTGTGGAGCCCTGTGGGTGCAGGTGGGAAGTGGGGATGCCTCTGTGAGAATGGAAAGTAGTTTGTTGCCTTCCTCCTGCTTGCAGGCACCTGGGGTTTTTGGGTGCTGCTTTCTCCTCTGTGCCCTGAGTAAGATGTGTCTGCACCCTCCCTCCTCCCCACAGCCCTTGGGTGCTGGGATAAGTCAGCTCAGGAGGGATCTGGGTGGGGAAAAATGGGTCAAGTACAGGAATATAGGGATGGGGAGTGTCCGTGGTCATCCTTGTCCATGCCAGTGCAGGAGGAAGGACAGCCAGGCTGGGCTGTTGCTGTCCCCTGGACCCTGAGTGATGCTTTGCACCAGCCCTGCATCCCTCAGCAGATGTGGGATCCCAGGGATGCTCTGTGTTGGCATCTGCTCCTGCAGCCAGTGAAATCACTGCTGCTGCAGTGTCTGCCCTGGAGATTTCCCAGTGGTTGGGCTGTGGTGGTGGCCAGGGAGGTGAAACTGGGCTGCAGTAGCAGCAGCTTTGCTTGTTCTGGGATGTCTGTGAGCATTGCTGGTGACACAGGCAGGCACAAGAACCCTGTGATCCTGAGAGGGGGCTGCTCCACAGCAGGGCTGGGTGATAAGGAGGTTTGGGTAGACCCCCTGTTTTGGGAAGTGTGGCTGAGATGAGCTTCAGCAGTGTCACCAAAGTAGAATTCACATGTTTAGCAGGTGCTTGGGCCATGGCTCAGGCTGGCCAAGCATCCCAGGTTTCCCAGTTGTGTGTCCTTGCAATGCCTGTTGTCACTCAGTGCACCCCAGTGATGATGGTGGCAATGCCTGTTTTGCCCCTGGGGTGGTGGCACATCCAAACCAAGGCTGTGTTGTGGCACAGGGTGACACTGCTGCCACCCCAAGCCAGCAGGGAGCCTCGGGCCAGTCTGGTAAATGGATCCAGCCAAATCTTCCATTTCAGACAGGAAATTTCCTTCTACACCCTTGCCAGAACAGTTCCTGGGGCTGACATCCTCAGTTAGCAATGGATGGGTGGGGTGAAAAATTGTCTTGGAGGGAAGGATGAAGCCTCTGGGGGAATCACCTGGGCTTTGTGTGCCTGGTACAGGACACCAGTTATATTTCAGCTGTTTCCATGCTGGAGTCAGCTCTGCTCTGGGGCTGGATTTGCTGCCACTTCAGCAGTGTCTTCTCTGCCTTCAGCCAGGGTTTGACCTGAAGTACCTGAAGAAAAGAAGTGCAGTGAATGTTTGGCAGTGCTGGGGCAACGATTGGACTCTTATCTTGGAGGTCTTTTCCAATCTGAATGATTCCATGGCTCTATCTTTGGCACAGGCTGTATTGGTGGGGGGGGGGATGTACACAATGTCTGGCTGGCCTGAGGTGTTTGGGTTGGGGTCTCCTGCCCTCCCCTCCACATGTGGAGCCCCACACTGTGTTCCCTGCAGCTGCTGAGCTGTTGCTGCCCAGATGGTTATCTCCTCATGCAAGCATCCATCACCTGCAACACCTGGAGATCAGTGGAGCTCAAGGGAACAGTTTTCCCCTGCAGCACCTCAGCTGCTCCAGCTGAGCCAAAGGAGCCACTCCTGGAGCTGGTTGTGAGGTGGCACTTAGGGCCAGGCCACGTGGGGCTGTCCCCACCTTTGAGTTTGGCCCTGCAGCCTTTTTCCCCTTGGTCTTTCTGCTGGGACTTCTGGCTTCCCCCATTGGGATGGAAAAGGCTGGAGCAGTGATGGAGCACCAGGTTCACTCAATGCCAACAAACAGAGATGCCAACAGCCTCGTGGGCAGCTCCTGCACCACCCCTTGGGGTTCTTCACTGTTCCATGCTATGGGCACCTTGGTCAACATCCACCTGGGCCATCTCTTCCCACAGGTGAGCGTGGCAGGCTATGGGATGGATGAAGCTGAGCAGGACCAGTATGAAGCTCGCCTCAAGGAGCTCTTTGACAGCTTTGACAGCACAGGCACGGGGTCCCTGGGGCAGGAGGAGCTCACTGACCTCTGCCACATGCTGCACCTGGAGGAGGTGGCCCCGGCACTGCAGCAGACCCTCCTCCAAGGAAACCTCCTAGGCAGGGTAAGTCTGGGGAGCTGGGGGGGTGCAGGCAGCACTGGGCAGCTGCTCCTGTGTGTGTGGAATGGTCTTGGAGAGAGACTGAATGTGTGTCATTTGTGAATATCCAACATCCCTAAGGCTCTGGGGCTGCAGGACTCGTGGGATCTGTTGGTCTGTTCAGCAGGGTGGGCACAGGGTGACTTCCAAGAGGGGAGTGGGTGATAGTGGGGAAGGGAACTCCTCTGCACTGTCTGCATGTGGTCTGAGACTCAGAAACCATCACTTTAGGTTTAGTCTTGTGCACTGGTGTGTTTTTCCCAGTGTCCAAGGCCAGACCAAGTGCTGGGTTCTTGCTGCTTGGCTCACGGGCTGCCTGTGTCCCCAGCACCAGTTTGTGCTGCTGCTGGCCTGGGTCACCTCCCCAAACCAGCTCACCAGGTGTTTGCACAAACTCTGCAGCCCTTGGGATATGCAAGGAGGACCTAAATCCAGGGCTTGAGCCTGTGATTTACATCAGCTTAAGCTGTAGTTAGTCTGGTGGGGCCACGTGCAGTCACACATGTTCGTCTCAGAATATTGTCCAGCTTGGGCAGTTGGTGGCTGAGCCACCTTTGTCCATGTCACCTGGTGCTGATGTCTTTCCAAAGCCATTTTTTTAGCTGTGGTTGTACCTTTATAGAGTTAAATGCCAGGGCACTGAGCAGAAGCTGTTTGCCCTTGGGGGAAAACTCAAGGTTCAGCAGTGAATGTCCTTGTGCTTCTGCGTTAAGTCTTTCCTGGCACGCTGTGCTCAGAGTTCATTGGATCCTTCCCTTAAAATCACCCTGAAATCCCATCACTGCTCATTAAAATCAGAAAATGTGGAGCAGGGCAGCCAGGGCTCTCAATAGATGAGCTAACCAGCTATTCCAACCCCAATTTCAGATCAAACTGCAGCTTTCACAAAGAAAATAATTCCTTTAACAAATGAAGTCTCCTCTTGCTTGCCTGCCCTGGGGCCATAGTAATTCTGCTGACAGGGAGTGGTGCTGGAGCTGGAGCAGGGGTGGACCCAGATGGAGGTTTCTGACCTTTGGAGTTGCAGTGTGGCACTTCTTGGAGCACTGGAGACATTCCATGCTGCTCCATCATCTTGAGCTTCCACTACTTGGATGGTTTTACAGGATTATGGAATGGTTTGGGTTGGAAGGGACCTCAAAGCCCATCCAGTTCCACCCTCTGCCATGGGCAGGGACATCTTCCACTATCCCAGGTTGTTCCAAACCCTGTCCATCCTGTCCTTGGACACTTGCAGGGATGGGGGAAGCCACAGCTTCTCTGGGTAACCTGTGCCAGGGCCTCCCCACCCTCACAACCAAGATTTTCTCCCTAATATCTAATCTAAATCTGCCTTCCTTCAGCTTAAAGCCATTTCCCCTCATCCTGTCATCTGGCTTTAGGACTTGTGGGATGGTGGGAGAGAGGAAAAGGAAGGGCATTACTAAAGATGTGGCTTTCACAGCTGGTCAGGGCACCAAAAAGCTCCAGCTAAAGCATCCTGAGTGTTTGGTCACACTCACCCCATCCCAGCCAGGAGCCCCCACCCATGCAAGCTGTCCCAGGGCACGAGGCATCCCCTTTTATTCCATTCCCTTTGTTTTTAGGAATGGTTTCCCCTTGCAACCTGCCACTTGAACGTGGGGATAATCTTTGTCTCCCTGGTGTTTGTGCTCGTTAGCAGCAGCAATGGCCCATGTCTAAGCAGGAGCTGGATTTAATAGCAATCCTATCCTTGGGGTTTCCTAGGAAGCTCATGGGGAGAATAGCAGCAAACATGTTGCTCCCTGAGCACAGACTTCTTGCACCTGCCCCGCCGGCTCCTCACTGCAGATGGTCCCAGCCTTTGTTTGCCTGCACTTCCAGAGGCTGGGATTTATGGCAGGGCACCAGGGAGGGGGGTGGTGGGGGATGGTTTTGTCTGCTGAGGGGCAACTCTGCGGGGCCACGTGCTTGCTTTTGTGCTGGGGGCTTTGCTCCAGGGATGAATCATAGAATCCCAGAATGGTTTGGGTTGGAAGGGACCTTAAAGATCATCTCATTCCAACCCCCTGCCATGGGTGCAGGGAGTGCTTGATTGGACCAGGAGCTGAGTTGGAGTCTGGCAGAGGGCTGGATGTGCTGCCTTGGGGATTAATGGGGTCTGGTGAGGGGCTGTAAATCCTGCCCCTGACTCGTGGCAGAGCCAAACCACCCCAGAACTGGGTTCCTTGCAGGATTGCGTGCGGAGGGGATGCTCGCAGCAATTCCTGGGATTCCTCAGGAAGGCAGATCTCCTGGGATTCCTCAGGAAGGCTGTTTCCTCAGGCCCTTCACACTGGGTGGTGGGAGAGGGAAGATGTGTGCAAATGTGTCCATCTGTCTGCCCTCTGTGCCCTTTAATGAGCAGCAAACTCATGGTGTCTCAGGGACAGTGCACATGGGCTGCACCACATTGGGCGATGTGCTGGGGTGTGAGGCATTCCCTGGAAATCATGCCCCACTCCTGGAAGTGTTCAGGTTGGACAGGGCTTGGAGCAACTTGGGATGGTGGAAGGTGTCCCTGCCCATGACAGGGGGTGGAAGGAGATGATCTTTAAGGTCCCTTCCAACCCAAACTAATCTTGCACAGGGACTGTCCTTGGCACCATCCTGGAGCAGGGATGTGGAGTTTAGGTTTCACCTGCACTCTTGCATTAGCAGCCTGCAGCAAGGACACCCATGGCATGGGGTTTCACTTGTCAGCTCCCTTCAGTGCCATGGCTGGTGTCCTCTTGCAAAATATCCTCCCTCTGTGACCACAGTGGTGCTGTTCCCCTTAACGTGCAGTGGGTTTTTGCATGCCGAGCAGCAGACGTGGTTGCAAGGTTGCAGGATTGCCTTATTCTGATGTTGCTGCAAAATTGCCCTCTTAGAACCCGAGGGAAGGGCTTGAAGCAGTGCCAGGGGAGGGTTAGGTTGGTTATTGGGAAAAGCTGCTTTCCTCAGAGGGTGGTTGGGCACTGGAACAGGCTCCCCTGGACAGTGGCCACAGTCCCAAGCCTGACAGAGCTTAAAGAGCATTTGGACCAGACTCCTGGGGACAGAGTGGCATTGCTGGGGTGTCCTGTGCAGGGCCAGGAGTTGCACTGTAGGGTCTTTGTGTGTTCCTTGCAGCTCAGGGTATTTTGTGACTCTGTATCTTCCCCACTAGACATTTCCCTCTGCATCCTCCTGGCTGCCTCTGCTAGAGGGAATTTGCAAACAGGGACAGAGCTTTGGGAATAGGGCTGTGATTGAAGATCAAGGAGAGGGAGCTGGAAGGAGCCACCAATGCCAGTTTGCCCTGGAGAGACAGGGTGTGCAAACTGCTTTGCATGGCAGGGACCAACAGTGGGAAGCAGCAGGTACCTTGGCACATGCACACACTCTTTCTAGTGCTAATAAGTCACAGCTTCAGAGGGAAGTGGCTGTAAAGCAGGCGTGGGATTTCTCAGAGGAGCTGGGGTTGCTCAGCAGCTGCAGCTTGGTTGGTTCCTGATTCTCGTGGGGAGGCTGGGCTGGTGGTGCCTCTGCTGGTTTTAGTCTTGTTTGCCTCTTGATTTACTTGTCCTGGGAAAACTCCCCTCCCCAGGGAGTTGATGTGCCCTCGGGGCTCTGCACAGTGCTGGTGGGGTTTGCAGGGACACGTGCCCAGTTCCTGATCCACAGTCTCTGTGTAGGCACAGATGTTGTGCCATCACATCCCAAACTCTGCTGTGTTCAGGCTGGTTTGGATCAGCCTGGAGTTGCTGTTTGAGACCCCCACGAACAGATCACAAGTTGGCAGCTCCAAAATAGAATCCCAGAATGGTTTGGGTTGGAAGGGACCTTGAAGATCACCCAATTCCAACCCCCTGCCATGGGCAGGGACACCTTTGACTAACCCTGCTTGCTGCAAGTCCCATCCAACCTGGCCTTGGATGCTTCCAGGGATGAAGCAGCCACAGCTTCTCTGGGCACCCTGTTCCAGTGCCTCACCAACCTCACAGAAGCGTTTTCTGTAGCATTTGTGGCTCTGCTGTCCAGGGCTGCCTTGCCCAGCTTGTACTGAAGACCAGCTCTAGTTTTATGGGTTGTATTTCTCTGACTCTGAGCATTCTCAGCGTGCAAACACGCAGCATCCAAAGTCACATGGGCACCACAGAGGCTGGTTTTCCTGGTTATCTAGTGTTAGGAAAACCTCTGACCTGTCCTGAAGAATAATCCCCTGCTGCCAGCTGGGGCTCCACCTCCAGAGTGGGTCCCTGCCACTGGGAAGGCATCAGGGAAACTCCTGTTCCTGTGCTGCTGATTTGCATTTTAAATGCTGCTGTGCAGCCAAGCACAGCACTGGCACAGGGGGCTGGAGGATGGCCACGTCCTGCCCTGCAGCCTGATCTTCCATGGGCTCCTTTGGATGCCGTGGTCATGGTAAAATTGCTCCGTGGTTGCAATGCCAGAGCCATCTGTCCCTCGTGCAGCTGAGTGAGGGCTCAGCATCCCCCCCCTTCACCCTTCCTCCTCTTCAGTAATGCAAACACAAGCTATGAGCTCTTTGGGCAGAGCCTGGGATGTGTCAGTGGTGCTACACACCTGCCCAGGTGGTTTTACTCTGCTGTGTAACTCCTATTTGCACGAGTGATGCAAAGTGAGTTGTATTTTCTTGCTGCCATGGGGTACAATCCAAACCCAGCCCCAGCACCCATCCAAGGGACTGGCTCTGTTACTGTCACTGTTCCCTTCCTGAGAAGATCCCATGGGGAGGGAACCTGTAATTCGAGCACCCTCATCTTTTATTCATCCTCATTTACTCTAAATGTCAAGTTTTTTTTTTAATGGGGAAATTCTCCCATCTCTGTAAACTGTTCAAGTACACCAGCGTTTGGAAATGCATGGCAGCAATTAGTATTCAGATGAAGGCATCCCTGATGAGTTTCTTTGCTGAACATGGTTTTAATTGTGTTTAAAAAACATGTTGAAAAATGTTTTAGAACCACAGGGGTGATTGGCACTGCCTGAGCTGTGGTGTGAGGAGCTCCCTTGCACCTCTGTGGTTTGTTCACCTGTGTCCCCTGCCTGCCAGGAAGCTTGTTGGCCTTTTTGGGGGGGCTTGCTTGACCCCAAAAACAAGCTGGAGGACTTCAAACCTGAACTTTGCTGCTTGTGCCTCCCTGAGCAGCATTAAAATCCCTCTGACTGCAGCTCTGGATTTTCCCTCTGCCAGCCAGAGCAGCCTCGGTGGCTTCTTTAAATACAAAAATCTCTTGTTCAATGCTAAAAATCCTTCCAAGATTTATTTAGCCAAAAGAAACTGTAGCAGCCAGCTCTGCCTTGCCACTGACCCATGTCAAATAGCTTCTCCAGCTGTCCCCCACGGCTGGAATTGCTGACATTCCCCAGCAGGGCTGTGGAGGAGCTGCAGCCCTTCTGTGACTGTTCCTGGCTGTGAGGCAGGAGGCTTTCCAGGAAGGCACAGATGGAAAAGCATGGAGGGGGGGAAAAAGCCTCACTGGCAGGATCATCTCTGTGTTTTTCCCAGCCACTCTCTCCAGAGCTGGTGTTCCCCATCCAGCTCTTGCAGAACTACAGGAGCTGGGGCAGGACTGCCCCCTGGAAAGGGTTGAGACTTTCTGCCCATCCACTTTGGAAAGTGGTTTTTGAAGCTTAATTAGGGTAGTGGGGCATTTACACAATGGAATATCTCATCCCTGATCAGGAATGGATGCTCACTGTAGAAGCCACTGACTGTGGCCAGGTCACCTCAAGTGATGGAGATGCTCCCTGCTCCTTTGGATGTGTTATTTTGGCTTCTTCCTTGCTGGAAAAAACCAACCAACAGTGGCTTTGGGTCATTCTGTGATGGTAATAATATTTTCCACGTGCCCAAAGATGCTGGCTGTATCTTCATGCCCTTTACTGTCACTTCTCCAGGCTCCAAGGCTGAAAGAGCTGAAATTCCTTCATTGTCAGCAGACAGAGGCATGCTCTTCTTTTAGTGTGGTGTTCTGAGTGATTTCCATTGCTGCCCATCACCCTGCTGGGTTTTTAGCCTCATATTTAACCATCTGCACCAGCTGACTGCCTCTTTTTTCCTTTTTTTTTTTCCACAGGTCCACTTTGATCAGTTTAAGGAAGCACTTATCCTCATCTTATCCAGAACCCTATCAAATGAAGAGCACTTCCAAGAACCAGGTAAATACTAAAATTATCTAAAATCATACTTTTTTTTTCTGGTTTTGCAAAGCACATGTGGATGGCTCTCACAGAGGAACTTGGAGAAAGTGCTTTTTAGGGGCTGAGATTGGCCATCCAAGCAGAAAAGCCTGGTCTAGGGAGAGTTGAGGTCTGTTATGGAGCCTTGTGAAAAAGCATTTTCAGAGCTATGAGATATTTATATCCCATTACCATGATCTAAATGCCTGGAGAGGCACGTGATGTCTGTGTGCAGACAACTATAACAAGCACTTGAGATGCTCAGGATGTCTTATGGCTGTGAGTTGGGCTGAGGTCTCTCCATCACTTAATGCTTCTGGTGGCCAGGGATGCTTTAGGAGTTGATGGTTGTGGGCAGGCAATCAAATGGCTGCTCTAATGCTGCTGCTGGAGCTTTTCCCCACCTGGGATTAGTGTTGGGTTTTATATTTTTAAAGTCCATTTTGTTTCCTTGTGTCAGAGATGAGTGGGATGTAGGAGGCTTCTCTGTATTTCTCCCAGGAAACACTCTGGTCTGAGGTGTTCCTGAACAAGAGGAGCCCCCTGACAAGTGAGGTTGGGGCTGGTTGGAGAATCCCCAGAATGGTTTGGGTTGGAAGGGACCTCCAAGATATTCCAATTCCAACCCCCTGCCGTGGGCAGGGGCACCTCCCACTATCCCAGATTGCTCCAAGCCCCATCCAACCTGGCTTTGAACACTTCCAGGGATGAGGCAGTGCTGTGAGTCCTCACTGTCCTGTTTTTTTTCCCTTGCTTTGTCTGTGTGTGCCTTGAAAATGTGGCTTCCAGGCTTTCCCTAGGAGAAGATGTGGTTGCAGTTTCAGTGTGTTGCCCCCTCCCCTTTAGTGCACAAGGAACTAACTGGTGGAGCTGGGAGCACTGGGAGGTGTAGGCTGAGCCCCTGCAGCTCCAGCTGGTATCACACCTGTATGTAAATCCTTAATCCTGTCTTTGGAGCAGTAGGGGAGCAAAATCCCCCAAGGAGAAAGCAGCTTAGCAAGGGTGGAGAGGGAATCTCCAGGTTTCCTCTCCTGGAGCATCAATCTCAGCTGGAACATCCTGCTCTGGAAAGAGCTGCCTGCCAGCAAAATTACAACTTTCCCCCTTAAATAGGCTGCAAAAACCACAGGGTTGAAGAGAGGTGATTGATGGATTATTTCTATTTTCCACCTCTCATTTCCAAAGCTCTAAGAGCCTCTACTGCTTAGAGGGAGATGGGTGGTGACAGCTCTTGCACCCGGCATTCCTTAATGGAATTTCCAAGTGCAGGTCAGTGGGTGCTTGGGAGTGGGGGGGGGGGAGCATTAGTGGTGTGTGGTGAGGGGCTGGATCTGCTCTGATCCCGTGCAGCCCCTTGGAAAGGAGCTGGCACAGAGCAGGAGGCAACCCCAGCACCCCAGTGAACCAGAACTAATCCAGCATTCTGCATTTATTGGGGAATCATATGGCTGAGAAGCTCCAGCTTGATTGAAATGTAAATACATCTTCCAGAAACAGCTAAATTTGGGGGTTATCACAGAGGAAATTACCAGAGAAGCCAGAGAGCCCTCCTTGGGGACACGTTTGTCAGCTGGTTTGGAATGGCAGGGAATCAAAGGGCATGGGGTGCAGGTAGGGAGGCAGCACCAGGCAGGCCTGGGAGGCATTTTATTTTTAATGCATTTTGACAGGTTGCTTAATGCCAAAGTCTTTGCTTCTTTTAATTTAGATCAAACTGGAGATTGGGAGAACAAGCTGCTTTGTGCTGTTGGTGTCAAACTGTCAGGGAGTGTGGAAATGCTGGTGTTCTACCCTGCCCCAGGCTTGGGAAAAATTGAGTTAAGAGCTCTAAATCATATCATTTAAATGAAAATTTAATTTAGGGGGGAAGGGAGGGGGGGGGGAGCAGAGATTTTTGAGGCTGTTTGCTGAATCTGTGGAGTTTGATCTATCACAGTATTAACAAGGTTAAAACAAGGTTCTGGAAGGAAGCAACTGTGTGCTGTGATGCTGTGGCTTTTATCCAGGGATTTGGGTGTTGGGAAGGTCCCCTCTGGCTTGGGACCAAGGGAGGGCTTGTGACTTTGGTCTGTTCTGCAGCCCCTGACTGTGTTGCATGGCCAAGGGAACCTGGCTGGGGACAACATCCTTTGCCCCTGTGGGTGCTCCTGGCTCAGGGAGGGTGACAGGAAAACATGGACCTGTTGGAATGAGTCCAAGGGAGGGGCCACCAAGTTGATCAGAGGGGATATGGGGAAGGAATTCCTGGCTGGGAGGGTGGGCAGGCCCTGGCACAGGGTGCCCAGAGAAGCTGTGGCTGCCCCATCCCTGGCAGTGTCCAAGGGCAGGTTGGAGCCGCCTGGGACAGTGGGAGGTGTCCCTGCCCAGGGCAGGGGGGATTGGAATGACATGATCTTTAAGGTCATGCCCAACCCAAAAAGACTCTGTGACAGGGCAGTCCCTGGGGTCACAGCAGGATCCCTGAGTTGGGGACAAGGAACCAAAACTGCCATAGTTCCTGCAGAAGCAGCTGATGAGGTTTCCTCATTTTGGGTGGAAGCATCAGGTGGGAAAAGCACTCAGGCTTAGAGAGAGCAGCTGATAGATTTATAGGGTTTTTTTTTTCCTTTTTTTCTTGGCAAAGAGGCAAAATTCCCTTTGCAGAGGGGAAGATTGGCAGGGAGGATGGTCCTGGCATGCTGTGGGAAGCAGCCCTGGAAACCAAGGCAGGCAGAGCTCCCAGTGCTGCTGTCATTGTCATCAGCTCTGTCCCCTTGAGGACACCAGTGTTGGGGACACAGACCCAGCTGTGAACCAGAGCATCAGCTGGCTGGGCAGAGCTCTGCTGGGAAGAGACATGGGGGGATTACAGAAAAAGCAGAAAGAGGCTTGAGTGTGGTTGAAAATAGTGATTCTTTAAGTTCCTGAGACCTGTGGGGCTGGGCTGGGTGCTGCTGCTACTGCTGCTCTTTGTGGGTCACTGTTGGGGGCAATAAAATAAATTTAAAGGTGGTGAAAAGAAGGGGGGAAAAACCCCTGTTATGTGGGTGATTAGAGGAAAAAAAAGTCAGGCTTTTTTTTTTCCTCTCCATTATAGCAAATAAAAAGTGTGTGGAAGCTCAGATAGGGAGGGATTACTGGGGTGGAGTGCAGGATTACAGGAACACCCAGGAGAAATTAAAGAGCAGTTTGACGCCATCATCCCCGTGGTCACGAGGTGTTGTTGGGTTTTTTTCCTTCCCAGCATGTAGAGACAACAAAAGTGCCCTCCCAAAAAGGAGCTGGTGGGGATGAAACCTCTGAAGGGGTTCAGTCAGTGGGGGGGAAAGGTTGCTCAGGTGGCTGCAAAACAGGTATAAAACTGGTACTAGTGTCCAGACAGGGATAGTTTAGGCACAGATGATGCCTTTGGGTTGAAATACATTGATTTTTGGGTTGTGATGACCCAGCTGTGGCTCCTCTCCACCTCCATTGCTGAGCCTGAATTCTGAAATAGGGACTTGGAGGAGTTCAGACATACCTGGTGCCTCAGGGGATTAGGATTTAGCAGATCCCAGCTGCCATGTGCTTTGCCCAACAGTTGGAGCATCCCTGCCTTCCAAATCTTAAGCAGCAAGGAAATTAATTTCACCTCTAAATGCCAGGCTTGTGGGACGAGGGTCTTCCTGCTCTAAACCCCCTTTTGTCTGTGTTCCAGGGCTTTGATGCTGAGCCCAGGAGAGGGGAGCCCCCCCCCTGCTCATTCCCAAGCATCTGAGGGCAGAGCAGGAATTTGCAATGACTTATCTGGTGCAGAAAGGCAGAAAATCAAGTGTAAATCTCCAACCATGGAGATATTTCACTGCTGAGATGGACGGGGTGGGAGGGAGGAAGAAACCCTGTCTGTGGTGCTTAAATGAGGGAGGCTTTGTGAAATAATTCAGGTGTCTGGGGTTTTTTTATCAGGAGGTACTTTGGGGGCTACAAACCCTCTGGATGATGGGCAGGAAGGTGAGAGGCTTGTTCTCTCAGCCTCCTACTCCTGCCCCCAGCCTGTGGGCAGATCAGACCCCAGAGTTTAATTAGGTGCAGGCTCTTGTGTGTGTGTTTTACTAAGCCTGAGTGTTGCCGAGGGCTGCAGGAAGCAGGGAGGGCTCAGCCTATTTTATTTTTCTCTTTTCCCCCCCCTTTGTTAGTGCCTTGTCAGTCACACAGTAATGGGAGTCTGTGAGCAGCAGCATCTCACCTTCCTGCTGGTGGGAGAAGCAGATCCCAGAGGCTGGACCATGAGCATTCTCTGCTCTGTTCAATACAGGGGGAATATTTTACTTTTTGGAGGGGATCAATAGCACACAGGGCTATCTCATGGGGATCTGCCTCGCTGAAAGCCTTGATTTTTGACATCTCCCTCCTGTTCCTCCTTTGCCTTTGAAAGCAGGTATGGATTGAGCAGCTCTTTCCATCTGAGGGTTGGACTTTGATGATCTTAGAGGTCTTTTCCAGTCTTAATGATTTTATAATCCTCATCATTTTTGGCTGGTAGTGAGCAACTGTTCAGCACATCACTGAACTTAACTGCCTATGGGAAACACAAGTGGCAGCTTTTTGCTGGTGTGTGTCCTCAGCATTCCCTAAATATTGGGAATGGCAGGAACATCAAGGGTAGTGGCTGCTGTGCCGTGGGTTTGGGTTGGGAAAGCAGGAGGTGGAGGGACTTAGAGGATGCTGCAGGTGTGGGAGGTATCCATGGACACCTGTTCCAGAGATGATGGTGCATGAGGCTCTCTGGAAAGGAGATGGATTCGTGCTTCCAGGGATGAGGCTGCAGGATGTGGTCCCCTGTTGGCAGTGAGGCATGAGGTGGGGGCAGAGATTTAACCCAGTGTTAACAAAAGCACCCTGGTTCTGGAAACAAGATTTCAGGGTGCCTGAGCTGGATCCCTTCAGTAGCTGGGCCCACTCACACCTGCTTTGAAAGTAGGAGCATCATTTCTGCTCTCCTTAAGCTGTGAAGGGTCACCTTTCCCTCCTGGGGATTTTCTCAGACTTCACAGTTTTATAATTACAAAGAGAAAATAAGCTCACCCAGGGTGCTCAGACCAAACTGAAGAGGGAAATCAGCTGCCAGCCTCAAAGCTTAAAACACAGAAGTGGGGGGATGCTCCCATTCCCATCCCTGTGCTTCCAGGGGGCACAATGTGAAGGCACTTGTGTTTCATAGTCCTGGAGTGGTTTGGGTTGGAAGGGACCTTGGGGATCATCTCATTCCAACCCCCTGCCATGGACAGGGACACCTTCCACTAGACTACACCCCCAGCTGGATTATCCAGCTGCAGCACTGGTTAAACACAGTGTGATGGGGCTGGAAAACAGGATTCTTTGGGAAACCCAAAAGGAAATTTAGCTGCTTTTCCCCACCACATCTTTCCAAAGACAGATGGGCACGGAGGTACGTCTGTCTTTAGGAATAAAAAATGATTTCTGAAGAAAAACAAAGCCCCCAGCCCTCTGGTGCAGGGAGGGAGAAAATAACTGGGTGGATGAGTTGCCACAAATATTAGCATTTCAGAGGGAGCTGCCGGCTGGAGATTGTTCACCACCGGCAGGCTTTAATAGGACTGATAAGGTTTGCTTTTGTTCTGGGGCTCTTACTTAATCAGCCTGTCTCCTCGAGATTTTTCTATCGGCTCACTCCATCGCCCAACTTTCATGTGCGAGTCCCAGCTGCAGCAAATCTTGTTAAAATGGCCTTGTTCAAACACAGGCACCGGGTTTGTTCCCTAGAGCTGCACCACGGCTGGATGGAGTGCAGGGCTTCAGGAATCAAAGCACTCCTCGTCCTGTGTATTTTATAATTCATTGCATAGCTAAGTTGCAGAATGTTGGTTTTTTTTCCCCCCCCCTCTAACAAGCTTGAAGCCTTTTCTTCCCTATCTGAAGGAATATTATCCGAGGAGGCATTTGGGTAGGGGGGGTTTAGAGACCTGCTGCTCTCCGTGTCTCCTTTGTCAGTGATGGAACAGCTTATTAGTATTGCACTCTTGCATTTATTTTGTATCAGAGCCCTCTGCAAATAAAATTTTCAGAAGCTGCTGCTCTTGCCACTGCAAGTGGCAGAAAATAAAAGATGATGGAGTCCTGGGGGGGTTTCAGCAGTCAGGTTAGCAAACACTGAAACAAAAGCGTGGCACAGAGCCTTCCCCTAATTGAATCCCTGGTTAATTTGGTCCTTGGTTTAATTTGCCCCCTGCTCCAGACGTCGGATGATTCTCACTGAAAACAGCCCAAAACGTGCTTATTTATTTTTTTTGTTTTGATCCTTGTCTCCGAGTGCTCCCGGATAATTCGGTCCCCGAAGGCAGAGGCTTGCTGTGGGAAGCTGGAGCCGGGGAATGTGAAGCCCCTGTAATTAGATGAGGACTCCAAAGGGTTATTTAGATCCTGCAGTTGGCATGGACTGCTCAGCACGAGCTGGGACCTGCCCCACAGTCGCCCGGATCAGCTGCTTGTGTCGGTCCCCCCTCGAGAGATGGTCGTCTCCAAACTTGCCCAATTTTATTTTTCTCTTCACCCAGTTGTTTCCTCACTTCTAATGGAGCTGAAACTTAAATCCACTAAAAGCAGCAGCAGTCTGAGGGATCTGGAGACTTGAGCTGCCTAAGTGCAATGCTGCCCCTAATTAAACCTGCCCGGTGCTGCTAATGGAGATTAGTGCAAGGGGGAGAGACCTAATGGACTTTCCATCCCAGGCTCTTGGAGAGGTTGAGGGGGTGTCTCCACATCCTGTTAACTTGATCTGGGAGTTGGGGAAGGGTGAGGAAGGAGGAGCGATGGTTCCACTTTGTGACAGGTTTTTTGGGGGGGAGATGAGCAGAACCAGTTCCAACCCTTCTAGCCCGATGCCATGGTGGGGGTGGTGGTCCAGGGAAGGAGCAGCCACTGGATGTTGAGCGGTGGGAATGGTGGTGGCAATTCCAACCAAACCAGTGTGTTTTGACCTGGGAGCACAGCCCCCAAAAATCACGTTACTGATGTGTTATGTGCTTGAACTTCACAGATTCTTCCCCAGAAGCACAGCCCAAGTACATCAAAGGTGGCAAACGCTACGGCCGGCGTTCCCTGCCGGAATTCCAGGAGTCGGTGGAGGACTTTGCTGAGGTGACAGTCATCGAGCCCCTGAGCGAGGAGACGCATCCCACACACATCCCCTCCAGCGAGGAGGTGAGCAGGAAAGGGATGAGCTTTGGGATGGGCTTGTCTCCCCCAGCCATCACTGCTCCCCACATCCAAAGGGCGTTTGGATGTCCTTGAAGCCTTCCCAGCAGAGAGGCCGTGGTTGCCCTCCTTGCCTGTGCCAGGCAGCACCTCCCTTGCTCCAGCCCCAGATTCCCATCCACAGGGCTGCCGTGGGAAGCCGGGAAGGAGCCAGGGGTGATGAGCTCCGGGTGCTGGTGGTGACGTGCGCCGGTGCCGCTGGCCTCGCCGCTCTCCTGGCTCCAGCGTGGGCCAGCAATTAGGCGAGGGCTGTCCTGCTGCCTCCGTGGCTAACCAAGTGTGGGCTGGGAGCTAAAGCAGCAGACGGAGCACGTCCGCATCCATTAGTTCAGCTGCCAAAATCTGGCTGTGGCTCCCGAGGCCTCTGGCAGAGGGGATGGGGAAAAGGGGTGGTGGGCAGCAGAGCTCTGCAGCCCCAGTTGGATGCCTTGGAGTGGTGACTGAGGCTTGCTCAAAAATCCAGATTTATTCTTTTTTTAAATTTATTCCTGATTTTATCATCAAAATTCGTGGCTCCCTTTGTGCCAGTGCTTTCAGTCCTGAAATCTCCTCTTGCTTCCCTAGGCAGAAAAGCCAAAGGAGCTGAGTGGTTGGGAATGGTGTGTGTTAGCATAGCCACAGTGGCATTTCCCAGGAGCTGGGCTGCTTCCAGCCTGCCCTGGTTTGCCAAGTATTGTTGATTCAGGAGCACAGGGTGGGAGTTTTCCAATGGGAAGGAGTAGTGCTGCTTCTTTCTCCCTTCCTCTCTCTTGGCTTCACTTGTGAGATGGAGAGGGCTCTGCAGCCACCTTTGTAGGGGGACACCCAACCCTGCATGGGAAAGCAAGGGAGAAACTTTCAAGTTTTCAATATTATTCCTATGCAGCTGAGCTCAGAAATGCAAAGAAAAAAATCTCAAAGAAAACGTTTTCTACCAGACTCAGCTTCTTTTCCCTTGGTGACCTTTGCTTAGTGCCACAGGGATGCTCATCCATCTCCTGGTGCTGGCCACATGGGCTGCCCTGACCTTGGAATCAGTGTTAATCTGCCCACACCCCCCAGGGAAGCAATGCCCTTGTTGGAGGAGGCCACTCTAATCTTACTGCTTGGTTTTACCTATCACGGAGGTCTAAAAGGGTAGTCTATTAACAAGGTCAGTTAATTAACCCAGCTGGTACAGAACCACACTGTGCTGTGGGGGCTGGATCAACCTCCTGCTGGGAATGCTTGTTCCACCTTTTGGGGGGATGGGATGGTTAATTCTCTTGCAAAGTAAGCAAAAAACAGCCTAAACTTGTAAAATCTCTATTTTATCAACGTTGCTATCTCACTTCTAAGGCAGTTCCTCTTGGAATGCATGGGAATGAGTTGCTGGGAGGTGTTGGGGGTCCCGGGGAAGTGTTGGGGACTCGTGATGCATTGGCTCCCTTGGGAGTTGGCACAGCTACCAGCCTTTTCCCCAGTTTTCTCCTGTTGTGTGTACAAACATTGCCGGCGTTCCGCAAGCCTGGCTCCAGCCCGGGCTGTTTGTGGCCTGAGAACTGGGACAGGGCGGCTTAATTGGTGCTTGCTCTCAAGCAGTGCCAATTAAAAGGGTTCAGGCTCTGTCTGAGAGGTTTCCTTCCTTCTCTCCTCTCCTCGTGGCTGTAAACACAAGCAGAGGCTGGAGGGCTGGTCTGGGTATGGGATCAGCTGCCCAGGGAGACTCCGTGACCTCCATCCCTGGTGGTTTTTCAGGTGCTGTTGGATAAAGAAATGAGTAGCTGGGTCTGGATTTGGTGCTGACCCTGCTGCGAGCCAGGGGGTAGTGGTGGGATCCTAAGGGTCCCTCTGGTGTGCAGGAGCTTGTCCCTGTGGATGCTGGCTGTGCTGACTTCCAGACCTCTCTGTAGAGCATCTGTCACCTCCCCTTCCCCAGCTGTTGGCTCTGCTCTGGGAATGCACCCTCCTGCTGGCAGGTCCCTAGAAGCCTGGAATGATTTGGGTTGGAAGGGACCTTAAAAACCATCTTGTTCCAACCCCTGCCACCTTCCACCAGACCAGGTTGCTCAAAGCCCAGTCCAAACTGGCCTTAGGGTTGTAGAAACTGGTGTCACGTCCCAGCTCTGTCCCTTAGTGACTGTCAGAGTCACTCCCTCCCATCATATTTTTGTCTGTCCCTGCACAGAGTTGTTTCCAGCATGGCATGGCCTTGGAGCAGTACTTTCTGGGAGGCTCAGGTTGAAACTCCTTGTCTTTGGGTCCTCAGTTTGAGACTCCCAAAGCAGGACTGTCCTGTAAAGTCAGGATTTGTGGATAAGAGCTCAGAATAACACCTGCTTCCTGCAGAAGTGCGTTATTGCTGTGACTCTGATGCTTCAGAGCTGAAGGCACCTGGCAAAGTGGGGTGAGGAGATTTGGCAGCTTTTTGGGGTCTCTGTTACAGCTGCTCAACCCAGGGATCTGATCTCTGGATCTGGGCAGAGTGGGGTTGGTCAAGTCACTGGGGTGACGGCTCGCCTCGTGCCGCGCATAGCGGAACGGGCTCGGCGTGCGCTCCTGATCATCATTTTAATTAGCAATATATTCTGGGGGAGAACAAAGGTCTGTCTGCCTGGAGCAGATGGCGGGGGGGTGGGGGAGAGAGAGGTGGCTGCTGCCTTATTCTGGGGAGAGGCCACGGCGAGCAAGCGGCACAGGCTGCAGATGCGTGGAGAGCCGTGGCCATCTGCTCGCGGGCCCAGCACGCGCCTCCCAGATAACAACGCATTCCTGGGATCTCCCTGCCCGCACGCAGCCCTCCATGTGTGTGTGACCCGTGGCCAGGGGAACAAAGCCATGCCTGACATGGGGATGTTCTGTCCCCCCCCGGCCCGGCCCGGCCCCTCTTTGTGCCGCCACTGGCGGTGGCCGACCCTGAGCCGCCATCGTACAAAGGGACCCCCAAGCCGTCCCCAGCGGGGCTCTGGCACGGGGAGGGAGGTCACACGAGTGCCCCGGGGTCACTGTCGGGGGGTTGCCAGCCCATAGTCCCCCCTCCTGCTGTGTTCAGCCTCTTCGTATTGTTGGTGTTTATATGGAGTTGTTGCGTGTTGTGGTTTCATAGAATCCCTGCGTGGTTTGGGTTGGAGGGGACTCCTAAGTCATCTCATTCCACCTTCTGGGAACACCTTCCACTAGCCCAAGTTGCTCCAAGCTTCATCCAGCCTGGCCCTGGACACTTCCAGGGATGGGGCAGCCACAGCTTCTCTGGTTTGAGGCTCGTGGTTTTGAGGCAAGTCCTTGAAGTGGGAGAGTGGCGTTAAATGGTTTAATCTGATCCTGTGTAAAAGTATTGTTGCTTATACAGGAAGGCTTAGACACAGTGCATCTGCTTTCTGAGCCAGGTTCCTCTTAGTGTGCCCCTCACCCCAAGGACAAGGATGAGGGGCTGCAGAGTGTTACCTTGGGCACCCAAAGATATTTTCTCTCAGCACAATGTTGGCTGTTGCATACGTACAGGCATTTAGTGTCGGGGATGGTGTCAGCTCGTGCAGGTTTTAGGCTGTTTTCTGTCTTTGCAGGTGGTGATTTCACAATGGTTTGGGTTGGAAGGGACCTTAAAGCTCATCTTGTTCCACTCCCTGCCAAGATCAGGGACACCTCCCACTCTCCCAGGTTGCTCCAAACCCTGTCCAACCTGGCCTTGGACTCTTCCAGCAGTGGGATTTGACGTTACCTGTTGTCCCAGCTCCTGCTTTCTGTCCCTCGTGGGATGTTGTGATTCTGTGGCACTGAGGGGCCCCTGCCTGGTCCGGCAGCTGAAACGGGAACAAGCAGCAGAGCTAAAAAAAGTCCAGTGACCTAATCCAGTTCCCATGGTAACGTTGTAGATTAATGGCTTTTAGCTGTAATCTGAATGAGACGTATTGAACTTTTCTGTGATGATTTAGAGCCTCTTTATGTCCTGGGTGACTTTGACTCCAAATCCATCAGTCACGTGCAGGCAGAAGTATCCACTTGTACCAGTGGAGAAGCAACATCTGCCAGTGCTGCTGCTAAACCAGAAGTTCGTGTCGTGTGAGAGTAAATACCCTCAGCTGGTACAAGGGTGACAGAGATGAGACAACGTGTAGTACATGGGGAAATCATCTTAAATCCTGTACTTCTGCCCTGCTCCTGGTGCTGCCCGAGCTGATGGGGTGTTGCTAGAAGGAGCAGAATGGCTTAAGACCACCTAAGGTGTCTTTTTTTTTTTTTTTTT